>CM050173.1:110077160-110389660 GCA_027410445.1 Discoglossus pictus
ACTTTTTCCACCTTTAATATGACCTATAAACTGTACAACACAATTGAAAAACAAACAAATATTTTAGGTGGAGGGAAGAAAAAAAAAAGAAAAATAATGTGGTTGCATAAATCTGCACACCCTCTTATAACTGGGGATGTAGCTGTGTTCAGAATTAAGCAATCACATTCCAAATCATGTTAAATAGGAGTCAGCATACACCTGCCATCATTTAAAGTGCCTCTGATTAACCCCAAATAAAGTTCAGCTGCTCTTGTTAGTCTTTCCTGAAATTTTCGTAGTCGCATCACACAGCAAAAGCCATGGTCCACAGAGAGCTTCCAAAGCATCAGAGGGATCTCATTGTTAAAAGGTATCAGTCAGGAGAAGGGTACAAAAGAATTTCCAAGGCATTAGATATACCATGGAACACAGTGAAGACATTCATCATCAAGTGGAGAAAATATGGCACAACAGTGACATTACCAAGAACTGGAGCTCCCTCCAAAATTGATGAAAAGACGAGAAGAAAACTGGTTCTACCAAGAGGCCTACAGCAACATTATAGGAGCTGCAGGAATATCTGGCAAGTACTGGCTGTGTGATACATGTGACAACAATCTCCCGTATTTTTCATATGTCTGGGCTATGGGGTAGAGTGGCAAGACGAAAGCCTTTTCTTACGAAGAAAAACATCCAAGCCAGGCTACATTTTGCAAAAACACATCTGAAGTCTCCCAAAAGCATGTGGGAAAAGGTGTTGTGGTCTGATGAAACCAAGGTTGAACTTTTTGGCCATAATTCCAAAAGATATGTTTGGAGCAAAAACAACACTGCACATCACCAAAAGAACACCATACCCACAGTGACGCATGGTGGTGGCAGCATCATGCTTTGGGGATGTTTTTCTTCAGCTGGAACTGGGGCCTTAGTTAAGATAGAGGGAATTATGAACAGTTCCAAATACCAGTCAATATTGGCACAAAACCTTCAGGCTTCTGCTAGAAAGCTGAACATAAAGAGGAACTTCATCTTTCAGCATGACAACGACCCAAAGCATACATCCAAATCAACAAAGGAATGGCTTCACCAGAAGAAGATTAAAGTTTTGGAATGGCCCAGCCAGAGCCCAGACCTGAATCCGATTGGTGGGGTGATCTGAAGAGGGCGGTGCACAGGAGATGTCCTCGCAATCTGATGGATTTGGAGTGTTTTTGCAAAGAAGAGTGGGCAAATCTTGCCACGTCAAAATGTGCCATGCTGATAGACTCATACCCAAAAAGACTGAGTGCTGTAATAAAATCAAAAGGTGCTTCAACAAAGTATTAGTTTAAGGGTGTGCATACTTATGCAACCATATTATTTTATTTTTATATTTTTTCTTCCCTCTACCTAAAAGATTTCAGTTTGTTTTTCAATTGAGTTGTACAGTTTATAAGTCACATTAAAGGTGGAAAAAGTTCTGAAATTATTTATCTTTGTCTCATTTTTTTACAGCACAGAAACCTGACATTTAAACAGGGGTGTGGAGACTTTTTATATTCACTGTATATGCAACTGATCAGCTAATTAATATTAATCAGCTGCTTTGATATGCTAATTATGATTAGCATATCAGTTTTTGTTTTGGTCACTATAGAGACCTACAAGCAAAAACCCCAATGCTATCTGGCAGTTAGACCCCCTTCCCACCCTTTTCAACAACTCTGAGCTGCACGTTAGCATACAGGAGCCACAAAATCAATTCTAAATATTTCAGAATTTATTTACTGTAGAGATAAACTGCTAGTACAATGTATAGACAGTTTTTAGAGCACTTTAAAATAAAGGTCGATCTGCCCCTGCACCCTCATACAGACCATCGTCCCCTTGTCGATCTGCACCCTCATACAGAACATCGTCCCCTTGTCGATTTGCCCCTGCACCCTCATACAGACCATCGTCCCCTTGTCGATCTGCCCCTACACCCTCATACAGACCATCGTCCCCTTGTCGATCTGCCCCTACACCCTCATACAAACCATCGTCCCCTTGTCGAACTGCCCCTGCACCCTCATATAGACCATTGTCTCCTTGTCGATTTGACCCTGCACACTCATACAAACCATCGTCCCCTTGTCGAACTGCCCCTGCACACTCATACAAACCATCGTCCCCTTGTCGAACTGCCCCTGTACCCTCATACAGACCATCGTCCCCTTGTCGATCTGCCCCTACACCCTCATACAAACCATCGTCCCCTTGTCGAACTGCCCCTGCACCCTCATATAGACCATTGTCTCCTTGTCGATCTGCCCCTGCACACTCATACAAACCATCGTCCCCTTGTCGAACTGCCCCTGTACCCTCATACAAACCATCGTCCCCTTGTCGAACTGCCCCTGCACCCTCATACAGACCATCATCCCCTTGTTGATCTGCCCCTGCACCCTCATACAGACCATCGTCCCCTTGTCGATCTGCCCCTACACCCTCATACAAACCATCGTCCCCTTGTCGATCTGCCCCTGCACCCTCATACAGACCATCACCTTCCTTACAGATCTGCCCCTGCACCCTCATACAGACCATCACCCCCTTGTCGATCTGCCCCTGCACCCTCATACAGACCATCACCCCCTTGTCGATCTGCCCCTGCACCCTCATACAGACCATCACCTTCCTTACAGATCTGCCCCTGCACCCTGCAAAATCCCCCTGGACTGACCCAGCCATAAAACATACAGCCAATTTGGTGCCCTGTTTGTGCCAAAACTTGAGCTCAGACTGCAGGGAGTTTGAGTTCCAAATAACCAGCTACGAGATAAAGCACAGAAACATAAATAAGAACCAAAAAAGCCCATCTGGTCTGCCCATTATATCATTGTAAACGTTTAGCTTAATTAAGGAGACATGGGAGGATTTTGTTGTTGTTGATCAGATAGAGGACATCTGAGAATGTGTTATTCAATGCTCCTCTGCTCTTGGGGGCTTGCCTTCTGACAGCCAATGGGATCTACAGGCTGCATTTTGCTCCCCATACTTCCTGCTAGTTTCAATTAGGTTTAAAGAGGTTTATTTAATGTTTTTCATGCAAAAAAACAAACAAACGAAAAAACAACTTTTGTAGGGTTTAAAATGGGCTTTTAAATGCTTTGAGACTGACACCAGGAATGCTAAACTTCCATAAAGGGATGCTAAGATACAATGATGTTACTAGGTATATAATATCCCTGGGTATCTGTTTACATATATGTACTTGCTTTCTGTGGTGGTCCAGTGGTTAGGATTCAGTGCTTTCACCGCTGTGACCTGGGTTTGATTCCAGTCAGGGAAACAAGAGGTCACACCACCCTGAAACCGTGCTGGGTTGGGCCTGGTCAGTACTTGGATGGGTGACCACCTAGGAATACCAGGGGCAGTATGCTGTGACTCATTGGAGAAGGAACTGGCAACCCACTCCAGTATCTCTGTCATGAATACCAAGTGGATCAGCATGGTGTGTTATAGTCCATGAGGTCACAGAGAGTCGAACACGAATGAACAACACAAACACACACACTTTATTTTATGAAGAAGTGCTTAGCAGCCGTTTTTACCTACAAAACAGTTCCAATTGGTTTCTTCCCTCTGCAGCTCATGAAGACAGTGTACTTTTATGTACAGGGGTTGCACTGCTTCATAGTAACCAATTAGTGGCAACATTCTGCAACATGCTGCTTGAGAGAGAGGTCACTGATGGGCTAATTTGAAACACTGCACTTCACAGTCTGAGTATTCATGAGCTGCATGAGCTGTAGAGGGCAGATTCACACAAGTATAAACGTTTTTTTAGTCCATAAACACAGAGCACATAAGCACTTCCTAATAAAGTAAAGTCTAGGAAACTTGCATATCCCTTTAATCGTGTTTGATTTGACCACTTCCATTGGAAGGCTGTTCCACTTATCTAATACTGCCCCTGTACAGTAGTACTTTCTCACAATACTCCAACATCAAATCACAACCTCTTGTCCTTGATACTTACATCTTGAAGGTTATTTCTAGCCATCTTTATGCGTAGCGGCGTCTACAAGTAGCGCTTCACCATAACCATGAACTTACAAAGCAGAACTCAGAATCCATACTCACTGCGTAGTATTAATGCTATTAATAACCCCATCATTGCCTGCACACACACATTAATGCCCTAGTGATACATGATGTATCTGCAACAGCAACTACAGCACCACAAGGGTTAAGTACATCACTCAGTAATAAAGCTCCGTAACCCATACATTACTATGCTCTGCCAGCCCCACATGTCAGAGTGCAAGCTCTTTAGACTAGGGCTCTGTTCTACCAAAGTTACATGCTTCATCACATACAGTAATATATACAGTATGGACATTTTATATATACATACATTAATATATTATATAGTATGTAATGGTATAAATGGGTATTGTGGTATTAGGTGACTGACAGACACACCGGCCCTGGGGTATGTGGGCTCAGGGGTATCCGGCCCAGTCACAACGCTGATCATACACAGTAACATGTTAAAGGGATGATAGTGACCCTGTACTACAAGCAGCCACTCAATAATACTATAATACCACAGACCTACCAGGTGATACACAGTACTGGGCTGACGTGGGTCCTTTAATTCACATACTGCTGACAGGAAATACTAGCACGATACTCTGCACTATTACGACAATCTGTGACCTAGTATTAATACCCAGTGTTGGTTACATAATGTCACTGCTGGGCTGATACTCACTAATACTTGTCTTTATACAGTCAATACTCCCAATGAGGCGATAATGTCTCTAATATCATACTAATAACAGGTACTCACAGGACTCCTGCCAAAGCCTCATTTAATAAGGAGTACTGTAGAGATGTGGAGTTTTGTAATATTAATAAAAGTGCTACCATTTGTACTGCAAACTAAGGTAACAAAGTGATAACAGAACCAGCCTTGACACCACACCCTGCCCTCTACTCCCTACTGAGGCAATACTTTGACCTATACACTAGGTACTCTTATACACATGTCCCACTCAGCACTATTATACTCTCACCTCAATGCTGTTGCTGCTCTTTATGGTTCTTGGCACTGTTATACTCTGGTCATACTCAGTATTATTATACACAGGTCAGTACTATCAAACTCTGGTCAGACTTAGTACTGTTATACACAGGTTAGTACTCTTATACACATGAAAGCACTATCAAGTACAGGTCAGTACTATCATACTCTGGTCAGACTTAGTACTGTTATACACAGGTTAGTACTCTTATACACATGAACGCACTATCAAGTACAGGTCAGTACTATCATACTCTGGTCATACTCAGTACTCCTATACACATATTAATACTATTATACTCTGGTCATACTCTGTACTCTTATACACAGGTCAGTACCCTTATACACAGGTCAATACTCTGGTCAGTACCCTTATACACAGGTCAATACTCTGGTCAGTACCCTTATACACAGGGCAATACTCTGGTCAGTACTATTATACACAGGGCAATACTCTGGTCAGTACTATTATACACAGGGCAATACTCTGGTCAGTACTATTATACACAGGGCAGTACTATTATACACAGGGCAGTACTATTATACACAGGGCAATACTCTGGTCAGTACTATTATACACAGGGCAGTACTATTATACACAGGGCAATACTCTGGTCAGTACTATTATACACAGATCAGTACTATTATACACAGGGCAATACTCTGGTCAGTACTATTATACACAGGGCAATACTCTGGTCAGTACTATTATACACAGGGCAATACTCTGGTCAGTACTATTATACACAGGGCAATACTCTGGTCAGTACTATTATACACAGATCAGTACTATTATACACAGGGCAATACTCTGGTCAGTACTATTATACACAGATCAGTACTATTATACACAGGGCAATACTCTGGTCAGTACTATTATACACAGGGCAATACTCTGGTCAGTACTATTATACACAGATCAGTACTATTATACACAGGGCAATACTCTGGTCAGTACTATTATACACAGGGCAATACTCTGGTCAGTACTATTATACACAGGGCAATACTCTGGTCAGTACTATTATACACAGATCAGTACTATTATACACAGGGCAATACTCTGGTCAGTACTATTATACACAGGGCAATACTCTGGTCAGTACTATTATACACAGATCAGTACTATTATACACAGGGCAATACTCTGGTCAGTACTATTATACACAGGGCAATACTCTGGTCAGTACTATTATACACAGATCAGTACTATTATACACAGGGCAATACTCTGGTCAGTACTATTATACACAGATCAGTACTATTATACACAGGGCAATACTCTGGTCAGTACTATTATACACAGGGCAATACTCTGGTCAGTACTATTATACACAGATCAGTACTATTATACACAGGGCAATACTCTGGTCAGTACTATTATACACAGATCAGTACTATTATACACAGGGCAATACTCTGGTCAGTACTATTATACTCTGGTCAGTACTCGTATCAGCAGGTCGATACTATTATACTCTAGTCAGTACTATTATACTCTGGTCAGTATCCATATCCACAGGTCGGTACTCTGGTCAGTACTATTATCCACAGGTCAGTACTCATATCCACAGGTCGGTACTCTGGTCAGTACTCGTATCCACAGGTCGGTACTATTATACAGAGGGCAGTACTCGTATCCACAGGTCGGTACTCATATCCACAGGTCGGTACTATTATACTCTGGTCAGTACTCGTATCAGCAGGTCGATACTATTATACTCTAGTCAGTACTATTATACTCTGGTCAGTATCCATATCCACAGGTCGGTACTCTGGTCAGTACTATTATACTCTGGTCAGTACTATTATACTCTGGTCAGTACTCGTATCCACAGGTCAGTACTCATATCCACAGGTCAGTACTATTATACTCTGGTCAGTACTTGTATCCACAGGTCAGTACTCTGGTCAGTACTATTATACTCTGGTCTGTACTCTTATACTCAGGTCGGTACTCTTATACACAGGTCGGTACACGTATCCACAGGTCAGTACTATTATACTCTGGTAAGTACTCGTATCCACAGGTCGGTACTCTGGTCAGTACTATTATACAGAGGGCAGTACTCGTATCCACAGGTCAGTACTATTATACAGAGGGCAGTACTCGTATCCACAGGTCGGTACTCATATCCACAGGTCGATACTATTATACTCTGGTCAGTATCCATATCCACAGGTCGGTACTCTGGTCAGTACTATTATACTCTGGTCAGTAGTATTATACACAGGGCAGTACTCTGGTCGGTACTCTGGTCAGTACTATTATACTCTGGTCAGTAATCGTATCCACAGGTCAGTACTATTATACACAGGGCATTACTATTATACTCTGGTCAGTACTCGTATCCACAGGTCGGTACTCTGGTCAGTACTATTATACACAGGGCAGTACTATTATACACAGGGCAGTACTCTGGTCAGTACTATTATACTCTGGTCAGTACTCGTATCCACAGGTCGGTACTCTGGTCAGTACTATTATACTCTGGTCAGTACTATTATACTCTGGTCAGTACTATTATACTCAGGTCAGTACTATTATACTCAGGTCGGTACTCAGGTCAGTACTATTATACACAGGTCGGTGCTCTAGTCAGTACTATTATACTCTGGTCAGTACTCGTATCCACAGGTCGGTACTATTATACACAGGGCAGTACTCTGGTCGGTACTCTGGTCGGTACTATTATACTCAGGTCAGTACTCATATCCACAGGTCGGTACTCTGGTCAGTACTATTATACACAGGGCAGTACTCTGGTCGGTACTCTGGTCAGTACTATTATACTCAGGTAAGTACTCATATCCACAGGTCGGTACTCTGGTCAGTACTATTATACACAGGGCAGTACTCTGGTCGGTACTCTGGTCAGTACTATTATACTCAGGTCAGTACTCATATCCACAGGTCGGTACTCTGGTCAGTACTATTATACTCTGGTCAGTACTCATATCCACAGGTCGGTACTATTATACTCTGGTCGGTACTCTGGTCAGTACTATTATACTCTGGTCAGTACTATTATACTCTGGTCAGTACTATTATACTCTGGTCAGTACTCGTATCCACAGGTCAGTACTCGTATCCACAGGTCAGTACTATTATACTCTGGTCAGTACTCATATCCACAGGTCAATACTCTGGTCAGTACTATTATACACAGGGCAATACTCTGGTCAGTACTATTATACACAGGGCAATACTCTGGTCAGTACTATTATACACAGGGCAGTACTATTATACACAGGGCAGTACTATTATACACAGGGCAATACTCTGGTCAGTACTATTATACACAGATCAGTACTATTATACACAGGGCAATACTCTGGTCAGTACTATTATACACAGGGCAATACTCTGGTCAGTACTATTATACACAGGGCAATACTCTGGTCAGTACTATTATACACAGGGCAATACTCTGGTCAGTACTATTATACACAGGGCAATACTCTGGTCAGTACTATTATACACAGATCAGTACTATTATACACAGGGCAATACTCTGGTCAGTACTATTATACACAGATCAGTACTATTATACACAGGGCAATACTCTGGTCAGTACTATTATACACAGGGCAATACTCTGGTCAGTACTATTATACACAGATCAGTACTATTATACACAGGGCAATACTCTGGTCAGTACTATTATACACAGGGCAATACTCTGGTCAGTACTATTATACACAGATCAGTACTATTATACACAGATCAGTACTATTATACACAGGGCAATACTCTGGTCAGTACTATTATACACAGGGCAATACTCTGGTCAGTACTATTATACACAGATCAGTACTATTATACACAGGGCAATACTCTGGTCAGTACTATTATACACAGATCAGTACTATTATACACAGGGCAATACTCTGGTCAGTACTATTATACACAGGGCAATACTCTGGTCAGTACTATTATACACAGATCAGTACTATTATACACAGGGCAATACTCTGGTCAGTACTATTATACACAGATCAGTACTATTATACACAGGGCAATACTCTGGTCAGTACTATTATACTCTGGTCAGTACTCGTATCAGCAGGTCGATACTATTATACTCTAGTCAGTACTATTATACTCTGGTCAGTATCCATATCCACAGGTCGGTACTCTGGTCAGTACTATTATCCACAGGTCAGTACTCATATCCACAGGTCGGTACTCTGGTCAGTACTCGTATCCACAGGTCGGTACTATTATACAGAGGGCAGTACTCGTATCCACAGGTCGGTACTCATATCCACAGGTCGGTACTATTATACTCTGGTCAGTACTCGTATCAGCAGGTCGATACTATTATACTCTAGTCAGTACTATTATACTCTGGTCAGTATCCATATCCACAGGTCGGTACTCTGGTCAGTACTATTATACTCTGGTCAGTACTATTATACTCTGGTCAGTACTATTATACTCTGGTCAGTACTCGTATCCACAGGTCAGTACTCGTATCCACAGGTCAGTACTATTATACTCTGGTCAGTACTTGTATCCACAGGTCAGTACTCTGGTCAGTACTATTATACTCTGGTCTGTACTCTTATACTCAGGTCGGTACTCTTATACACAGGTCGGTACACGTATCCACAGGTCAGTACTATTATACTCTGGTAAGTACTCGTATCCACAGGTCGGTACTCTGGTCAGTACTATTATACAGAGGGCAGTACTCGTATCCACAGGTCAGTACTATTATACAGAGGGCAGTACTCGTATCCACAGGTCGGTACTCATATCCACAGGTCGATACTATTATACTCTGGTCAGTATCCATATCCACAGGTCGGTACTCTGGTCAGTACTATTATACTCTGGTCAGTAGTATTATACACAGGGCAGTACTCTGGTCGGTACTCTGGTCAGTACTATTATACTCTGGTCAGTAATCGTATCCACAGGTCAGTACTATTATACACAGGGCAGTACTATTATACACAGGGCAGTACTATTATATTCTGGTCAGTACTCGTATTCACAGGTCGGTACTCTGGTCAGTACTATTATACACAGGGCAGTACTATTATACACAGGGCAGTACTATTATACTCTGGTCAGTACTCGTATCCACAGGTCGGTACTCTGGTCAGTACTATTATACACAGGGCAGTACTATTATACACAGGGCAGTACTCTGGTCAGTACTATTATACTCTGGTCAGTACTCGTATCCACAGGTCGGTACTCTGGTCAGTACTATTATACACAGGGCAGTACTATTATACACAGGGCAGTACTCTGGTCAGTACTATTATACTCTGGTCAGTACTCGTATCCACAGGTCGGTACTCTGGTCAGTACTATTATACTCTGGTCAGTACTCGTATCCACAGGTCGGTACTCTGGTCAGTACTATTATACTCTGGTCAGTACTATTATACTCTGGTCGGTGCTCTAGTCAGTACTATTATACTCTGGTCAGTACTCGTATCCACAGGTCGGTACTATTATACACAGGGCAGTACTCTGGTCGGTACTCTGGTCGGTACTATTATACTCAGGTCAGTACTCATATCCACAGGTCGGTACTCTGGTCAGTACTATTATACACAGGGCAGTACTCTGGTCAGTACTATTATACTCTGGTCAGTACTCGTATCCACAGGTCGGTACTCTGGTCAGTACTATTATACTCTGGTCAGTACTATTATACTCTGGTCAGTACTATTATACTCTGGTCAGTACTCGTATCCACAGGTCGGTACTCTGGTCAGTACTATTATACTCTGGTCAGTACTATTATACTCAGGTCAGTACTATTATACTCAGGTCGGTACTCAGGTCAGTACTATTATACACAGGTCGGTGCTCTAGTCAGTACTATTATACTCTGGTCAGTACTCGTATCCACAGGTCGGTACTATTATACACAGGGCAGTACTCTGGTCGGTACTCTGGTCGGTACTATTATACTCAGGTCAGTACTCATATCCACAGGTCGGTACTCTGGTCAGTACTATTATACACAGGGCAGTACTCTGGTCGGTACTCTGGTCAGTACTATTATACTCAGGTAAGTACTCATATCCACAGGTCGGTACTCTGGTCAGTACTATTATACACAGGGCAGTACTCTGGTCGGTACTCTGGTCAGTACTATTATACTCAGGTCAGTACTCATATCCACAGGTCGGTACTCTGGTCAGTACTATTATACTCTGGTCAGTACTCATATCCACAGGTCGGTACTATTATACTCTGGTCGGTACTCTGGTCAGTACTATTCTACTCAGGTCAGTACTATTATACTCTGGTCAGTACTATTCTACTCAGGTCAGTACTCATATCCACTGGTCGGTGCTCTAGTCAGTACTATTATACTCTGGTCAGTACTATTCTACTCTGGTCAGTACTATTCTACTCAGGTCAGTACTCATATCCACTGGTCGGTGCTCTAGTCAGTACTATTATACTCTGGTCAGTACTATTCTACTCTGGTCAGTACTATTCTACTCAGGTCAGTACTCATATCCACTGGTCGGTGCTCTAGTCAGTACTATTATACTCTGGTCAGTACTATTCTACTCTGGTCAGTACTATTCTACTCTGGTCAGTACTATTCTACTCAGGTCAGTACTCATATCCACTGGTCGGTGCTCTAGTCAGTACTATTATACTCTGGTCAGTACTATTCTACTCTGGTCAGTACTATTCTACTCAGGTCAGTACTCATATCCACTGGTCGGTGCTCTAGTCAGTACTATTATACTCTGGTCAGTACTATTCTACTCTGGTCAGTACTCGTATCCACAGGTCGGTGCTCTAGTCAGTACTATTATACTCTGGTCAGTACTATTATCCTCTGGTCAGTACTCATATTCACAGGTCGGTACTATTATACACAGGGCAGTACTCTGGTCGGTACTCTGGTCAGTACTATTATACTCAGGTCAGTACTATTATACTCTGGTCAGTACTCGTATCCACAGGTCGGTACTATTATACACAGGGCAGTACTCTGATCGGTACTCTGGTCAGTACTATTATACTCAGGTCAGTACTCATATCCACAGGTCGGTACTCTGGTCAGTACTATTATACTATGGTCAGTACTATTATACACAGGTCGGTGCTCTAGTCAGTACTATTATACTCAGGTCAGTACTATTATACTCTGGTCAGTACTCATATCCACAGGTCGGTACTATTATACACAGGGCAGTACTCTGGTCAGTACTATTATACTCAGGTCAGTACTATTATACTCTGGTCAGTACTCGTATCCACAGGTCGGTACTCTGGTCAGTACTATTATACACAGGGCAGTACTATTATACACAGGGCAGTACTATTATACACAGGGCAGTACTATTATACACAGGGCAGTACTCTGGTCAGTACTATTATACTCTGGTCAGTACTATTATACTCTGGTCAGTACTCGTATCCACAGGTCGGTACTCTGGTCAGTACTATTATACACAGGGCAGTACTATTATACACAGGGCAGTACTATTATACACAGGGCAGTACTCTGGTCAGTACTATTATACTCTGGTCAGTACTATTATACTCTGGTCAGTACTCGTATCCACAGGTCGGTACTCTGGTCAGTACTATTATACTCTGGTCAGTACTCGTATCCACAGGTCGGTACTCTTATACTCTGGTCAGTACTCGTATCCACAGGGCAGTACTCTGGTCAGTACTATTATACTCTGGTCAGTACTCATATCCACAGGTCGGTACTATTATACACTGGTCGGTACTCTGGTCAGTACTCATATCCACAGGTCGGTACTCTTATACTCTGGTCAGTACTCATATCCACAGGTCGGTACTCTTATACTCTGGTCAGTACTCATATCCACAGGTCAGTACTATTATACTCTGGTCAGTACTCGTATCCACAGGTCGGTACTCTGGTCAGTACTATTATACACAGGGCAGTACTATTATACACAGGGCAGTACTATTATACACAGGGCAGTACTCTGGTCAGTACTATTATACTCTGGTCAGTACTATTATACTCTGGTCAGTACTCGTATCCACAGGTCGGTACTCTGGTCAGTACTATTATACACAGGGCAGTACTATTATACACAGGGCAGTACTATTATACACAGGGCAGTACTCTGGTCAGTACTATTATACTCTGGTCAGTACTATTATACTCTGGTCAGTACTCGTATCCACAGGTCGGTACTCTGGTCAGTACTATTATACTCTGGTCAGTACTCGTATCCACAGGTCGGTACTCTTATACTCTGGTCAGTACTCGTATCCACAGGGCAGTACTCTGGTCAGTACTATTATACTCTGGTCAGTACTCATATCCACAGGTCGGTACTATTATACACTGGTCGGTACTCTGGTCAGTACTCATATCCACAGGTCGGTACTCTTATACTCTGGTCAGTACTCATATCCACAGGTCGGTACTCTTATACTCTGGTCAGTACTCATATCCACAGGTCGGTACTCTTATACTCTGGTCAGTACTCGTATCCACAGGGCAGTACTCTGGTCAGTACTATTATACTCTGGTCAGTACTCATATCCACAGGTCGGTACTCTTATACTCTGGTCAGTACTCGTATCCACAGGTCGGTACTCTTATACTCTGGTCAGTACTCGTAGCCACAGGGCAGTACTCTGGTCGGTACTCTGGTCGGTACTCTGGTCGGTACTCGTATCCACAGGGCAGTACTCTCACCTTGATGATGCTGCTCCTCCTCGGGGCCGCCCTGGCCGCCTCCAGCAGGCTGCTCTCGGTGCTCCTCCGCTCCGGGCAATGCTCGCTCTCCGGCCCCTCCATGGTGTTTAGCGCTGTGCCATCTCCGGGAGGTCTGCTCTGGCGGAGGCTCCGGGTCACTCTCCGGGGAAGCGGTAGGACCAGCCGGGGTGATGAACACAATGTGCCCGGGAGAGAGCGAGAGAGCTCGGCATGAGGGACCAGCGGGGCGAGACAGGACAGCCAGCTCACCGCTCATTGGCTGCAGCGCTACACTGCATAACACTGATTGGATGCTCATATCGGAGGCGAGGCCAGAAGGGCGTGGCTAATCACTGATTGGGCAACAGGATGAAGGGGGCGGCGCCGCTAACTGACAGCTCCATGTGCAGGGGAGAGGTGCTGATGTGAGGGGACAAATCGAAGGGAGGAGTCTGTGTGCAGGGGAGGGTCCTGTGTGTAGGAGATACCGCTGTGTGCAGGGGAGGAGCCTGTGTGCAGGGGAGGAGCCTGTGTGCAGGGGAGGAGCCTGTGTGTAAGAGATAGGGCTGTGTGCAGGGGAGGAGTCTGTGTGCAGGGGAGGGTCCTGTGTGTAGGAGATACCGCTGTGTGCAGGGGAGGGACATGTGTGTAAGAGATAGGGCTGTGTGCAGGGGAGGAGTCTGTGTGCAGGGGAGTTTCCTGTGTGTAGGAGATAGGGCTGTGTGAAGGGGAGGGGCATGTGTGTAAGAGATAGGGCTGTGTGCAGGGGAGGAGCCTGTGTGTAAGAGATAGGGCTGTGTGAAGGGGAGGAGCCTGTGTGCAGGGGATGAGCCTGTGTGCAGGGGAGGAGCCTGTGTGTAAGAGATAGGGCTGTGTGCAGGGGATGAGCCTGTGTGCAGGGGAGGAGCCTGTGTACAGGGGAGGAGCCTGTGTGTAAGAGATAGGGCTGTGTGCAGGGGATGAGCCTGTGTACAGGGGAGGAGCCTGTGTGTAAGAGATAGGGCTGTGTGCAGGGGATGAGCCTGTGTACAGGGGAGGAGCCTGTGTGTAAGAGATAGGGCTGTGTGCAGGGGAGGAGCCTGTGTGTAAGAGATAGGGCTGTGTGAAGGGGAGGAGCCTGTGTGCAGGGGATGAGCCTGTGTGCAGGGGAGGAGCCTGTGTGTAAGAGATAGGGCTGTGTGCAGGGGATGAGCCTGTGTGCAGGGGAGGGTCCTGTGTGTAAGAGATAGGGCTGTGTGCAGGGGAGGAGCCTGTGTGTAAGAGATAGGGCTGTGTACAGGGGAGGAGCCTGTGTGCAGGGGAGGGTCCTGTGTGTAAGAGATAGGGCTGTGTGCAGGGGATGAGCCTGTGTACAGGGGAGGAGCCTGTGTGCAGGGGAGGGTCCTGTGTGTAGGAGATAGGGCTGTGTGCAGGGGATGAGCCTGTGTACAGGGGAGGAGCCTGTGTGTAAGAGATAGGGCTGTGTGCAGGGGATGAGCCTGTGTACAGGGGAAGAGCCTGTGTGCAGGGGAGGGTCCTGTGTGTAGGAGATAGGGCTGTGTGCAGGGGATGAGCCTGTGTGCAGGGGAGGAGCCTGTGTGCAGGGGAGGGTCCTCTGTGTGTAGGAGATAGGGCTGTGTGCAGGGGAGGGGCATGTGTGTAAGAGATAGGGCTGTGTGCAGGGGAAGGTCCTGTGTGCAGGAGATAGGGCTGTGTGCAGGGGATGAGCCTGTGTGCAGGGGAGGAGCCTGTGTGCAGGGGAGGGTCCTCTGTGTGTAGGAGATAGGGCTCTGTGCAGGGGAGGGGCATGTGTGTAAGAGATAGGGCTGTGTGCAAGGGAGGAGTCTGTATGTGTGTAGGAGATAGGGCTGTGGGCAGGGGAGGAGTCTGTGTGAAGGGGAGGGGAATGGGGCCTGTGTGCAGAGTCGGGAGACAGGAGGAGAGGAGGGGCCTGTGTGCAGAGACAGGATGAGAGGAGGGGCCTGTGTGCAGAGACAGGATGAGAGGAGGGGCCTGTGTGCAGAGACAGGAGGAGAGGAGGGTCCAGTGTGCAGAGACAGGATGAGAGGAGGGGTCTGTGTGCAGAGACAGGATGAGAGGAGGGGCCTGTGTGCAGAGGCTGGAGGAGGGGAAGGCCTGTGTGCAGAGACAGGATGAGAGGAGGGGTCTGTGTGCAGAGACAGGATGAGAGGAGGGGCCTGAGTGCAGAGGCTGGATGAGAGGAGGGGCCTGTGTGCAGAGACAGGATGAGAGGAGGGGCCTGTGTGCAGAGACAGGATGAGAGGAGGGGCCTGTGTGCAGAGACAGGATGAGAGGAGGGGCCTGTTTGCAGAGACAGGAGGAGGGTAGGGGCCTGTGTGCAGAGACAGGATGAGAGGAGGGGCCTGTGTGCAGAGACAGGATGAGAGGAGGGGCCTGTTTGCAGAGACAGGATGAGAGGAGGGGCCTGTGTGCAGAGGCTGGAGGAGGGGAAGGCCTGTGTGCAGAGACAGGATGAGAGGAGGGGTCTGTGTGCAGAGACAGGATGAGAGGAGGGGCCTGTGTGCAGAGGCTGGATGAGAAGAGGGGCCTGTGTGCAGAGACAGGATGAGAGGAGGGGTCTGTGTGCAGAGACAGGAGGAGAGGAGGGGCCTGTGTGCAGAGACAGGATGAGAGGAGGGGCCTGAGTGCAGAGACAGGAGGAGAGGAGGGTCCAGTGTGCAGAGACAGGATGAGAGGAGGGGCCTGTGTGCAGAGACAGGATGAGAGGAGGGGCCTGAGTGCAGAGGCTGGATGAGAGGAGGGGCCTGTGTGCAGAGACAGGAGGAGGGTAGGGGCCTGTGTGCAGAGACAGGATGAGAGGAGGGGCCTGAGTGCAGAGGCTGGATGAGAGGAGGGGCCTGTTTGCAGAGACAGGAGGAGGGTAGGGGTCTGTGTGCAGAGACAGGATGAGAGGAGGGGCCTGTGTGCAGAGACAGGATGAGAGGAGGGGCCTGTTTGCAGAGACAGGAGGAGAGGAGGGGCCTGTGTGCAGAGGCTGGATGAGAGGAGGGGCCTGAGTGCAGAGACAGGAGGAGAGGAGGGGCCTGTGTGCAGAGACAGGATGAGAGGAGGGGCCTGTTTGCAGAGACAGGAGGAGGGTAGGGGTCTGTGTGCAGAGACAGGATGAGAGGAGGGGCCTGAGTGCAGAGACAGGAGGAGAGGAGGGGCCTGTGTGCAGAGGCTGGATGAGAGGAGGGGCCTGAGTGCAGAGACAGGATGAGAGGAGGGGCCTGTGTGCAGAGACAGGATGAGAGGAGGGGCCTGTTTGCAGAGACAGGAGGAGGGTAGGGGTCTGTGTGCAGAGACAGGATGAGAGGAGGGGCCTGAGTGCAGAGACAGGAGGAGAGGAGGGGCCTGAGTGCAGAGACAGGAGGAGGGGAAGGCCTGTGTGCAGAGACAGGATGAGAGGAGGGGCCTGTGTGCAGAGGCTGGAGGAGGGGAGGAGCCTGTGTGCAGAGACAGGAGGAGGGGCCTGTGTGCAGAGACAGGAGGAGGGTAGGGGCCTGTGTGCAGAGACAGGATGAGAGGAGGGGTCTGTGTGCAGAGGCTGGAGACAGGATGAGAGGAGGGGCCTGTGTGCAGAGACAGGATGAGAGGAGGGGCCTGTGTGCAGAGACAGGATGAGAGGAGGGGTCTGTGTGCAGAGACAGGATGAGAGGAGGGGCCTGTGTGCAGAGACAGGATGAGAGGAGGGGCCTGTGTGCAGAGACAGGATGAGAGGAGGGGGCTGTGTGCAGAAACAGGAGGAGGGGAGGGGCCTGAGTGCAGAGGCTGGAGACAGGAGGAGAGGAGGGGCCTGTGTGCAGAGACAGGATGAGAGGAGGGGCCTGTGTGCAGAGACAGGATGAGAGGAGGGGGCTGTGTGCAGAGGCTGGAGGAGGGGAGGGTCCAGTGTGCAGAGGCTGGATGAGAGGAGGGGCCTGTGTGCAGAGACAGGATGAGAGGAGGGGTCTGTGTGCAGAGACTGGATGAGAGGAGGGGCCTGTGTGCAGAGGCTGGATGAGAAGAGGGGCCTGTGTGCAGAGACAGGAGGAGAGGAGGGGTCTGTGTGCAGAGGCTGGATGAGAGGAGGGGCCTGTGTGCAGAGACAGGATGAGAGGAGGGGCCTGCGTGCAGAGACAGGAGGAGGGTAGGGGCCTGTGTGCAGAGACAGGATGAGAGGAGGGGTCTGTGTGCAGAGACAGGATGAGAGGAGGGGCCTGTGTGCAGAGACAGGATGAGAGGAGGGGCCTGTTTGCAGAGACAGGATGAGAGGAGGGGCCTGTGTGCAGAGACAGGAGGAGAGGAGGGGCCTGTGTGCAGAGGCTGGAGGAGGGGAAGGCCTGTGTGCAGAGACAGGATGAGAGGAGGGGCCTGAGTGCAGAGACAGGAGGAGAGGAGGGGCCTGAGTGCAGAGACAGGAGGAGGGGAAGGCCTGTGTGCAGAGACAGGATGAGAGGAGGGGTCTGTGTGCAGAGGCTGGAGACAGGATGAGAAGAGGGGCTGTGTGCAGAGACAGGAGGAGAGGAGGGGCCTGTGTGCAGAGACAGGATGAGAGGAGGGGTCTGTGTGCAGAGACAGGAGGAGAGGAGGGTCCAGTGTGCAGAGACAGGATGAGAGGAGGGGTCTGTGTGCAGAGACAGGATGAGAGGAGGGGCCTGTGTGCAGAGGCTGGAGGAGGGGAAGGCCTGTGTGCAGAGACAGGATGAGAGGAGGGGTCTGTGTGCAGAGACAGGATGAGAGGAGGGGCCTGAGTGCAGAGACAGGAGGAGAGGAGGGGCCTGTGTGCAGAGGCTGGAGGAGGGGAGGGGCCTGTGTGCAGAGACAGGATGAGAGGAGGGGCCTGTGTGCAGAGACAGGATGAGAGGAGGGGTCTGTGTGCAGAGACAGGATGAGAGGAGGGGCCTGAGTGCAGAGGCTGGAGGAGGGGAAGGCCTGTGTGCAGAGACAGGATGAGAGGAGGGGCCTGAGTGCAGAGACAGGATGAGAGGAGGGGGCTGTGTGCAGAGACAGGAGGAGAGGAGGGGCCTGTGTGCAGAGACAGGATGAGAGGAGGGGCCTGAGTGCAGAGACAGGATGAGAGGAGGGGCCTGTGTGCAGAGACAGGATGAGAGGAGGAGCCTGTGTGCAGAGACAGGATGAGAGGAGGGGCCTGTGTGCAGAGACAGGATGAGAGGAGGGGCCTGTGTGCAGAGACAGGATGAGAGGAGGGGCCTGAGTGCAGAGGCTGGATGAGAGGAGGGGCCTGTGTGCAGAGACAGGATGAGAGGAGGAGCCTGTGTGCAGAGGCTGGATGAGAGGAGGGGCCTGTGTGCAGAGACAGGATGAGAGGAGGGGCCTGAGTGCAGAGGCTGGATGAGAGGAGGGGCCTGTGTGCAGAGACAGGATGAGAGGAGGGGCCTGAGTGCAGAGACAGGATGAGAGGAGGGGGCTGTGTGCAGAGACAGGATGAGAGGAGGGGCCTGTGTGCAGAGGCTGGATGAGAGGAGGGGCCTGTGTGCAGAGGCAGGATGAGAGGAGGGGCCTGTGTGCTGAGACAGGAGGAGAGGAGGGGCCTGTGTGCAGAGGCTGGAGCAGGTGAGGGTCCAGTGTGCAGAGACAGGAGGAGGGTAGGGGCCTGTGTGCAGAGACAGGAGGAGGGTAGGGGCCTGTGTGCAGAGATAGGATGAGAGGAGGGGCCTGTGTGCAGAGACAGGATGAGAGGAGGGGTCTGTGTGCAGAGACAGGAGGAGAGGAGGGTCCAGTGTGCAGAGGCTGGAGACAGGAGGAGAGGAGGGGCCTGTGTGCAGAGACAGGATGAGAGGAGGGGCCTGTGTGCAGAGACAGGATGAGAGGAGGGGCCTGAGTGCAGAGGCTGGATGAGAGGAGGGGCCTGTGTGCAGAGACAGGATGAGAGGAGGGGCCTGTGTGCAGAGACAGGATGAGAGGAGGGGCCTGTGTGCAGAGACAGGATGAGAGGAGGGGCCTGTGTGCAGAGACAGGATGAGAGGAGGGGCCTGTGTGCAGAGGCTGGAGGAGGGGAGGAGCCTGTGTGCAGAGACAGGATGAGAGGAGGGGCCTATGTGCAGAGGCTGGACACAGGATGAGAGGAGGGGCTTGTGTGCAGAGACTGGAGACAGGATGAGAGGAGGGGCCTGTGTGCAGAGACAGGAGGAGGGGAGGAGCCTGTGTGCAGAGACAGGAGGAGGGGGGCTGTGTGCAGAGACAGGAGGAGAGGAGGGGTCTGTGTGCAGAGGAAATGGGAAGGACAGAAAGGAGGAAGAAGTACTAAGAGCAGTGGCTGGGAGTTGGAATGTAAGAAGAATATTAATGGGAGTAACATGGACTTATAGGGCCCCCTTATTCAGCATGTTTCCATTAGTCAGTGACTGCCCCAGCCACACTCACGCTGCAGCTACATGTAGTGAGCAAAAGGAAAATAGAGGTTAACCCATCACTACATCTATTTGTGCAGAGTATGGCATGCTGGAATCATCTAAACATGTCAGGTATGGGTTAACATTTGACTACATTCCTTCAGTTCAGTGAGAAAGTGCTATAAATCAGTGTCCTCACCGCGCTGCATCTAATCACGAGACTGGCAGCATGCAGACGGCACTGTGTTATGAAAACAGACATAACACTTTAGATTTTTATTTCTCTTAGTGTAATTTAATTTTTTTTTAAATTTTAACATAGAATCTCATGCTCTTCCCTACCATGAAGAGCACTTACAGTGAGGGAAATGGCCCTTTAAGGAGAGAATGAAGTACAGAGGGGGGCAAGGGACTGAAGGGCAGAGAAGCACTGATGTGATTTGTCGGGTGCCTAAGGCTGGGGGGCGTCTGTGTGTCTTATCAGGTATTGTAACACAGGAATCTATGTCTGGATTATATCTGGAGTGAAGAGAAGATTTGCCTGGCATGTCTGGACTGGACTGCCCTGGTATGCTACAGGATGCTGCTCTCTGATATTGCACAACTTAAAAGTACTTTCTGTAGATGTTATCAATATAATACATTTACAATCTAACAAATGATTGTCTTCCTTGTTTAAATGTATTTAAATGTATTGGCAAGCTGGCAAATAATCCCATCTCATTAAACAGATGACAATCATTTTTTTGTGCAATTGAATGGGGAATGTTAATAACAATACAAACATGATTATTTCATAAATAATTCTGTTTTTTAGTCAGCATTAAAAAGTATTGTTTTTTGCAAATAATATCACATAACATTTTCAAATCTGTTTTTGCAAATTGGATTTCTGAAAAAATATTTTTTTTTATGCAAAAAACACTGATTTGTGTTCAGGTCACGGGCTGGGGGCCTAAACGGTCTTCCCTGCAATTAAAAATGTGTAGTTTTATCAAAAGTTGTTTCATGGATAAAGTTTAAACATTCAGAGGAAGTCACTAAAATGTAAGTGAGGGGAGGTAGCTTTGTCTAACAGACAGCTGCTAAATTTTAAGACACAATGTCTTCCTGATACAATGGTTTCCATTGGCTAGATACTATATTTTAGAAAGGTTTTTTATTTGCTGTGGGGGCAGCCTATGAATGATTGCTTGGTCTCTTATCATATCTGATTGTTGCTAAAACCCTTTAGAAGAGTGGCGTGCAACTTGTACAAGGTCCAGGTTTTTAATATCTCTCTATTTCGTTTATTTCTGCTCCAGCACAGCCGAGTTGCTCAGTTGCAGGATTTATCCTGTTCTGGTGTCGGGAGAGGTCCCCTGCTGCAGTACGGCCTCCAACCGCTAGATGGCGCTGCTGATATTAAGCAGCGCTGCCAATATATGAGAGAAGTTCTAAGCTTATAATGTTAGCCTAAACCTTGAACTAACCCTAACAGTTTACCTAACACTTGACTATAAAATGGCACCGGAATATCGGCAGCGCCATCTAGCGGATCCTCACCACCACTGCTGCTGCCTTGTGCTGCGCTACTATAAGAGGATAGGTCCTGGAATGATGGTGGCCCTTGCATTACTGATTTGACCACCATTGCTTGAGGTCTCTCAGCCAAATCCCCCACTCTCCAATTCCTATCTTTCCAGACTATGGCACCAAGTGCAGGTTGTGCCACAAAAGCTGTGCATGATCAACTTTATAATTTATTATTAATCACAAAACATGGATCTTTTGTAAGAAGATTATCTTTTGATCAGAGCTCCACCCATCTTTTTCCAAGCCTGGCACAGCCTGCAGCTAAGTTACAACAGCAGGGACAATGCAGTAGCCATCTAAGGAAGTCTAGTTATATGAAGATGTCTGTAGCCCAAATGGTCCATCATTAACCCTTTCACTTGCAGAAGGGCCTATAACACATTGCAAAGCAAATTAATCTGCCAGCAAAATGCAGTTCAGGGGGATATTTTCCGATTTGTGCCCTAATTAGCAATCATTATTTTAATAATTGTCCTTTATATGCCTTTGTCATTTCCAAATATATATATCATTTTTAATATGTTTGTCCAATAAAAGAGGTATCACTATATACTGCAATACTCTCATTATTCATCTAGATCACTGGACACTCACGGCTACCTCACGCTTTAGATGTTTTATATTATTAGGCGACGAAAACATAGCATTATATTATTGTATCAGTGAAATCATATATATATATATATATATATATATATATATATATATATATATATATATATATATATATATATATATATATATATATATATATATAAACAAATGTATTCAGGCTTGCATATTCACCATTGTCTATTGTTTTGCAGCACTTCAGCACCCCCTGGAGGAGCAGGCAGGGATTGCATTGTGTTCCATCAATACAGAGACTGAGATACAAATTGCTGGAGAGAAATGTGCGAGGAGCCCAGGTGAGTGTACACTAAATCTATTACCTATGGATCTCACTACTATCCAAGTGACTGTACACTAAATCTATTACCTATGGACCTCACTACTATCCAAATGACTGTACACTAAATCTATTACCTATGGACCTCACTACTCTCCAAGTGACTGTACACTAAATCTACTACTTATGGACCTCACTACTATCCAAGTGACTGTACACTAAATCTACTACCTATGGATCTCACAACTATCCAAGTGACTGTACACTAAATCTACTACCTATGGATCTCACTACTATCCAAGTGACTGTACACTAAATCTATTACCTATGGATCTCACTACTATCCAAGTGACTGTACACTAAATCTATTACCTATGGATCTCACTACTCTCCAAGTGACTGTACACTAAATCTACTACTTATGGACCTCACTACTATCCAAGTGACTGTACACTAAATCTACTACCTATGGATCTCACTACTATCCAAGTGAGTGTACACTAAATCTACTACCTATGGATCTCACAACTATCCAAGTGACTGTACACTAAATCTATTACCTATGGACCTCACTACTATCCAAGTGAATGTACACTAAATCTATTACCTATGGATCTCAATACTATCCAAGTGAGTGTACACTAAATCTATTACCTATGGACGTCACTACTATCCAAGTGAGTGTACACTAAATCTATTACCTATGGACTTCACTACTATCCAAGTGAGTGTACACTAAATCTATTACCTATGGATCTCACTACTATCCAAGTGACTGTACACTAAATCTATTACCTATGGATCTCACTACTATCCAAGTGAGTGTGCACTAAATCTATTACCTATGGACGTCACTACTATCCCAGTGAGTGTACACTAAATCTATTACCTATGGACCTCACTACTATCCAAGTGAGTGTACACTAAATCTATTACCTATGGACGTCACTACTATCCAAGTGAGTGTACACTAAATCTATTACCTATGGATCTCACTACTATCCAAGTGAGTGTACACTAAATCTATTACCTATGGATCTCAATACTATCCAAGTGAGTGTACACTAAATCTATTACCTATGGATCTCACTACTATCCAAGTGACTGTACACTAAATCTACTACCTATGGACCTCACTACTATCCAAGTGACTGTACACTAAATCTATTACCTATGGATCTCACTACTATCCAAGTGACTGTACACTAAATCTATTACCTATGGCCCTCACTACTATCCAAGTGAGTGTACACTAAATCTACTACCTATGGATCTCACTACTATCCAAGTGACTGTACACTAAATCTATTACCTATGGATCTCACTACTATCCAAGTGACTGTACACTAAATCTATTACCTATGGACCTCACTACTATCCAAGTGACTGTACACTAAATCTATTACCTATGGACCTCACTACTCTCCAAGTGAGTGTACACTAAATCTATTACCTATGGACCTCACTACTATCCAAGTGAGCGTACACTAAATCTACTACCTATGGACCTCACTACTATTCAAGTGACTGCACACTAAATCTATTACCTATGGACCTCACTACTCTCCAAGTGACTGTACACTAAATCTACTACCTATGGATCTCACTACTATCCAAGTGACTGTACACTAAATCTATAACCTATGGACCTCACTACTATCCAAGTGACTGTACACTAAATCTACTACCTATGGACATCACTATATAAAAGTGAGTGTACACTAAATCTATTACCTATGGACCTAACTACTATCCAAGTGACTGTACACTAAATCTATTACCTATGGACGTCACTACTATCCAAGTGAGTGTACACTAAATCTATTACCTATGGATCACACTACTATCCAAGTGAGTGTACACTAAATCAATTACCTATGGATCTCACTACTATCCAAGTGAGTGTACACTAAATCTATTACCTATGGACCTCACTACTATCCAAGTGAGTGTACACTAAATCTATTACCTATGGATCTCACTACTATCCAAGTGACTGTACACTAAATCTACTACCTATGGATCTCACTACTATCCAAGTGAGTGTACACTAAATCAATTACCTATGGACCTCACTACTATCCAAGTGAGTGTACACTAAATCTATTACCTATGGACCTCACTAATATCCAAGTGACTGTACACTAAATCTGCTACCTATGGATCTCACTACTATCCAAGTGAGTGTACACTAAATCAATTACCTATGGACCTCACTACTATCCAAGTGAGTGTACACTAAATCTATTACCTATGGATCTCACTACTATCCAAGTGAGTGTACACTAAATCTATTACCTATGGACGTCACTACTATCCAAGTGAGTGTACACTAAATCTATTACCTATGGACCTCACTACTATCCAAGTGACTGTACACTAAATCTATAACCTATGGACCTCACTACTATCCAAGTGACTGTACACTAAATCTACTACCTATGGACATCACTATATCAAAGTGAGTGTACACTAAATCTATTACCTATGGACCTAACTACTATCCAAGTGAGTGTACACTAAATCTATTACCTATGGATCACACTACTATCCAAGTGAGTGTACACTAAATCAATTACCTATGGATCTCACTACTATCCAAGTGAGTGTACACTAAATCTATTACCTATGGACCTCACTACTATCCAAGTGAGTGTACACTAAATCTATTACCTATGGATCTCACTACTATCCAAGTGACTGTACACTAAATCTACTACCTATGGATCTCACTACTATCCAAGTGAGTGTACACTAAATCAATTACCTATGGACCTCACTACTATCCAAGTGAGTGTACACTAAATCTATTACCTATGGACCTCACTACTATCCAAGTGACTGTACACTAAATCTATTACCTATGGACCTCACTACTATCCAAGTGACTGTACACTAAATCTACTACCTATGGACCTCACTACTATCCGAGAGAGTGTACACTAAATCTATTACCTATGGATCTCACTACTATCCAAGTGAGCGTACACTAAATCTACTACCTATGGATCTCACTACTATGCAAGTGACTGTACACTAAATCTATTACCTATGGATCACACTACTATCCAAGTGACTGTACACTAAATCTACTACCTATGGACATCACTACTATCCAAGTGACTGTACACTAAATCTATGACCTATGGACCTCACTACTATCCAAGTGACTGTACACTAAATCTATTACCTATGGATCTCACTACTATCCAAGTGACTGTACACTAAATCTATAACCTATGGACCTCACTACTATCCAAGTGACTGTACACTAAATCTATTACCTATGGATCTCACTACTATCCAAGTGACTGTACACTAAATCTATAACCTATGGACCTCACTACTATCCAAGTGACTGTACACTAAATCTATTACCTATGGACCTCACTACTATCCAAGTGACTGTACACTAAATCTATTACCTATGGACCTCACTACTATCCAAGTGAGCGTACACTAAATCTATTACCTATGGATCTCAATACTATCCAAGTGAGTGTACACTAAATCTATTACCTATGGATCTCACTACTATCCAAGTGACTGTACACTAAATCTATTACCTATGGACCTCACTACTATCCAAGTGACTGTACACTAAATCTACTACCTATGGATCTCACTACTATCCAAGTGACTGTACACTAAATCTATTACCTATGGATCTCACTACTATCCAAGTGACTGTACACTAAATCTACTACCTATGGACCTCACTATATCCAAGTGAGTGTGCACTATATCTATTACCTATGGATCTCACTACTATCCAAGTGACTGTACACTAAATCTATTACCTATGGACCTCACTACTATCCAAGTGAGTGTGCACTAAATCTATTACCTATGGACCTCACTACTATCCAAGTGAGTGTGCACTAAATCTATTACCTATGGACCTCACTTCTATCCAAGTGAGCGTACACTAAATCTACTACCTATGGACATCACTACTATCCAAGTGACTGTACACTAAATCTTTTACCTATGGACCTCACTACTATCCAAGTGAGTGTACACTAAATCTATTACCTATGGACGTCACTACTATCCAAATGAGTGTACACTAAATCTATTACCTATGGACCTCACTACTATCCAAGTGAGTGTACACTAAATTTATTACCTATGGACCTCACTACTATCCAAGTGAGTGTACACTAAATCTATTACCTATGGACCTCACTACTATCCAAGTGAGTGTACACTAAATCTATTACCTATGGACCTCACTACTATCCAAGTGAGTGTGCACTAAATCTATTACCTATGGACCTCACTACTATCCAAGTGAGCGTACACTAAATCTACTACCTATGGACATCACTACTATCCAAGTGACTGTACACTAAATCTTTTACCTATGGACCTCACTACTATCCAAGTGAGTGTACACTAAATCTATTACCTATGGACGTCACTACTATCCAAATGAGTGTACACTAAATCTATTACCTATGGACCTCACTACTATCCAAGTGAGTGTACACTAAATTTATTACCTATGGACCTCACTACTATCCAAGTGAGTGTACACTAAATCTATTACCTATGGACCTCACTACTATCCAAGTGAGTGTACACTAAATTTATTACCTATGGACATCACTACTATCCAAGTGACTGTACACTAAATCTATTACCTATGGACGTCACTACTATCCAAGTGACTGTACACTAAATCTATTACCTATGGACCTCACTACTATCCAAGTGAGCGTACACTAAATCTATTACCTATGGACCTCACTACTATCCAAGTGAGCGTACACTAAATCTATTACCTATGGACCTCACTACTATCCAAGTGAGTGTACACGAAATCTATTACCTATGGATCTCACTACTATCCAAGTGAGCGTACACTAAATCTATTACCTATGGACCTCACTACTATCCAAGTGAGTGTACACTAAATCTATTACCTATGGACCTCACTACTATCCAAGTGACTGTACACTAAATCTATTACCTATGGATCTCAATACTATCCAAGTGAGTGTACACTAAATCTATTACCTATGGACCTCACTACTATCCAAGCTACTGTACACTAAATCTATTACCTATGGATCTCAATACTATCCAAGTGAGTGTACACTAAATCTATTACCTATGGACCTCACTACTATCCAAGCTACTGTACTCTAAATCTATTACCTATGGATCTCAATACTATCCAAGTGAGTGTACACTAAATCAATTACCTATGGATCTCACTACTATCCAAGTGAGTGTACACTAAATCTATTACCTATGGACCTCACTACTATCCAAGTGACTGTACACTAAATCTATTACCTATGGACCTCACTACTATCCAAGTGAGTGTACACTAAATCTATTACCTATGGACCTCACTACTATCCAAGTGACTGTACACTAAATCTACTACCTATGGATCTCAATACTATCCAAGTGACTGTACACTAAATCTATTACCTATGGACCTCACTACTATCCAAGTGACTGTACACTAAATCTATTACCTATGGACCTCACTACTATCCAAGTGTTTGTACACTAAATCTATTACCTATGGACATCACTACTATCCAAGTGACTGTACACTAAATCAATTACCTATGGACCTCACTAATATCCAAGTGAGTGTACACTTAAATTATTACCTATGGACCTCACTACTATCCAAGTGAGTGTACACTAAATCTAATACCTATGGACCTCACTACTATCCAAGTGACTGTACACTAAATCAATTACCTATGGACCTCACTAATATCCAAGTGAGTGTACACTTAAATTATTACCTATGGACCTCACTACTATCCAAGTGAGTGTACACTAAATCTATTACCTATGGACCTCACTACTATCCAAGTGACTGTACACTAAATCTATTACCTATGGATCTTACTACTATCCAAGTTAGTATACAAGTTGGTGTAATCTGAAAGAGCATTAAAAAACATTTAGACATTGTACTAGCCATTTTCTCTACTGACATAGTAGATCAAGAGATGTATGTGAGTGAAATAGTGGAACCTTTGAGCTGCCACCCTATGGTTCCTGTCTACCCTAGGCCCTTTACTCACTAAGGTCTGTTGTTGTGTATTTAATAATAATTGTTTTATAGTACAGTAAAGTTTTAGGGGGGGGAAGATGAGGCGGATGCAGTAGATAAAGGCAAATGGTATGTTTTTGGGGGAGGTGAAATTTAAAGGGCTACTGGGAGTATGTAATTTTTTTTTTAACTTCATTTTAAAGTTTCACATCAAAAGTTTCTGACATTGGTAACTGGTCGTGACAAACATCCGTTATATTTCAATTATGTAGCAAAATGAAATTAGCTGCAAAAATACTATACTGTATATGTCTTTGCACCAGATGAGAAGTCCCATCTTGCTCCAGAAGTCCAAAAACATGGAGAGTAAACTATAGTATAGTATTTGAGGTTGAATAAAGAGTTAGTCCATCAAGTTCAACCTTTTTAGTTCTCTCGATCTTTTTAATATGCAGACTATTTGTTATTTATTGGTAATTTATCCAGAGGAAGCAAACAGAAAAAAAAAAACATTGAAACTTTCCCAATTGTCTCATAAGGGGGAAAAAAGCAAAATTCCTTCCTGCCCCCAGAGGCTGGCGATCAAATGTCTCCCTGGATCAATATGAATGATGCCCTCTTTATTTAAAAATATATCTAACCCCTTTTTAAAGTTATCTATTGAGTTCCCTGTCACCACCTCCTTTGGTAGAGAATTCCACAGTTTAACCACCCTAACTGTGAAGAGCCCTTTTCTTTGATTAAGGTGAAGTCTTTTTTCCTCTGACCTCAAGGGATGTCCTCTTGTCAGTTGAAAATCTCTTGCTACAAAAAGTTCACTTGACAAAGCCTTATATTGACCCTGGATGTATTTATATAAGGTAATCATATCTCCTCTTAGACGCCTTTCTTCTAGCGAAAATAAGTTTAATTCGGTTAGTCTTTCTTCATAACTTAGCCCCTCCATTCCCCTTGTTAGCTTGGTTGCCCTTCTCTGTATAATATAATAAAGCCTTCCACATAAAGAAACATTGGAAAGAGATACTGATAAAAGGATCTTAGGCTAACATTAAGTAAACATATATAAACAAGAAACACTCTAAATCTGATAATGTTTTGTTAGGACTGGTCAGTGCTACGTACACTAGGTCACTTGTGTAGCTGGGATACTGTGTGTGCTGTCCGGGTCTGTGAGATTCAATACTGAGTGTGCTGTCCTGGTTTGTGAGACTCCATACTGTTGGTGCTGTCCTGGTCTGTGAGATTCTGTACTATGGGTGCTGTCCTGGTCTGTGAGACTCTATACTGTTTGTGCTGTCCTGGTCTGTGAGACTCTATACTGTGTGTGCTGTTCTGGTCTGTGAGACTCTATACAATGTGTGCTGTCCTGGTCTGTGAGATTCAATACTGAGTGTGCTGTCCTGGTTTGTGAGATTCTGTACTATGTGTGCTGTCCTGTTCTGTGAGACTCTATACTATGTGTGCTGTCCTGGTCTGTGAGACTCTATACTGTGTGTGCTGTCCTGGTCTGTGAGACTCTATACTGTGTGTGCTGTCTTGGTCTGTGAGACTCTATACTGTGTGTGCTGTCCTGGTCTGTGAGACTCTATACGGTGTGTGCTGTCCTGGTCTGTGAGACTCTATACGATGTGTGCTGTCCTGGTCTGTGAGATTCAATACTGAGTGTGCTGTCCTGGTTTGTGAGACTCCATACTGTTGGTGCTGTCCTGGTCTGTGAGATTCTGTACTATGGGTGCTGTCCTGGTCTGTGAGACTCTATATGATGTGCGCTGTCCTGGTCTGTGAGACTCTATACAATGTGTGCTGTCCTGGTCTGTGAGACTCTATACTGTGGGTGCTGTCCTGGTCTGTGAGACTCTATACTGAGAGTGCTGTCCTGGTCTGTGAGACTCTATACTGTGTGTGCTGTCCTGGTCTGTGAGACTCTATACTGTGTGTGCTGTCCTGGTCTGTGAGACTCTATACGATGTGTGCTGTCCTGGTCTGTGAGATTCAATACTGAGTGTGCTGTCCTGGTTTGGGAGACTCCATACTGTGGGTGCTGTCCTGGTCTCTGAGATTCTGTACTGTGGGTGCTGTCCTGGTCTGTGAGATTCTGTACTGTGGGTGCTGTCCTGGTCTGTGAGACTCTATACTATGGGTGCTGTCCTGGTCTGTGAGACTCTATATGATGTGCGCTGTCCTGGTCTGTGAGATTCTATACTGTGGGTGCTGTCCTGGTCTGTGAGACTCTATACTGTGGGTGCTGTCCTGGTCTGTGAGATTCTATATGACGTGTGCTGTCCTGGTCTGTGAGATTCTATATGATGTGTGCTGTCCTGGTCTGTGAGACTCTATACTGTGTGTGCTGTCCTGGTCTGTGAGACTCTATGCTGTAGGTGCTGTCCTGGTCTGTGAGACTCTATACTGTGGGTGCTGTTCTGGTCTGTGAGACTCTATACTGTGTGTGCTGTCCTGGTCTGTGAGACTCTCTATACTGTGGGTGCTGTACCGATATGTGAACTTCTATACTGTGGGTGCTGTCCATGTCTGAGAGACTCTATACGGTGTGTGCTGTCCTGGTCTGTGAGACTCTATATGATGTGTGCTGTCCTGGTCTGTGAGATTCAATACTGAGTGTGCTGTCCTGGTTTGTGAGACTCCATACTGTTGGTGCTGTCCTGGTCTGTGAGATTCTGTACTATGGGTGCTGTCCTGGTCTGTGAGATTCTGTACTATGGGTGCTGTCCTGGTCTGTGAGACTCTATATGATGTGCGCTGTCCTGGTCTGTGAGACTCTATACAATGTGTGCTGTCCTGGTCTGTGAGACTCTATACTGTGGGTGCTGTCCTGGTCTGTGAGACTCTATACTGAGAGTGCTGTCCTGGTCTGTGAGACTCTATACTGTGTGTGCTGTCCTGGTCTGTGAGACTCTATACTGTGTGTGCTGTCCTGGTCTGTGAGATTCAATACTGAGTGTGCTGTCCTGGTTTGGGAGACTCCATACTGTGGGTGCTGTCCTGGTCTCTGAGATTCTGTACTGTGGGTGCTGTCCTGGTCTGTGAGATTCTGTACTGTGGGTGCTGTCCTGGTCTGTGAGACTCTATACTATGGGTGCTGTCCTGGTCTGTGAGACTCTATATGATGTGCGCTGTCCTGGTCTGTGAGATTCTATACTGTGGGTGCTGTCCTGGTCTGTAAGACTCTATACTGTGGGTGCTGTCCTGGTCTGTGAGATTCTATATGACGTGTGCTGTCCTGGTCTGTGAGATTCTATATGATGTGTGCTGTCCTGGTCTGTGAGACTCTATACTGTGTGTGCTGTCCTGGTCTGTGAGACTCTATGCTGTAGGTGCTGTCCTGGTCTGTGAGACTCTATACTGTGGTTGCTGTTCTGGTCTGTGAGACTCTATACTGTGTGTGCTGTCCTGGTCTGTGAGACTCTCTATACTGTGGGTGCTGTACCGATATGTGAACTTCTATACTGTGGGTGCTGTCCATGTCTGAGAGACTCTATACTGTGGGTGCTGTCCTGGTCTGTGAGACTCTATACTGTGTGTGCTGTCCTGGTCTGTGAGATTCTATACTGTGGGTGCTGTACTGGTCTGTGAGATTCAATACTGAGTGTGCTGTCCTGGTTTGGGAGACTCCATACTGTGGGTGCTGTCCTGGTCTCTGAGATTCTGTACTGTGGGTGCTGTCCTGGTCTGTGAGATTCTGTACTGTGGGTGCTGTCCTGGTCTGTGAGACTCTATACTATGGGTGCTGTCCTGGTCTGTGAGACTCTATATGATGTGCGCTGTCCTGGTCTGTGAGATTCTATACTGTGGGTGCTGTCCTGGTCTGTAAGACTCTATACTGTGGGTGCTGTCCTGGTCTGTGAGATTCTATATGACGTGTGCTGTCCTGGTCTGTGAGATTCTATATGATGTGTGCTGTCCTGGTCTGTGAGACTCTATACTGTGTGTGCTGTCCTGGTCTGTGAGACTCTATGCTGTAGGTGCTGTCCTGGTCTGTGAGACTCTATACTGTGGTTGCTGTTCTGGTCTGTGAGACTCTATACTGTGTGTGCTGTCCTGGTCTGTGAGACTCTCTATACTGTGGGTGCTGTACCGATATGTGAACTTCTATACTGTGGGTGCTGTCCATGTCTGAGAGACTCTATACTGTGGGTGCTGTCCTGGTCTGTGAGACTCTATACTGTGTGTGCTGTCCTGGTCTGTGAGATTCTATACTGTGGGTGCTGTACTGGTCTTTGAGACTCTATACGATTTGTGCTGTTCTGGTCTGTGAGACTCTATAGGATTTGTGCTGTCCTGGTCTGTGAGACTCTATACTGTGGGTGCTGTACTGGTCTGTGAGACTCTCTATACTGTGGGTGCTGTACCGATATGGGAACATTTATACTGTGGGTGCTGTCCATGTCTGGGAGACTCTATACGATTTGTGCTGTCCTGGTCTGTGAGACTCTATACTGTGGGTGCTGTACTGGTCTGTGAGACTCTCTATACTGTGGGTGCTGTACCGATATGGGAACATTTATACTGTGGGTGCTGTCCATGTCTGGGAGACTCTATACGATTTGTGCTGTCCTAGTCTGTGAGACTCTATACTGTGGGTGCTGTCATGGTCTGTGAGATTCTATACTGTGGGTGCTGTTCATGTCTGGGAGACTATATACGATTTGTGCTGTCCTGGTCTGTGAGACTCTATACTGTGGGTGCTGTCCATGTCTGGGAGACTCTATACGATTTGTGCTGTCCTGGTGTGTGAGACTCTATACTGTGGGTGCTGTTGTGGTTTACCTTACATTGATAACTAATTGTTGCTGTGTAAGAAATATAATTCATAAGTATTAGTTGTATCTGCTCTATTTGCCTGTGCAAGGTCCTCTATAAAGATGTCTTGGTTAGAAAGAGAAGTATAGACTAGATGACAGGTAAGAACTATCTGCAAAGATCCTCATGGTTATAACTCTGGTATTCCCAGTAGTAACATACGGATGTGAGAGCTGGAGTATAAAGAAGTCTGAGTGCTGGAGAATTGATGCCTTTGTATTGTGGTATTGTGATTCTATATGATGTGTGCTGTCCTGGTCTGTGAGACTCTATACTGTGTGTGCTGTCCTGGTCTGTGAGACTCTATGCAGTAGGTGCTGCCCTGGTCTGTGAGACTCTATACTGTGGGTGCTGTCCTGATCTATGAGACTCTATACTGTGTGTGCTGTCCTGGTCTGTGAGATTATATACTGTGGGTGCTGTACTGGTCTGTGAGACTCTATACGATTTGTGCTGTCCTGGTCTGTGAGACTCTATAGGATTTGTGCTGTCCTGGTCTGTGAGACTCTATACTGTGGGTGCTGTACTGGTCTGTGAGACTCTATACGATGTGTGCTGTCCTGGTCTGTGAGACTCTATACTGTGGGTGCTGTACTGGTCTGTGAGACTCTCTATACTGTGGGTGCTGTACCGATATGTGAACTTTTATACTGTGGGTGCTGTCCATGTCTGGGAGACTCTATACGATTTGTGCTGTCCTGGTCTGTGAGACTCTATACTGTGGGTGCTGTACTGGTCTGTGAGACTCTCTATACTGTGGGTGCTGTACCGATATGAGACTCTATACTGTGGGTGCTGTTGTGGTCTGTAAGATTCTATACTGTGGGTGCTGTCCATGTCTGGGAGACTCTATACGATTTGTGCTGTCCTGGTCTGTGAGATTCTATACTGTGGGTGCTGTCGTGGTCTGTAAGATTCTATACTGTGGGTGCTGTCCATGTCTGGGAGACTCTATACGATTTGTGCTGTCCTGGTCTGTGAGACTCTATACTGTGGGTGCTGTTGTGGTTTACCTTACATTGATAACTAATTGTTGCTGTGTAAGAAATATAATTCATAATTATTAGTTGTATCTGCTCTATTTGCCTGTGCAAGGTCCTCTATAAAGACGTCTTGGTTAGAAAGAGAAGTATAGACTAGATGACAGGTAAGAACTATCTGCAAAGATCCTCATGGTTATAACTCTGGTATTCCCAGTAGTAACATACGGATGTGAGAGCTGGAGTATAAAGAAGTCTGAGTGCTGGAGAATTGATGCCTTTGTATTGTGGTGTTGGAGAAAACTACTTAGAGTCCCTTGGACAGCAAGAAGATCCAATAAATATATACTACAGGAAATGAAGCCAAACTGTTCACTGGAAGGTTTGATCATGAGGCTAAAGCTCAAATATTTTGATCATACCATGAGACGACAGGACTCCCTAGGGAAATCTCTGATGGTGGGAATGATTGAAGGCACAAGAAGAAGGGGACGATGGAGGCGGAGATGGATAGATGAGGTCATTAAAGCAATGAGCATGAACTTGATGGAGTTTAGAGGGACAGTGACCGACAGATATGCTTGGCATGCTGCAGTCCATAGGGTCATGGAGAGTTGGACACAAATGAGCAACCGAACAAAAAAGAACCAAAGAGCCTATTAAATCTGCCTATTGTATCTAACTAAAAAAAATACATCAGAATGACCTCATGCTTATCTCGGGCATGCATGAATTCCTTCACAGTTTGTGACCCTACCATGTCTGCTGGCAAGCTTCTCCATCTACTACACTTGCACATTCCTTTTAAATCTTCCAACTTTATGACCTCTTGTTCTTACATTCCTCTTTCTTCCAGAAGATACTTTTCTCTTGAACTTTATTAAAGGGATATGGCGGGTCCCTGGATGTTACTAGGCATACAATATCCCTGTGCATATATTTATTGACATGTACTTTATTTTATTAAGAAGTGGTTATAAGCTCCATTTTTAATGCCTTAAAGTCAAACAAATAGTCCCTGCATGGGTCTGCCCTCTGCGGTGTAAGCAGACACAAACTCTGTAAGGCTGGATGTGCAGTGTAGTGTCTTAGCCTATTAGGGACCACGTCTCAGCTACATGTTGTAGAGAGATGGTCACTGATTGTTTAGTAGTATGAAACATGGCACATCCAGCCCTACAGAGTCTGTGTCTGCATACGCTGCAGTGGGCAGACCCATACAGGGACTATTTGTTTGATTTAAGTCAGTAAAAGCAGTTCATAATAAAATAAATAAATTCACAGGGCTATTATATACCTAGTAACATGATGGAGCCTATCATATATGTGCCGGTATCAATCATGTGACACACCCTCTTCTTTGCTATACGTATTCTTCAGGCACCTTGTACCAGATTGTAATATTTCAACTAGAATATGTTTAAGAACTTGTAGAGAAAATGGACAGCAAGCAGACAGCTAACTATGGAGACTCTTTTTTTTTTACTAAGTAAGTCAAATATATTCTTCTTTATTATTAACTCATCTTAATTCCTTTTTTTGTCTGCCAGCAGTGGCAGTTAGCGGCCAGCAGGTGGGGTAGCCGAGATTTTCTTCAACTTTTTGTTAGGGTAGTGGCAGATAATAATCTTTACACTAACTGTAAACCATAAATGTAATGCTAAACCCTAAATGTAACCCTAACCCTAGGAAATTGCCAACAATCTTGGGTGAGCCTAGTGCTGGTGGGCATAAAACAAGAACAGTCCCAACAGGTATTAATAGTTACATAGTAATTGAGGTTTATCATTGACCCCTTTCCAGGTCCTCGATCCTGGTGCATTGAGCCACCATAGAGGACAGCCTGCCCCATTGGAAAACGAATAGCCCCGAGACATAGTGCCATAGTGTACCACCATGCTTCATGTTTCTTATGGCATATGTATTTGTCTTATCCTGTATACTGTATGTAATTCCCCATGTAATATTAATATATTCTGTGTTATGTTTAAACTGTTACTGAGTGATCATGATTGGATTAAAACAGGGTGGGCTGAGTCTGCAGTGAGCAGACACCTCTATTGTACTGTTATCCGTTCTGGTCCATTGTTAACAAATAAAGTTAATTCCATCTAATATGTGCTAGAGACGGCAGGATGTGTATTGGAGATTACTCTCAGGAAGCTACTGTTAGACCCATGTGGAGTTTATCTCTTTTGATCGTCTGCCACCCCCTCTCATTTGTTACATTGTGTACACCCTCTCTGTGTCTAACTGCTATAAATACTGCTGTCATTTGAAAAATAAATCAGTTGACTTATGAGACATATAGAAATCGTATGTTCTCTTGTTCCTGATGGCTGCGATACTGAACCTATCTCCAACAAGTAACCTGTCATGATCACTACCACAGGAAGGTTACTGGGCCTCCTGGAAATGCTGATTCCTGATGGAGAGACTAACTGATACAGAAGCTGGATATCAGGGTGCAGGTGTAGAGATTTCAAAGAACCCAACGGTCGGGGGGGCGGAGCTAACGTCCAGAGAGACAGGACGTGTTTGGGGAGAGCTCCGATAAAAGGCTGCAATTGAGGGCATATAACTGCCGGAAAAGACCCTGTGTGATCCCCAGCAACATCGGGGGGCAGCAGGAGGAGCCGACCCGACTCCCATGGGACAAAGCAGACCGGCGGAGGAAGACCGGAGGCAGAGAAGTGGCGGATCCGGCCAGGAGGTGCTGGAGGTGCTGGAGTGAAGAGAAGACCCCCATTCGGGGGCGGTGCAGGTCGGGTGAGCATCGGAAGGCAGAGGGGAGAAGAGCAGAGGCCCGGCAGCTGTGTCCCCGTTAGAGCAGAGAGGAGGAGGAACAGGCGGGAGCCAGTGAAGAGGAGAAGGCCCCCATCTTGGATAGCCCAGTAAGCTGAAGAAAGAGTGGCCCCGGGCTCTGTATAAGCCTCCAGCCATAAATAAACATATGAAGGAGGCAAGAGGAGGCAAAAGGAGGGGCAGAGGGGCCAACTAGCCCAGAGGAGGAAGGCCAAGGGAGGCGAAATAAAGAGCGGCGGGGCAGAAGGAAAAGCCCGTGAGGTGGGCCCAAAAATAACCCCTGCGTCCAAGCATCTACCCCTGTGCCTAGACAAGCACTATTCACCTATACCCAAATCAGAAACCCTAAAACTCAAGAGGAGGTATACATATAAAGCAGTGCATGTTAAACACAGCCAGCCATGATACCATCCAGAAGCTGCAAGTTGCGCCCTAACAAAAGGAGACTGTGTAAAAGGCCCAGAAAAGACTGCAGCTTTGCCGCTACTAAAATCCCTGCAAACCTAGAGGCACTAAAGGGAGACTTTAATAATTCCGGCTCCAAAAGACTCAAGTACCTGTACAGTTAAAAACACTCCAAAGCTCATTGTGAGGTAGCTGCTTAAGATAGCTGTAGACTCAAGCTGCCACCCAGTGGATGCATAACAAAACTGCAGCAACTTGCAACATGAGAGCTGGGCTGGATCCACTCAACACACCTACCTCTGCAACAAACTGCAAAGCCAATGTGATTCCCTAAATCAAGAGATGTAAAATCCCCCCGAGAAGATGTTCTGACTGACAAGCAATCACGAGCTACTCTGGGCGGGATCACAGCTTTGGACCTGACCAGTTTGATGTGACACAGCAACTATAACTATACATCTCTAAACAGCTTACGAGCAGAGGGGTAAAAAGGTGAAGTCCTACAGCTCTCTGGATAATGCAAAGCCACACAGTATAGCAATGAAGAAGAGTAAAAGGGCCCCCTCAACTAAGGGCATCCGGGAGCATTTCTCTCTAAAGCTGCCAAGCCCGTATCTCCACTGGAATCTGCCTCAGACCACTCAGATTCATCCGACCAAGAGGAGGCCTCTAAGAAAACAAGGCAACACATCGACCTATCACCTAGATCCATTGCAACCATTGAGCAGCTCTTAACCAAGGCAATAGAGCCTTTGAGGAATTACCTGAATGAGCTGGGGCAGAGTACCGAATTGCTGGAGGAGATGGTGGACCAAATTGGAGAGGCGCAGCAACATGACAGGTCCGCCATTGATCAAAATTCATACAATATCATGAAGCTAACAGATAAGATCGAGGACCTAGAGAACCGCTCCCGCCATCACAATGTCAGGATACGTGGGGTGCCAAGGGCCACACAGGATCTGGCGGTGTATCTAAAAGAAACCTTTGCAGCAATAGTACCTGATCAACCCGAAGCGGGCCTCGAAATAGAGCGAGCTCACAGAGCTCTTGGAGGGGCGAGAAACCCGGAGGCCCATAAGGATGTTGTTGTGCAATTTCTAAGGCAACAGGCCGGAGACCTCCTACTGGCAGAAACTAGGAAGATGCAGATGGTTAAGGGCCCAGACTACGCCAGTCTACAAGTGTATGCGGACCTGTCCCCCAACACGCTGGACAGGAGGAGGCAGATGAAACCAGCTCTAGCGATCCTTCAGCAGAACAAATTGCAGTATCGGTGGAACTTCCCCTTTGCTCTCACCTTTAGCTACCAAGGCACCTCCCACACCACCCGCAACCTAGAAGACTGTCTGGCAGTATTACACCAGCTCCGTCTTTGCCCAACAGATCTACCGGCAGAAGAACATAGCCGCCCTCCACCCCCTCCTATTCTGAAAAAACAATGGACTGTGGTAGGGTCACAACTACCAAAAGATGATCCACTTCCCTCCAGAAGCTCCAGAGATAAGAACTTATCCCGCAAGAGCCAAGCTGTTTGCAGTTCCCAGCACAGAGGAGATCCTCGATTGGTCCCTGAGGGCTTGATAACAACGCGTTTGGAGTGACAGCAAGCCAAATGACTGGAAGTAACTCAGAGACTTTAATTATTCACTCAGTTCCGGGACTTTTTTTGATACATCCTAATGGAAGAAGAATAGGCATAGAACAGTTTAGTTAAAACATAAGTTAGTCGGGACCTTAGAGGTGGGGCCTGATTGAAGTAGATTTTTAAGTAAGAGATAAAAATTCTCAGGTTAATTAGACAAGTTGAAAGTTTGTTGAGATTGGATATTATTAGTTGTGGAGAAGGGGAGCAGCGGGGTCCATTAGAGCAACTAGCCGGCCCGCCAGGAGCAATTAGTAGACCAAATCTAGTATTAGAAGTGCCTCTGCTGATAAAGAAACGTGCAGACATTTATAATCCTGCAAGTGAAGGTAACCAGGGTTTAAGCAGCCAGCATAATCTAGCTTCAGGGGCAAGGTTAGGAGAGACCAGAGGGATCCAGAGAAATGAAGGGAGTTTTCCAAATGTATGTTTAATACCATGTTTTTCTGCTTTTTCCTGGACCTACAGCGACCGGAGTCTCCGGCACCAGCAGTCTCTCTCCAAGCCTTTATTCATCCTTGGAACCCTAGGACTTGGCGTCAAGCAAGGAGTAACAGGAAGACAAGGAAAGCATGCACACCTAGACGCTAAAACATCATGAGTGGGTCAGAGTATGTATTTATAACTCATAATGTGAAGGGGTTTAAGTCCCCTTTTGTAATATCTAAAAGCTTTCCTCCTCTTAAAAGGCTGAGACCCTCGGTTATCTTCATGCAGGAGACTCATTTCTCACATGAGGGTAAACCAAAGTTTGTTCACAAGGATTATCCGATAGTATATGCGGCCACTCAACCTATAAAGAAGGCAGGGGCAGCCATCCTGCTGCACAAAGACTTCCCGTTTAACTTGGAGCATAGCAAAATAGATAAGGAGGGGAATTATGTACTGGTCACTGGGGTGGTCTCGGGTCATAGAATTTCATTGATCTCCCTATATTCTCCCACAAATTCTCCCCACCAAACCCTGATTAAAATGCTGAGGGAGCTGGAACTGCTAGATCTGGGCAGGCTGGTAATCAGAGGGGACTTTAACTTGACCTTAGACCCAACAATAGACAGATCAGGACACACCCAGGATGCTAAATTTTCAAACAAACAGGGTCAAATCAAACCGTTAATGGCTAAGATGAACCTAGTGGACGCTTGGAGAGGCTTTCACATGGATAACAGGGAATATACATTTTACTCGCCTACACATGGCACGCATTCAAGGATTGACACGTTCCTAACGAGCTCTCTACTCTTTGAAATAAAATAACGAAAGGATCTAACCTAACCCAATTTAGGAGTTGGAAGATCGATGAACACCTATTGTCAGACCCCAACAGAGTAGCATCATTAGGGACATTAAGCTGAACGATTCCCATGAGACAGGGGTGGGCTGGCTCTGGGTAGCCCATAAGGCTTTCATAAGGGGATGCGGTATCAAACGAACAGCTCAACACCGTAAATTGCTTAAGCGGAAGGAGGAGGAGTTAACAACTACCCTCAGTAACCTAGAAAAGCTTAACCAGAAAAGCCCTACCATGAAGCTACGCAGACAAATTAATAAGGTTTGGACAGAACTAGACGGGGTCCTGTCTTTCTACACGGAGAAGGCAATGAGGAGGACTAGGCACCTATACTACTGGAAAGCTAACAAACCAGACAGAATGCTAGCTAGGAGATTGAAGGCTAAGGAGATCCATTCTAGGGTAACCCAGATTAGGAAAGTAGGCGCAACATTTCTTGTAGCCCGAGGGATATAGGGATAGTCTGGAGGTGAAGAACTACCGGCCTATATCCCTACTGAATGGGGACGTCAAGTTGATGGCGAAAATTATGGCGACAAGGATCTCCAGATTCTTGCCAGAAATTATCCACAAAGATCAGGCGGGGTTTGTACCTTATAGACAGGCAGGGGACAATGTCAGACGTACTCTCAATATTCAATATCTAACGCATAAAACGAGCTCTCCGATGTGCCTACTGGCTCTAGATATAGAGAAAGCCTTCGATATGGTTGAGTGGTCGTATCTGTTTAAAGTTCTGGACAAGTTTGCTCTCAGGGGTAGGTTTATTACTCTACTCCGCACATACTATGAAGCCCCGACAGCTATTCTGAGGTTGCCACAGAGCTCAGATTAACATACAGAGAGGTACAAGACAGGGATGCCCACTCTCACCCCTATTATTTGCCATTGCTGTGGAACCACTGACGCAGCTCATTAGAGCAGATAGGGAAATTCAAGGGCTCATGGTAGGGCTACAACAATATAAGTGCTCATTTTTCGAGGATGATATCCTATGTACCCTAACAAATCCCGGGTCCTCCATTCCAGCATTGATTTCTACCCTTGACAGGTTTGGCAAAATGTCAGGACTTAGGCTGAACTTGGGGAAATCAGAGGCTTTGATCTTAGGCATGGCGCAGGGGGACATAGATCACCTGAAATCACTGTTTTCCTTCTCGTGGCCTACCAAACACATAAAATACCTAGGGGTTAATATAACACCTAAAATCTCTGACTTGTATAAGACTAACCACCCCCCCATGTACAGAAAGTTGAACGAAGACTTGCTCAGATGGAGGAATTATCCTCTTTCTTGGACAGGCCGAATTGCAGCAGTCAAAATGAATATTCTGCCAAAGATTCTATACCTCTTTAAAAACGCTCCCTATGCCGATCTCCCTGAGGAAACTGGACCGGTTCCAGTCCAGTATTTTTAGGTATGTGTGGAAAAATAAGAAATCTCGAATATCCAGGAAGGTAATGTACAGACATAAAAAAGAGGGGGGGCTATCATGTCCCAACCTGCAGGAGTATTTTAAAGCGGCTAGACTGTCCCAATTACCACAAGCACAATCAGTCGAGCATCAGCCCGGCTGGGTATTTTTAGAACAGCAGCAAATGCAATCACACAGCTGGGACACATTGATTTGGGTGCCTGAAGGATTAAGCCCGATTAAATCACACCAAAACCCCATAATAAACCTAACAATAACAACGTGGAAATGGGCCAGATCCAAAAACAAGCTAGATATAGGTACATCTCCCCTTTGGTCGGTCCTTTCCTCCCAGGATATTTGGGCAACCATGAGCATAACATCTAAACATTGGTGGGCTTCTAGGGGCTTAGACAAGTTAGGCTCCTGGCTTATAGGGGGTCCTCTAATGACTCTAGAGCAGTTTGGAGAAAAATATGCTCTTCCTCCAGGGGAGAACTACAATTATCTAAAAATAAGGAGCTGGGGTCAGCGAAATATTTTAAAAATTTGGACCACCGAAATCCTCCTGGTTCTCGGTAACCTGCAAGAACCTCCCACTTGCAAAAGGGATAATAGGCTATACATTTACTAAATCAAAGAATTCAGACAAACCACCATATATTTGTAAATGGGAAAAAGAGCTGGGGGAGGAATGGGAGTGGAAAAAGTGGCAGAAATCGTTCCTCAATCTGAGCAAGGCAACGTGTAACTGCACATAGAGACATCTATTAAGGTACTCCAGAGAATATATTGCACCACAGATAAACTCAATAAATATGACCCTAGGGTAAGCAGGAACTGTTTTAGGAGCTGTCAACAAATAGGAGACCATACCCATACCTGGTGGCTATGTCAGGCGGTTCACAAGCTATGGGAAAGGTTAGCACTAATGCGTCATTATTTGAAACTACGGTTGCGGCAACCATGGAGTCATGTTTACTGGGTATTAAACTCCCTAATAGAGATGTCCCGAATAGTTCGCCGGCGGACTGTTCCCGGCAAACATAGCATGTTCGCGTTCGCGGCGAACTGCGAACATATGCGATATTCGACCCGTCCCCTATACTTTTATCATTGAGCAAACTTTGACCCTGCATGTCACAGTCAGCAGACACATTCCAGCCAATCAGCAGCATACACTCCCTTCCAGAGCCTTCTAACTCATGGACAGCAGCCATTTTGGAATCATAACTAACTTGCAGTCTTACTGAGAGGAGGCTGAGTGTAGGTGATACTGCATCAATAGGGAAAACCATAGCTAGGCTACTGTACACAGTGTGCAATACAGTCCTGAAGGGCTCTTTTGATCTCTGCTGCAAGGACACCCCTGTGTCTCTTCCCCCCCTTTATCATCATCCTCCCCTCACCTTAGCACCCAACCCTAACACCCCTCACACTAACCCTAACACCCCTCACACTTATCCCTAACACCTAACCCTAACACCCCTTACACTTATCCCGAACACCCCTCACCCTAACCCAAACACCCCTCACACTTATCCCTAACACCTAACCCTAACACCCCTTACACTTATCCATAACACCCCTTACCCTAACCCTAACACCCCTTACACTTATCCCTAACACCCCTAACCCTAACACACCTAACCCTAACACCTAACCCTAACACCCCTTACACTTATCCCTAACACCCCTCACCCTAACCCTAACACCCCTCACACTTATCCCTAACACCCCTCACACTTATCCCTAACACCCCTCACCCTAACCCTAACACCCCTCACACTTATCCCTAACACCTAACCCTAACACCTAACCCTAACACCCCTTACACTTATCCATAACACCCCTTACCCTAACCCTAACACCCCTTACACTTATCCCTAACACCCCTCACCCTAACCCTAACACCCCTCACACTTATCCCTAACCCTAACACCTAAACCTAACACCCCTTACACTTATCCCTAACACCCCTCACCCGTATCCCTAACACCCCTCACCCGTATCCCTAACACCCCTCACCCGTATCCCTAACACCCCTCACCCGTATCCCTAACACCCCTCACCCTTATCCCTAACACCCCTCACCCTAACCCTAACACCCCTCACCCTAACCCTAACACCCCTCACCCTAACCCTAACACCCCTCACACTTATCCCTAACACCCCTCACACTTATCCCTAACACCCCTCACCTTATCCCTAACACCCCTTACCCTAACCCTAACACTCCTCACACTTATCCCTAACACCCCTTACCCTAACCCTAACACCCCTTACACTTATCCATAACACCTAACCCTAACACCTAACCCTAGCACCCCTCACACTTATCCATAACACCTAACCCTAACACCCCTCACACCTATCCCTAACACCCCTCACACCTATCCCTAACACCCCTCACACTTATCCCTAACACCCCTCACACTTATCCCTAACACCCCTCACACTTATCCCTAACACCCCTTACACTTATCCCTAGCACCCCTCACCCTAACCCTAACACCCCTCACACTTATCCCTAGCACCCCTCACCCTAACCCTAACACCCCTCACACTTATCCCTAACACCCCTCACCCTAACACCTAACCCCCTCACCCTTATCCCTAACACCCCTTACCCAAACACCCCTCACCCTATCCCTAACACCCCTCACCCTATCCCTAACACCTCTCACCCTATCCCTAACACCCCTCACCCTAACACCCCTCACCCTTATGAGGATGATGAGGGAGGGGGGAAAGAGACACAGGGGAGGATGATGATGGAGGGGGGAAGAGACACAGGGGAAGATGATGAGGGAGGGGGAAAAGAGACACAGGGGAGGATGATGAGGGAGGGGGAAAAGAGACACAGGAAAGGATGATGAGGGAGGGGGAAAAGAGACACAGGGGAGGATGATGAGGGAGGGGGGAAAGAGACACAGGGGAGGATGATGATGGAGGGGGGAAGAGACACAGGGGAGGATGATGAGGGAGGGGGTAAAGAGATACAGGGGAGGATGATGAGGGAGGGGGGATGAGACACAGGGGAGGGTGATGAGGAAGGGGGGAAAGAGACACAGGGGAGGAGGATGAGGGAGGGGGTAAAGAAATACAGGGGAGGATGATGATGGAGGGGGATGTTAGGTTATTAATGCCCTTTATGGATTAAAACCAGACTCTGCATCAACTATGTAATTTTCCGTGGGAGTTTTGACATGGATCCCCCTCCGGCATGCCACAGTCCAGGTGTTAGTCCCCTTAAAAAAAATTTCCATCACTATTGTGGCCAGAAAGAGTCCCTGTGGGTTTTAAAATCGCCTGCCCATTGAAGTCTATGGCGGTTCGCCGGTTCGTTAACATTTGGGGCGGTTCTCAAACCGAAAATTTGATGTTCGCGACATCACTACTCCCTAATTTATCAAGGAATCAGAATAAGCTATTTCAGATAATGACTGCCGCTGCCAAAGTACACATTGCTAGTCAGTGGAAATCAGAGAAGCTAGATGTGCGGGAGGTTATTAGGAGAATTAACTGCATAGCAATAAATGAGAAGTCAACATCTACTATATTAGACACTATGCCACAGTTCTATAAAATCTGGAATCCCTGGTTAGAGTCATCGTTTGGTTTCCCCTTGAGCTGAATGACCCAATGGAAATAAAATAAGATAACAACAACATATCAGAAGTGGTCTGGAAGGGGGCTTGGACTGGAGGAGACTTAAGAGCTGGTCCCTGAGACTCCGGATTGCGACACAAGAGGTGAATGCATGTACAATAAATGTATAAGTTTAAAAATTGCATTGTTCTAGATGGCAGCTTACTGAAATAGTAGATTAACTAAGCAAACTGAACTGCACAACTAACTTGGCATAGCTTTGAAATAATTATTTAAGAGATGAGGAATGGCTAAACATTGATTTATGCATCGGTTAAGGAACCCTTAAAATATAAATATATAGATTCAACTTGATTTATTGAACCTTCCCTTATCTCCATAGTTATTTATTTATTTATTTAAAGTTTTAGTTTAAATTTTATATAATTAAGTTTTGATTGTTCAAGTTTCCCTTTACTTAAGTTAAAAAGTTAATACAGTAACTATAGAATCACAGAAAAAGGAAAAAGGAAAGGATGTACTATAGTTTTGATTATAAAAGCTTATGTATTTATGTTAAAATACTATATGCAAAAGTGCCTACTGCTTGTTGTTTTGGATAAATGTGTATTCCTTTCAATAAAAACTATTTAAAATAAAAAGAACCCAACGGTCTTTGTGGGCAGTTAACCTGTAGTCTATAGCAGGTGCCTCTGGGCTTGTACAGTCCCTACTCTCGGATCGTCACAACTGGTGGTAGTGGTGGGATCTTAATGCAAGGACCAGCAGCAAGGATGGGATATGGTGATCTATGCAGTTTGAAGTCCAGTACTTTCGGCGGCTTGGGGGGGAAGCAGGAAACCATTCAGCGATTTTGCCAAACCTTCAAATACAGGTCCAAGTCCAAGGAAGGGCAGCCCTGGATAGAAGTAGTCAGGGACCACATGGAGGCCTGCAGAGCAGAGGTGATCAGGGATGAAAAGGAGCCTCATCGCCAGTATGCTGCAGCAGCGAAGGCAACGGATTGCCACAGACGAGGGTAGGTGGACAGCTATTCTAAATCAGCGGATGGTTTCTTTTGGTCTCCAGCCGGGTGAGCAGCTAGCAGAATGGCTTGAGGACCTGGTGTGGTTGGAGCTCGACTTGGAACTTGAGTATGTGGACCTAATGCTTCCAACTCCTGCATCAAAATTGCCCTCATTCTACACAATTGGGCTGATGGAAGGGCTCCCTGGTGTGCTGCAGGGTGATCCATAGAGTGGCCTGGGAACCGCAGAGCGCTGGGAAATCCTATTGGAACAATGCCAAAAGGACGTGGAAATAGACCAGGGACAGAAGAGGAAAAATTGCTCAAACCGTTGATTCATAAAGAAATGGAGTTAGAAAAAGAGTATGAGGAACTGTTTGAGGAGGTGGGCCCAGGTGGGACCTGGATCAAGTACTTGGAGATACCCCAGCTGAGTTAGCAGAGGATATACTGCAAGAGGAAATGGACTGTTGGCTACACCCCTATAAGGTGGAGGAAGGAAATCAGAAGGTACCTGGAGATCTGACCGCTACAGAACAGGCAAGATCAGAGGGGCTGCTGGGAACCAGGATAAGGAGGGGGATGAAAGGGGGAGGGAGAGAGATGGAGGGGATGACAGGGGAAGGAAGAGAGGGAGGGGGCTGAGAAAGAGGGAGGGGGCTGAGAGAGGGGGAGGGGGCTGAGAGAGGGGGAGGGGGCTGAGAGATGGAGGAAGAAGAGAGAGGGACAGAGGAGCATGAGAGAGGGAGGGAGGAGGATGAGAGAGGGGGATCAGAAAGGGAGGGGAGCATAGAGAGGGAGCATGGCAGAGAAGGAGGCAGAGGGAGGGAGGCAGAGAGAGAAACTGAGAGCACAACGAGTGCAGAGAGAGTGGGTGCAGGGAGGGAGGGCGTACAGACAGAGAAAGTTATGAGCTTGTTCGAGAGGAGAGGAGGCAAAAAGAGAGAGAGGAAGGCAAAGAGTCGGGGGAGAGAGAGGAGAAGAAGAGAGGGGGAGGGAGAGACAGAGAGCACACAGTGTGCAGAGATGGGGGGCACAGAGAGAGAGAGAGCCCACACACAAAGAGAAGGCGCACAGACAGGGAGAGGGCGCACAGAGAGAGACAGCATTGACAATTGAACCTAACATGTGATACCATCATTTATGATGGGAAAGTTACTAGTACATAATATTCATGTGAGCCGGAGTACTACAGTGGCCCTTTAAAGGGATGCCGTCCCATTTCAGAGTCTGGTTCTCATAAGCTCTGCGAGCCAAGTTTTCTTTAGTTCAGTATAAACACAGAATGTCATCCAAACTGACAGGCGGACGGGATAAATGACTGCCCGGCCTCTCCAAAGAAAAGGTTTTAAGAATATTTATATCCCGGGCGCACTGTGAGAGGGCGTGAGAAGCCGGCCCTCAGATTGCTTAAAGACAACTATGGGCAGGATCACCAAACTTACACATTACATATTATATAGAAGTTCTCAGTATATAATTATTTAATGTACTTACATTTTATTTTTATTTATTATTTTTTAATTTTAACTATAATTATTTTTTAATTTATGTATTTTTTCTTGTTATGATTTTTTTTTCTGTATTTAGTGTATTTATGGTACAAAGGAAACCCCCTGGTATGGCGTAATGTTGTGCCTCATGGAGGTCTGTAGGGACCCCACAATAGAGTAGATATGTATAATGTCCCCCAGGGTAGATAGCACAAGGGCCCCCCAAGGTATGTCTATAGGCGATAAGGACTATAGGGGACCACTGGAATCCCCATGTTGCAGTTATTTATTTAGTGTGGGTGGGGTAAGTAAGGAGGTTAATGAGGGGTTAATGGATATAAATTGGCAACATTCATACCTAACACAAATTGTGATTGGTTTTTTTTTCAAATTTTAAATATTGTTGTTTATAAATAATATTGTCATTTGTACCAAATTTAAATCAGAGTTGATATTTTTTACTTTTTGCCAGATTTTTCACACTATATTTATGACCTGATTTCCACTGATGATCCTTCCGGGTTTATTTCCATGTTTTCTAATCTTGGCTCTCCATGACTGACTTTTATTGTTCTCTTTCCAACATAATACGTTGTTCACTCTAATGAATTATCCCCAAGAAATAAATTGATTCTTGATAAACTTCCATTATTTCTGGATAAACTTTAACTCTTTATTGTCTGGATTTAGAATTCTCCATAGATCTAATACTGATAATTAGTTTGAAAAAAAACTAAAAGTTTTTGACTCAGATCAGATTTACAGTGAAGCAGGGCTAAAAAAGTAAATTCACATTTTATGTGTAATATTGTACATCGAACACTAGATGGAGATGTTTCCTTTTAAACAGATATGTTTATAGTTAATGTAGTTTGTAGGTGGTTACAGATAACAGCATTAAGAATTTTGGTTGAAAACGCTACTAAGAAATGGAAAGAGGCCGTGGGGCTAATATTGGGAGAGAATGGCATGAATTGTTCTGTACTGGCCCCCAAAGGCCTCACCTGGAGTCATCATGTATTTGTTAGGAGCCTGTGAATAGTCTGTAGGAAGGAGACAGGGAATAAGATGGAGCTAGTCTGTAGGATAGAGCCAGTATGTAGGATGGAGCTAGTCTGTAGGAAGGAGCCAGTGTATATGAAGAAGCCAGTATGTAGGAAGGAGCCAGTCTGTAGGAAGGAGCTAGTCTGAAGGAAGGAGCTAGTATGTAGGAATGAGCCAGTATATATGATGGAGCTAGTCTTTAGAAAGGAGCCAATATGTAGCAAGAAGCCAGTGTGTAGGAAGGAGCCAGTATGTAGGATGGAGCTAGTCTGCAGGAAGGAGCCAGTTAATAAGATGGAGCTAGTCTGTAGGATGGAGCCAGTATGTAGGATGGAGCTAGTCTGTAGGAAGGAGCCAGTGTATATGAAGGAGCCAATATGCAGGAAAGAGCCAGTATGTATGATGGAGCTAGGCTGTAGCATGGAGCAAGTCTGTAGGAAGGAGCCAGTGTATATGAAGGAGCCAATATGTAGGAAAGAGCCAGTATGTATGATGGAGCTAGTCTGTAGCATGGAGCAAGTCTGTAGGAAGGAGCCAGTATGTAGGATGGAGCTAGTCTGTAGTGTTGTGGAGAAATACAAATATCCATACATTACTGAGGGCTTCATTCAATTGCGATTTGCCAATTGAATAGGGCTCTATATAAGCACTTGGCATATTTTTTAGAAGTTTTTAGTTAGTGAACTTCTATCCAAAAGCAAGGTCTTCACTAACTAAAAACTTCTGTAAAAAAATATGCTATGTGCTTATATAGAGGCCTATTCAATTGGCCTAATCGCAATTGAATGAGGCTCTTAGTGTGTGTGTGTGTGTATGTATGTATGTATGTGCATATGTATGTGTGTATATATATATATATATATATATATATATATATATATATATATATATATATATATATATATATATATATATATATATAGCATTTATTCCTTTGTAAGTACCCTTAATATTTGTCTAGATGGAAGCTCTAAGAAGTTATTTTCCATTGCAGGACATAAGGTATAAAACCATTAATTTTGCTTTTGCTTTTACACAATTCTGTAGTTTCTCTAAGGAGACAGTCGAGAATTATTTAGCCTAAACAAAATGTATTTCAGTAGTCCACAAGGCAAAACCCAAGGATATTTGTGAAAAACATGCTTGACCTATGCGCAGAGATAACAAGTAAGAGTTTTTTGCTTGTCATGCGTCCCTTCCATGGAAGCCTGGAAGCTTGTAAGGGGTGATGGGACAAAGTCGCACAAAATTACCACACCCAGACTGACTTCTACCCAGATCCTGGTATCATTGCATTTTTTTTGTTTTGTTTGTTGTTTATAACCTAGAATGCTAATTAGTGATATTAAGTAAAATAGTGTAATTAACAGAAGTAGAATCGATTTAAGATATTTTACAAGTAAAGGTGTTAGTTACTGAGTCTAGATTAAGAGACATTAAGAGATGTTGTACCTGACAAGGTTTTACTTTAAGAAGCACTGTAGATATAGATTAACAGAGGTTTACTTTTATCTATAAAAAGTGTTTTGTCTAGACAGGTTTTTGAGAGCGGAGCTGTTTGATGAACAGATAGAGTATAGATTTGCTATCTACCCTTGCAAGACGCCGAAGTGACAAGTGGCTAATGGCAAAAAACACACGTATGAATTGGGCCCATGTGTCTGCAGTGAGGTGTGAGAAATTGAGAATTCTGTGTTATTGTTTAGAGCATCTGAATATACAGTGTTATAGAAGTGTGTAACGGAACCCATCACTGTTTTACCCTGTTTTATGATTATTATGGTTAAAATATGATCCTACTATTATACTGTATGTATGTTGGTTTATGCTCTGCAGAATATTGGCCCAGACTAGTGCAGACCGTGGCATAGGAGATAATCCTGTTACAGAGACTCTTCCTAAAATAAGGAAGTCTATGGTATAAAGTGTTTTCATCATCAGACATAAGAACAAAGAAGTGTAATTGAATCAATGTCTGATTGTATCAAAGTTGCCAGGTAGCTTCGGGGAGGTGTGACCCACCTATTGTTCTCTTTATGTGTATTGTGTGGCCAAATATGGGCATGTGTATTGCCTGTGGGAAGAGATGTGTATAAATATTTCTGCACAACAAAATAAAGTCAGTATTGCTTGACCCTTCAAAACGTAGCTTCGTCTCGTTCTTGGAGGGGATCGCTATATCATACTGGGGATTGCTATGCGCTGCATACTCCCTGGGAGCTTTAAGCTACGGCGGTTGTGGAGTCAGTGCTGGTTGTGGTGTCCGGTGCTGTGCTTGTAGGCCTCGACGCAAACTAGGACGCGTCCATCAACGGAGTTACCCGGTCGGGGTGCCAGGAGATCCGTTACATGCACCTCCCCCGTGACCATAAGCCGCCATACACGGTCTGATCCCAACGGATCGGCCTGGAGATGTCCGGACAAAAGTATTTGTTGGTCAATTCTCTAGTTTGACAACTTATCAGCATTACTGCAATTCACATTTACTCACATTTCACATATCCCCAGATAGCTGGGATCTGAGCGCACAAAACTACCGAATAGTGCTCCGATCCTATTCACACAGTTCAATTGCCATGTAGCTAAAGTCTTTCCCATAGTCTTTCATTATATGAATGGGCTCCATGGCATAGCTTTCTGTGGTATCATGGTTCACACAGGGCAAGTACCGAATGACCCCCCTGTATGTAAAGGGCCAGAATGAGTGACATACACTCTGGTATGGCCGAATACTGTGTTTAAAGGGCAATATGTCCCAGGGCCATAGTCGCAGGGCAGGAGGCTGGCAAACAGTCCTCTCCAAGACAAAGTGGCGAAGGGCACTTCGTCACACATCTCCCCTTTTGGGGGAAGTCTAACCAGGCACCTGACCTTCTGCCGGTCAGTGCCTCCGTTAGACGATCCACCAACGCACAATAAACCAGTGTTCGAGCAGCCCCCCCACAACAACAAAGTGCAAGAGCAGCCCACCCACAACAAACCGTTATTGCACCTGGATATTTCGCTGTGGTGATGGGGCAACACGCTGAGGGGACTTGAGGGGCAGAGGCCAGCGGCACTCTGTCCTGATGCCAGCTCTTCTGCTGGTATAACCTGCAGGACATCCTGCTCTGTACAAGGGACAAAGGGAGGGCAGAGGCCGACTGCACTCTGCCCCGCTGTCAGCTCTTCTGCTGGGGTACTTGGTACATATTCCGGGTCAGTAGCCAGGGAAACGTGGGGGTCAGTGGGGGTTAACATTTCCTCTGTTAACCCTGGGGCCACATTAGAAGTTAGCTGGGAGGGGAATTTGTACTTACCCCCTCCTCCGGTTGTCCCAGTGAGGGTAGTTGGGGATCTGGACAGGCTGTGGGCGCAGAGACCACGGTCCCATCTGCGCCGTCTGGGAGATTGGTGTCTCCCCTTGTTAGGGTAAACTGTCGCTGGGGGGAAAGGACGAAACCTTCTGCCCCCTGTGGTTCACACTGCCGCTGGGGGGGAAGGACGATACCTACTGCCCCCTGGAGTTCACACTGCCGCTGGGGGGGGAGGACGACAACTTCTGCCCCCTGGGGTTCACACTGCCGCTGGGGGGAGAGGACGACACCTTCTGCCCCCTGTAGGGCCGGTAGAGAGACCTCGGTCCCATCTCTACCTGCCATCTGGAGGTCATCCCAGGACCAGTCAATGAGGTCTGGTTCTGCTTGTCGAGTATGCACGAAGCTGAGCAGGTGTTGGTAGTCCTGCTCCAGCTCCCACTCTCTCGTTATCAGGTGGGTCATGTCTTTGCTCACCTCGCCTTCGGCATCCCAGACATACATGCCCATCCGGTAGTCCCAAAACCTAGACTCCTCCGTGCTGCCAAGATCAATGTCGTCCTCCAAGGCATCCCATAATAAACCCGGGCCATCATAATCATTCGTGTTCGGACGTCCAGGGGGTAAGTCGAACGGTATGCCACCAGAGGGCCTGGTATGCGTTGTCTAGCCAGATCTCTCGCCATACCAGGGTCTCTAGTCTTGTCACCCACTCATCCAGGGGCTGCTCTTCTAATAGATACATCCGCATCGCCACACGCTTCTGTAGCCGCTGCTCATCACTGGGGAGACTCTCACCTCGCCGCCATTGGGCATCTTCCAGGGCATCATACCAGAGTTCCTTTCTGTCTGCATCCCTGTAGTCCGCGGCCGCCTCCTCCTCCTCATCATGGAACGCTGTCCGAAAACTAGCCGGTCCCATCCTGCTGTAGCCAGGGGCGCTGTACGGATACTAGAAAATTTGTAACTCCAAACGTTACCGGTGTCTCCGTGCTGCTTTTCCTCTTACTAGGACGCCATCCCACCACTGCCAGCCAATGTAACGGATCTCCTGGCACCCCGACCAGGTACCTCCGTTGATGGACGCGTCCTAGTTTGCGTCGAGGCCTACAAGCACCGCACCGGACACCACAACCAGCACTGACTCCACAACTGCCGTAGCTTAAAGCTCCCAGGGAGTATGCAGCGCAAAGCAATCCCCAGTATGATATAGCGATCCCCTCCAAGAACGAGACGAAGCTACGTTTTGAAGTGTCAAGCAGTACTGACTTTATTTAGTTGTGCAGAAATATTTATACACATCTCTTCCCACAGGCATTACACATGCCCATATTTGGCCACACAATACACATAAAGAGAACAATAGGTGGGTCACACCTCCCCGAGGCTACCTGGCAACTTTGATACAATCAGACATTGATTCAATTACACTTCTTTGTTCTTATGTCTGATGATGAAAACACTTTATACCATAGACTTCCTTATCTTAGGAAGAGTCTCTGTAACAGGATTATCTCCCATGCCAAGGTCTGCACTAGTCTGGGCCAATATTCCGCAGAGCATAAACCAACATACATACAGTATAATAGTAGGATCATATTTTAACCATAATAATCATAAAACAGGGTAAAACAGTGATGGGTTCCGTTACAAAGTGTTTTAACTAGAAAGTGCTGTGTGTGAGTGTGTGAATTCATGGTACCAAAACACTGTGAATTATCTTATTTTTTCTTTGTATAGCCCATGCTGTGTGTTCTAAGTAGGTTGTATTCTAATTGTTGCATGTCGCTTTGAGAATTTGCTAACAAGCTTTGTAGTGAGAGAAATAGCAGCGCTGCCCCCCTCTGCGCTTTTGCTGACCCCTCCCCCTTGTCCTTACAGCTGTAGTTTAATTTTATTTCTCACCTCCAAGATAGGGTGTTTCTAGTTGAAAGAAGAGAGCTAATTAAACTGTATTTATGTTGGAAATTAGTCTTCCGATAAAGCCCATATTTTTAGCTTCAAGAGGTGTGTATATTTTTTTTAGCGGAAGCATTTTGTTTTTGCTATGTTTTTTAGTTTAGAGAGTATTTTATGCCTATTTCCATCGCAATGACTTTAATTTGAAGATGATGTGTTTTTTTTTTTTAATCTTGATATGTTACCCTATATAGATTTAAAATGGCATCTGAAAGCTGACAGTTTTCACACAGCACCTAGTGAGACAGTGTTACAAGGATGAGCTTTTCCTCCTGCAATAGGAATTTGGCACATCGCCCAGGTGGTTTAAAATATTAGGAAAGAGAAGAATTAAGTGTTATTTCTTTTTTGTTTTGTTTTTTGGTCCAAAGTGAGATCATTTAATTAATATTTGTTTTTTTAAGTTGGTGAGAGATGTGAGCAACTGCCCAGTGCACCTTAAATAATATCCGTAGCAAGATTTATACTGATAAGATAGAGTCTGTGACACTAACAATAAGAAATGGTTTGTTTTGTTATTTAGTCATGTTTCAGAAATAATTTAGAAAAGAGGGTTTTATGATTTAATGATAGCATCTTTGCCCAGTTGTCCTGGTAAAGATGAAAGATCATGATCGAGATTATGTAGAACAGATTGCCCGTGCACAGAGTAATTGTCTACCTGCCCACCTAATAAGTATTGTGTGGTTATATATTGCTAGTAATAAGAGTGACCTACCCTGTTGTGGTCCTAGGTGTTTTGCACCTTCTGCACCATCATTAGCTCAACCACTATTGCAAGTCTAATAATGATTTTATGGAAATATTTATAAGGTAAAGGATTTGATGAGTAAGTTAAACAGTTATTTAAGTGAAATTATACTTGATTATAGAAAATATTGTGTATTTATCCCCATAAAGTGTCATATGTAATTTGAGAAATTGGATTTATGCCATATATTTTTTTTTTAGGTTTGATGGACATATATTTTGTTTTATTTTGATTGTTTTGGTCCAATTATGTTTAGCATTAGTTATAGGTAAATATATATATGATTTGATAAATGTGGTTGTTTTTGATTCTTACAAGGTAATTTGAGGAAATCTATGTGCATATAAAGTATTCTGTAAGCACACAATTATATAATTACAAGCTACTTGCCGGTCAAAAATGACGGGAATAAAATTGTAAGCCTGGCAATGCTGTTTGCCACACAATGTGCTGTCTGTGAGTGTGTTTATTATTTTGTTTTAATTAGTTTGCTGTTTTTTGGGGGGTTTCGATTTACACGCTTGAAACTATTTCGGCCTTTAAATTAGGAAACTGCGTGCCTTGCGATCAGCGCCAAAGTTTTACATTTTTCGCCGGCTATCGCGGCCATCGACATTAGCGCCTTCTGTGCTCATGTCTATGTTGTTTTAAAGTCCTGCGTGCCTCGCAATGAGCACCTGTGCCCTATAAGGTTTATCCATAATCCTATTATTGGTCTCTGTGACAAATCACATAGGAGAGTATATACACATGATTTGTAATTAATATTGGTGTATAGGATTATTGGTCTACCCTTGTTTTTGGGATAAGTCGTGAACAAGTCAGATGGTGTTTTGTATATAGTATTTTTAATCGACAGCTTTTAAAATTTCTCACAGATATAGTTGTAAGTGTGGGTAACGTTTGCAATGTTGGTCACGCTTTGCGAGCCAGGTTGCGGCCCGTAGGTCCGCAACTGCAAAACTTGTGAAGCGAGGCGAGCTGTCGACCATGCGGGACTTAGGCTGCAATGAGCGCAAGTAGCTAGTGGTATATATTTTTAAGGATTCATCAATAAAAGTTATGTATTAGGGATATAGTATATTCGTTTCCTGTATTCCCTCTATGGTGTCTTGCAGGACTATCTACCAGTCCCTGATAGGTGTATATTTTATCTTCTAATAGTGTAACTATTGTCTACACTACTGGTAGATTATTTAGTAATAAGTATGCCCCTTTTTTGTATTGTTGGATCCTAATTATGTTAAATTTATCAGCAGATTTTTATGGCGGTATGACATATATTTTTTCTGTAGAGATTATGTTTTCCAGTGGAGAAAGGGGGGTCTTGTTTGGAGTGTTGTGAAGCGCGTCATGGTAGAGATGTTCATGTGTGTCCTTGTGTGTGTGTGGATGCTTTCTTTCTGTTTGATCGAGTATTGGGGTTGAGTGAGTGAACATGGAGTAGAAAATGACATGAGATTGTTGTTATCTGATGGGCAAATGTTCCTTGTAGATTATGCAGTTTTTGTGTTATTCATATGTGCAAGGATGTCATTCATGTATGTTCTGGTTGTCATGTGGATTGTGATGCTTGATTTGCTGGGATGGTATATACTGAATATTTGTGATCACATAGAGTACCAGTGTTCAGATTATATAATTGCATTCTGTGTAAGGATTGTCCATTGTGTTTGACGGACAGTGTGATAAAGTTGTTATGGAGTATATAATCTGAAATCTGATCAATTTCGGATTGATATTTGTGTTTATGCCACCAGTCATTTTGGATATTTGTTAATAAAGGTTTTATTTAGATCTGGTTCCTACTTATGTTACATATTTATTTTATATTTACACGTAAATATAGTATTGTTAAAAAACTGGGATATTGAAAAAAAAAGATGGAGAGAGATTATTTAATGTTTTATTACAGTTAAAACAGTTTAAAGGATTATATAATGTGTAAAATACTACATGCATTGAAGCAGCTTGGATACTGGCCACAAGTTCTATGTTTTCAGAAACTCTGTCTCACTTCAAGGTCGTACACCAGGATGTTTTGGTAAAGAAAAAAAAGCAGTTTTATTTCTGCTTAAAAGGACCGGAACAGTTTGTGATGTGATCCCATGTAGAATTATAGAAGGATTGAAGTACACTACATTTAGAGTAATATTTAGAAGTACACTACCTGTTCCAAAGACACGATAATAATTATTAAGGTTTTAACATAACAATTAACGATGAAGATGAAATTATTTTATGGGTTATGATAAGCGTACAGGCTAATAATATATCTTTTTTAGTAGTTTTTTAAGGTTTTGTTTTCCCTTTTTATTTATTTTTTTATTTTGCTGGTATGTTTTTTTTCTGGCCAGGTTATTTATTAGTTGTAATTTTTATGCTTATTGAAGCACTCCTCATGTTGATATTTCTCTCTGTCGGAATAAATGTGATTTGTGCACAATTTCTGTCTCCTGACTATTGCACAGGGAAAGTAATCATATCACGAGAAATCAGTGATATCTTACCTGGTTAAAGAACCTTACCATACCAATTCTGTTTTATTTTATGTGTAATATTTTGTTTATCCATGTTGGATAAACACTATAATATTGTGACATCTATTCCTCCAGGCCTATCCTCAGCTCAGATGATGGCCATGGTGCAAGAATGGAACATGATAAGAGGTGGATTACATTATAAGTTAAGAAAAATATTTTTTAGCTTTATTAGTAAATGTATATTGACAGTAATAGAATTAGTAAATTCCTTTTAAATATACAACCTGTTACAGGATAAATCAAGTAACGTCTTATCACTTATAGAGATTAGTAGTATTGAAACTGTCCTAATAATAATTTTTGCTGCTTTAGCAGGAGTAGAAAATAATGGTTGCTTATATCTTTTACATTTAATATATGTATTAGCTTTGCATGATTTACATTTTGATTTAATTGATTTTAGTTTATCACCTCTTGTTTATTACAGAGTTATGCATACATTAAATTTATGTTACAGTTAGGGAAAATTTAGGGTAAGAGTATATGATGAGAGGATATCTAGTTGAAAGATGTATGGAAGTTTATTGTATGATAGATCTTGTATGTTTGGATTTTTGTCACACTTGCCTACCCCAGAAGAAGATGACAGTGAGTAAAGACAAAGAAAAGACAAGCGTGCCCTGATATATGATGAGAGAAAGTCTCTACTAAGTACCTATCCTGATGACAACAGATAATAACACATGAAGAAACAGATACAGAGTTTGCTGACTAAAGACAAAGCCCAGATATAAGTCTTGTCTGCCCCCAAGAAAAAAGGGAAAAGGTCAAAATCTTGCTCATTGACATGAACATACGCTAATGCATGTATCTGCCAGCAAAGAGAAAATATGTAAAGATATGTAAAAATACGTAAAGATATGTAAAAATACGTCACATACTCCTTGTCCTGTGCCTAAATATCTGCACATGATGGCCTAAATGTTTTGACCAGAGGATCTCACCATCCAGGAGCAAGTGATCCACCTGTTTGTTTACTGTATGGATAAAGAGGGGCCTGGCTAAGTGTGATGTGTAAGACTATGCCTGTATGAAGTTTGTCTGAGCATATGTTTTTTGTCTTTCTTTTTACTGTCCTTTGACTTCTAACATTTCTGAACCTTGTTCTATCACCTTGCTAGGATCTAGTATGTACTAACATCTGATAAGAAAGAGTAACTAGGCAAAGAAAAAATTATCATGCATACACTCTGGGTTATTAGTAATATCACTGAAAACTTTATTGGTTATTAAATCACATCTATCATAAAAATGCCTCATAAGACAATAAGTATAAAGGGAAACTGGTTATTGGTTGGAGAATTAAGTGAGGCCATTTTGTCTGCATTAACCATTGTGTTTTATCTTACATATCTGGACTTTTATATCTATTGCATTTTTAATATGTATTGTTTTATTGTTTCTATGTATAATTGTGATTTTCTTTTACAATGCTCTTGTTGGGAAGGTATTATGATAAAAGGTGCAAAGGACTCTGAGATGTAATCTAATATCTCCATGTTGTAGGAAATTCATCTGTACTGGATTTTTTTGAGACCTTGAGTTTCTATAGTAGCCAGTCTAAAGATCATGCCTCTACTTCCTAATAAGTTTATCATTTTTTATGTTGTTTGATATATGTGTGAAATTTTTATTAAGATTGCACCTTGTCATATTTGTATTTTTCCTTTGAGGGGGGAGTGTTGTGGAGAAATACAAATATCCATACATTATTTAGTATATGTGGCTAGATGTTAGCTCTAAGAAGTACTTTTCCATTGCAGGACATAAGGTATGAAACCATTAAGTTTGCTTTTCCACGATTCTGTAGTTTCTCTAAGGAGACAGTCAAGAATTATTTAGCCTAAACAAAATGTATTTCAGTAGTCCACAAGGCAAAACCCAAGGATATTTGGGAAAAACATGCTTGACCTATGCACAGAGATAACAAGTAAGAGTTTTTTTGCGCATCTAGTGTGACATGTCAGGCATACGTGCAAACTACATGTTTAATTTTATCGTATTTCCTAATATAAACAATTGTTTATTGGCTGTTGGTGGGAATGTGTCATTTTTCTAGAAGGTAGAATGGGTTATACCATGTTCTTTATGTAATACATTATAAAAAGCTATGTTTTTTTTATGTTCAGTCCGTATACAGTAAAGAGCTCGTATATAGGTTGGGGCCAGTGTGTAGGTTGGTGCCAGTGTGTAGGATGGTTCCAGTGTGTTGGATGGAGCCAGTATGTAGGATGGAGTCAGTATAAAGGAAAAAGCTAATATATAGGATGGAGCCAGTGTGTTGGATGGAGCCAGTATATAGGATGGGGCCAGTATGTAGGAGGGAGACCGTATATAAGATGGAGCCAGTATGTAGGATGATGTCAGCATGTAGGAAGGAGCCGGTATGTAGGATGTAGGAGCCAGTGTACCCGAAGGAGCCAGAATATAGGATGCAGCCAGTATGTAGTAAGAAGGCAGTATGTAGTATGAAGGTAGTATGTAGTAAGAAGCCAGTATGTAGATAGAAGCCAGTATGTAGGTAGGAGCCAGCATGTAGGTAGAAGCCAGTATGTAGGTAGGAGCCAGTATGTAGAAAGGAGCCAGTATGCAGGATGCAGCCAGTATGTAGGAAGGAGCCAGTATGTAGGAAGGAGCCAGTATGTAGGAAGGAGCCAGTATGTAGGAAGGAGCCAGTATGTAGGTAGGAGCCAGTATGTAGGTAGGAGCCAGTATGTAGGTAGGAGCCAGTATGTAGGATGCAGCCAGTATGTAGGAAGGTGCCAGTATGTAGGTAGAAGCCAGAATGTATGGAGAATGTATATTAAGGAGCTAGAATGTAGGAAGGAGCCAGTATGCAGAAAGAGCCAGTATGTAGATGTAAGTTCTAAGCTAGATGTAAGCTCTAAGAAGTACTTTTCCATTGCAGGACATTAGGTATGAAACCATTAATTTTGCTTTTACACAATTCTGTAGTTTCTCTAAGGAGACAGTCAAGAATTATTTAGCCTAAACAAAATGTATTTCAGTAGTCCACAAGGCAAAACCCAAGGATATTTGTGAAAAACATGCTTGACCTATGAACAGAGATAACAAGTAAGAGTTCTTTTGCGCATCTAGTGTGACGTGTCAGGCATACGTGCAAACTACATGTTTCATTTTATCGTATTTCATAATATAAATAATCGCTTATTGGCTGTTGGTGGTAGAATGGGTTATACCATGTTCTTTATGTAATACATTATAAAAAGCTATGTTTTTTTTATGTTCAGTCAGTATACTGGAAAGAGCTAGTATATAGGATGGAGCCAGTGTGTAGGGTGGAGCCAGTATATAGGATGGGGACAGTATGTAGGAGGGAGCCAGCATATAAGATGGAGCCAGTATGCAGGATGATGCCAGTATGCAGGATGATGCCGGTATGTAGGATGATGCCGGCATGTAGGAAGGAGCCGGCATGTGGGAAGGAGCCGGCATGTGGGAAGGAGCCAGCATGTAGGATGTGGCCAGTATGTAGGGAAAAGCCAGAATTTAGGAAGGAGCCAGTATGTAGGTAGAAGGCAGTATGTAGGAAAGAGCCAGTATGTAGGTAGAAGCTAGTATGTAGGAAGGAGTCAGTATGTAGGAAGGAGCCACTATGTAGGAAAGAGACAGTATGTAGGTAGAAGCCAGTATGTAGGTAGAAGTCAGTATGTAGGATGCAGCCAGTATGTAGGAAGGAGCCAGTATGTAGGTAGAAACCAGTATGTAGGATGCAGCCAGTATGTAGGATCCAGCCAGTAAGTAGGAATGAGTCAGTATGTAGGAAGAAGGCCGTAAGTAGGAAAGAGCCAGTATGTAGGTAGAAGCCAGTATGTAGGTAGAAGCCAGTATGTAGGAAGGAGCCAGTATGTAGGAAGGAGCCAGTATGTAGGAAGAAGGCCGTAAGTAGGAAAGAGCCATTATGTAGGTAGAAACCAGTATGTAGGAAGGAGCAAGTATGTAGGAAGAAGGCCGTAAGTAGGAAAGAGCCATTATGTAGGTAGAAACCAGTATGTAGGAAGGAGCAAGTATGTAGGAAGGAGCCAGTGTACAGGTAGAAGTCAGTATGTAGGAAGGAACCAGAATATAGGATACAGCCAGTATGTAGGCAGAAGCCAGTATGTATGAAGGAGCCAGAATGTAGGATGGAGTCAGTATACAGGAATGAGCGAGTATATAGGATGAGGCCAGTGTTTTGAATGGAGCCAGTATGTAGGAAGCAGTCAGTATGTAGGTAGGGGTATACAGGGTATTTTCTCGTATTTCTGCTATTTTATTGCTGGTGGATGGAGGTCTCCCCAACTGCCCCGCCCCCCACCCTAATCTAATAAGGAATTAAAGGGCAATGTACACGTATATTTTTATGATGCATTTAAATTTTTTAGTCACAGAATGGCCTGTAATAACAGAACAACCCTTGAACACCATTATTTTTTTTATAAAAATGAATCATTTGAAGTTTATATAATTATTAAAATACCCTAAATATCTCTTCATAAAAAGTGCTTTTATATGCAAGGGTTCACTTGTAAAAGTTCAAATATATGTGTGTTTGAGGACTTATCTTTTATTGCTACAATTTTTACTTGCCACATTTCCACTGTATAGATAGAGAAGCTTCCTCTGCACTCAACATCTCCTCCCACTTAAACAAGCTGATCAGCAGAAATAAAAATGGCAGGCTCCACTGCAGCATAATTGCATTAAAGGGTAAGTAATTAGTCTGCATTATGTTTTTCACATTCTTATAACATTCTGTCTATTTTCAAGTATCGTTTTTCAAAATAGCTAGATTTTAAATATATGACCACAGTGATCCTTGACATCTATATCTATATGTTTAATGATTAGTATGTATGTGTGTGTGTATGTGTATATATATATATATATATATATATATATATATATATATACATATATATATATATAGCCCATGAGTAAGCCCAGTGAATGGGCGAAACGGGACCATCGGGCATTACTGATGAGTATCTAACCAGAGCCAGAGGATCAATGTGCAGAGGAACATTTTTTCATTAGCATCATGCTGCATCGCAAAGGGGCCAGGTGAACTGCAAGTATCTGCGATAATGAAATAATAAAGTATTTTTGGACAAGCAGAAAGTCCTATATTTTCTATAAGGATTATACCCCTAATATTTTGATGCTTTTTTGGATTTTTTTATTCCATTCTTGGATTTAATCATAAATCCTTTTTTTTGTGCTATACACATTTTATTATATTTCCTCTGTTGATCTAATATAATGTTTGTTTCTGGTAGATACCTCAGTACTTTGTTGTTTTGCTTTTAACATTGTTGCTTTTTAACTAAATAGAACTCAGTGTTTTTTTCATTAATAAAAACTACACAAATCCGATGATTAGCAGATTTCTGCATTAATATGAGGATTTGTAAAAACGTTATATAGAGCAATTAGAATATCCAATCGGGTCAAAACTATGTAGTGCAATTTGAAAATGTACAAAAGGAATAATTATTTGTCCATTATATGACTCAACACGCTTAAGTGTTGGATTTAAACACTGCTGTTTATAATTATTTTTTACTTCTCTTTACGGCGAATTTTTTAATTTCAAAAATAAAGTTTTTCTAAAATAAAATAAATGATCTCTTCTGATATTGAGGTGTTAAGCACCAGGAATCTCCCTTAAAGTTGAGATTATATATATATATATATATATACTAGCGACTTGCCCATCAAAAATGACAGAGCAATAAAATTTGAATACTTAAAGTATACTCATTTATTCAATAAATAATTCATTATTACTTAACTACATATACATAAAAATATATATATCTCTTTACATGACTCATGAAGATTTTTGTACTCTGAGCACCTTTGGCGCTCATTGCGATCCTCTCCTCTGGTGTACTTTAGCTCCTCTGAGCACCTTCAGCGCTCATCACAAAGACAGATACATATGTCTATATTTTTTTAATAATAATCAATTAATTAGTTACTTAATAGATTAATATACTTTACCCTCTTTGTAATTAATATATCCAGCAATCAATATGCTGAAGAGCTAACAATCTGTTTTTATTTTAAAAGAAGGAGCAATAAAATTTGAATCCATGGCAATGCTGTTTGGCACACAATGTTAAGGTTTTTATACTCTAAGGACCTCCGGCGCTCATTGCGAGCCTTGCGCAGAACGCCTTTTGGCACTCATTGTGAACCTCTCCTCGAGTGCCCTTTGGCTTCTCTCTCTATTTTTTTAAGTACTAATTAATGAATTAATTGAATAATAAATTAATATCACCTCTTGTTTATTACAGAGTTATGCATACATTAAATTTATGTTACAGTTAGGGAAAATTTAGGGTAAGAGTATATGATGAGAGGATATCTAGTTGAAAGATGTATGGAAGTTTATTGTATGATAGATCTTGTATGTTTGGATTTTTGTCACACTTGCCTACCCCAGAAGAAGATGACAGTGAGTAAAGACAAAGAAAAGACAAGCGTGCCCTGATATATGATGAGAGAAAGTCTCTACTAAGTACCTATCCTGATGACAACAGATAATAACACATGAAGAAACAGATACAGAGTTTGCTGACTAAAGACAAAGCCCAGATATAAGTCTTGTCTGCCCCCAAGAAAAAAGGGAAAAGGTCAAAATCTTGCTCATTGACATGAACATACGCTAATGCATGTATCTGCCAGCAAAGAGAAAATATGTAAAGATATGTAAAAATACATAAAGATATGTAAAAATACGTCACATACTCCTTGACCTGTGCCTAACTATCTGCACATGATGGCCTAAATGTTTTGACCAGAGGATCTCACCATCCAGGAGCAAGTGATCCACCTGTTTGTTTACTGTATGGATAAAGAGGGGCCTGGCTAAGTGTGATGTGTAAGACTATGCCTGCATGAAGTTTGTCTGAGCATATGTTTTTTGTCTTTCTTTTTACTGTCCTTTGACTTCTAACATTTCTGAACCTTGTTCTATCACCTTGCTAGGATCTAGTATGTACTAACATCTGATAAGAAAGAGTAACTAGGCAAAGAAAAAATTATCATGCATACACTCTGGGTTATTAGTAATATCACTGAAAACTTTATTGGTTATTAAATCACATCTATCATAAAAATGCCTCATAAGACAATAAGTATAAAGGGAAACTGGTTATTGGTTGGAGAATTAAGTGAGGCCATTTTGTCTGCATTAACCATTGTGTTTTATCTTACATATCTGGACTTTTATATCTATTGCATTTTTAATATGTATTGTTTTATTGTTTCTATGTATAATTGTGATTTTCTTTTACAATGCTCTTGTTGGGAAGGTATTATGATAAAAGGTGCAAAGGACTCTGAGATGTAATCTAATATCTCCATGTTGTAGGAAATTCATCTGTACTGGATTTTTTTGAGACCTTGAGTTTCTATAGTAGCCAGTCTAAAGATCATGCCTCTACTTCCTAATAAGTTTATCATTTTTTATGTTGTTTGATATATGTGTGAAATTTTTATTAAGATTGCACCTTGTCATATTTGTATTTTTCCTTTGAGGGGGGAGTGTTGTGGAGAAATACAAATATCCATACATTATTTAGTATATGTATATATATATATATATATATATATACATATATATATATATATATATATATATATATATATATATATATATATATATATAGCATCTATTCCTCTGTAAGTACAGTTAATATTTGGCTAGATGTTAGCTCTAAGAAGTACTTTTCCATTGCAGGACATAAGGTATGAAACCATTAAGTTTGCTTTTCCACGATTCTGTAGTTTCTCTAAGGAAACAGTCAAGAATTATTTAGCCTAAACAAAATGTATTTCAGTAGTCCACAAGGCAAAACCCAAGGATATTTGGGAAAAACATGCTTGACCTATGCACAGAGATAACAAGTAAGAGTTTTTTTGCGCATCTAGTGTGACATGTCAGGCATACGTGCAAACTACATGTTTAATTTTATCGTATTTCCTAATATAAACAATTGTTTATTGGCTGTTGGTGGGAATGTGTCATTTTTCTAGAAGGTAGAATGGGTTATACCATGTTCTTTATGTAATACATTATAAAAAGCTATGTTTTTTTTATGTTCAGTCCGTATACACTAAAGAGCTCGTATATAGGTTGGGGCCAGTGTGTAGGTTGGTGCCAGTGTGTAGGATGGTTCCAGTGTGTTGGATGGAGCCAGTATGTAGGATGGAGTCAGTATAAAGGAAAAAGCTAATATATAGGATGGAGCCAGTGTGTTGGATGGAGCCAGTATATAGGATGGGGCCAGTATGTAGGAGGGAGACCGTATATAAGATGGAGCCAGTATGTAGGATGATGTCAGCATGTAGGAAGGAGCCGGTATGTAGGATGTAGGAGCCAGTGTACCCGAAGGAGCCAGAATATAGGATGCAGCCAGTATGTAGTAAGAAGGCAGTATGTAGTATGAAGGTAGTATGTAGTAAGAAGCCAGTATGTAGATAGAAGCCAGTATGTAGGTAGGAGCCAGCATGTAGGTAGAAGCCAGTATGTAGGTAGGAGCCAGTATGTAGAAAGGAGCCAGTATGTAGGATGCAGCCAGTATGTAGGAAGGAGCCAGTATGTAGGAAAGAGCCAGTATGTAGGAAGGAGCCAGTATGTAGGTAGGAGCCAGTATGTAGGTAGGAGCCAGTATGTAGGATGCAGCCAGTATGTAGGAAGGTGCCAGTATGTAGGTAGAAGCCAGAATGTATGGAGAATGTATATTAAGGAGCTAGAATGTAGGAAGGAGCCAGTATGCAGAAAGAGCCAGTATGTAGATGTAAGTTCTAAGCTAGATGTAAGCTCTAAGAAGTACTTTTCCATTGCAGGACATTAGGTATGAAACCATTAATTTTGCTTTTACACAATTCTGTAGTTTCTCTAAGGAGACAGTCAAGAATTATTTAGCCTAAACAAAATGTATTTCAGTAGTCCACAAGGCAAAACCCAAGGATATTTGTGAAAAACATGCTTGACCTATGAACAGAGATAACAAGTAAGAGTTCTTTTGCGCATCTAGTGTGACGTGTCAGGCATACGTGCAAACACATGTTTTATTTTATCGTATTTCATAATATAAATAATCGCTTATTGGCTGTTGGTGGTAGAATGGGTTATACCATGTTCTTTATGTAATACATTATAAAAAGCTATGTTTTTTTTTATGTTCAGTCAGTATACTGGAAAGAGCTAGTATATAGTATGGAGCCAGTGTGTAGGATGGAGCCAGTATATAGGATGGGGACAGTATGTAGGAGGGAGCCAGTATATAAGATGGAGCCAGTATGCAGGATGATGCCAGTATGCAGGATGATGCCAGTATGTAGGATGATGCCAGTATGTAGGATGATGCCGGCATGTAGGAAGGAGCCGGCATGTAGGAAGGAGCCAGCATGTAGGATGTGGCCAGTATGTAGGGAAAAGCCAGAATTTAGGAAGGAGCCAGTATGTAGGTAGAAGGCAGTATGTAGGAAAGAGCCAGTATGTAGGTAGAAGCTAGTATGTAGGAAGGAGTCAGTATGTAGGAAGGAGCCACTATGTAGGAAAGAGACAGTATGTAGGTAGAAGCCAGTATGTAGGTAGAAGTCAGTATGTAGGATGCAGCCAGTATGTAGGAAGGAGCCAGTATGTAGGTAGAAACCAGTATGTAGGATGCAGCCAGTATGTAGGATCCAGCCAGTAAGTAGGAATGAGTCAGTATGTAGGAAGAAGGCCGTAAGTAGGAAAGAGCCAGTATGTAGGTAGAAGCCAGTATGTAGGAAGGAGCCAGTATGTAGGAAGGAGCCAGTATGTAGGAAGGAGCCAGTATGTAGGAAGAAGGCCGTAAGTAGGAAAGAGCCATTATGTAGGTAGAAACCAGTATGTAGGAAGGAGCAAGTATGTAGGAAGAAGGCCGTAAGTAGGAAAGAGCCATTATGTAGGTAGAAACCAGTATGTAGGAAGGAGCAAGTATGTAGGAAGGAGCCAGTGTACAGGTAGAAGTCAGTATGTAGGAAGGAACCAGAATATAGGATACAGCCAGTATGTAGGCAGAAGCCAGTATGTATGAAGAAGCCAGAATGTAGGATGGAGTCAGTATACAGGAATTAGCGAGTATATAGGATGAGGCCAGTGTTTTGAATGGAGCCAGTATGTAGGAAGGAGCCAGTATGTAGGTAGGGGTATACAGGGTATTTTCTCGTATTTCTGCTATTTTATTGCTGGTGGATGGAGGTCTCCCCAACTGCCCCGCCCCCCACCCTAATCTAATCAGGAATTAAAGGGCAATGTACACGTATATTTTTATGATGCATTTAAATTTTTTAGTCACAGAATGGCCTGTAATAACAGAACAACCCTTGAACACCATTATTTTTTTTATAAAAATGAATCATTTGAAGTTTATATAATTATTAAAATACCCTAAATATCTCTTCATAAAAAGTGCTTTTATATGCTAGGGTTCACTTGTAAAAGTTCAAATATATGTGTGTTTGAGGACTTATCTTTTATTGCTACAATTTTTACTTGCCACATTTCCACTGTATAGATAGAGAAGCTTCCTCTGCACTCAACATCTCCTCCCACTTCAACAAGCTGATCAGCAGAAATAAAAATGGCAGGCTCCACTGCAGCATAATTGCATTAAAGGGTAAGTAATTAGTCTGCATTATGTTTTTCACATTCTTATAACATTCTGTCTATTTTCAAGTATCGTTTTTCAAAATAGCTAGATTTTAAATATATGACCACAGTGATCCTTGACATCTATATCTATATGTTTAATGATTAGTATGTATGTGTGTGTGTATGTGTATATATATATATATATATATATATATATATATATATACATATATATATATATAGCCCATGAGTAAGCCCAGTGAATGGGCGAAACGGGACCATCGGGCATTACTGATGAGTATCTAACCAGAGCCAGAGGATCAATGTGCAGAGGAACATTTTTTCATTAGCATCATGCTGCATCGCAAAGGGGCCAGGTGAACTGCAAGTATCTGCGATAATGAAATAATAAAGTATTTTTGGACAAGCAGAAAGTCCTATATTTTCTATAAGGATTATACCCCTAATATTTTGATGCTTTTTTGGATTTTTTTATTCCATTCTTGGATTTAATCATAAATCCTTTTTTTTGTGCTATACACATTTTATTATATTTCCTCTGTTGATCTAATATAATGTTTGTTTCTGGTAGATACCTCAGTACTTTGTTGTTTTGCTTTTAACATTGTTGCTTTTTAACTAAATAGAACTCAGTGTTTTTTTCATTAATAAAAACTACACAAATCCGATGATTAGCAGATTTCTGCATTAATATGAGGATTTGTAAAAACGTTATATAGAGCAATTAGAATATCCAATCGGGTCAAAACTATGTAGTGCAATTTGAAAATGTACAAAAGGAATAATTATTTGTCCATTATATGACTCAACACGCTTAAGTGTTGGATTTAAACACTGCTCTCCCTTAAAGTTGAGATTATATATATATATATATATATATATATATATATATATATATATATATATACTAGCGACTTGCCCATCAAAAATGACAGAGTAATAAAATTTGAATACTTAAAGTATACTCATTTATTCAATAAATAATTCATTATTACTTAACTACATATACATAAAAATATATATATCTCTTTACATGACTCATGAAGATTTTTGTACTCTGAGCACCTTTGGCGCTCATTGCGATCCTCTCCTCTGGTGTACTTTAGCTCCTCTGAGCACCTTCAGCGCTCATCACAAAGACAGATACATATGTCTATATTTTTTTAATAATAATCAATTAATTAGTTACTTAATAGATTAATATACTTTACCTATTTGTAATTAATATATCCAGCAATCAATATGCTGAAGAGCTAACAATCTGTTTTTATTTTAAAAGAAGGAGCAATAAAATTTGAATCCATGGCAATGCTGTTTGGCACACAATGTTAAGGTTTTTATACTCTAAGGACCTCCGGCGCTCATTGCGAGCCTTGCGCAGAGCGCCTTTTGGCACTCATTGTGAACCTCTCCTCGAGTGCCCTTTGGCTTCTCTCTCTATTTTTTTTAAGTACTAATTAATGAATTAATTGAATAATAAATTAATATAGTTTACCTATTTGTAATTAATATATGTAACAATCCATAGCCTGAAGAGCTAACAATCTCTTTTTATTGTCCTGCACCATATAATGTCCAGTTGCAATGTCCCGTTGCTGGCCTGAGGAGATAGTTTTATGAATGTCCCAACTGTGCATTTATAAATAAGCTGCGTGCGCGAGGGCAAACCGTTGGGTTATTTGTGTAAAGCGCTACTTAAGATGCGTAATGTTGTTAGTGACAAGTTAGGATTGTAAAATAGCGTTGTTTGTCTATGTGTTACGCGGTTCGTGAGCATTTGCAGTCCTTTGTAATAGTGTATTTTGTACTTCGTAGGTTCCTGGGTGAAAGTGGTACGCGGTTGGCGGTGTTTTGCGCGGTCCAGGGTCGTGTAGCCTTGTTTTAGTTTTTTGGGGCTGCCATTTTTTTTCTTGCTTAGCCAATTTTCAAGTGGCGAGGCTCGCCGAAATCGACATTAATTTGCGTTCCACCACACTCCCAGACTTCCTGGCTGTTCCCCCGTGCTGTGTGTGATGTTATTGTTGTATTTTTTTTTTGTGTTTTGTTTTTTGCTTTGCGCGGTTCGGGCGTTAACTTCGTATTTTTCCTATTTCATATTTTTTTTTCTAAGTCCCGCGTCCCGTTATTTATTTTTTCTAAGTCCCGCGTTCTTCAACTGCTTGCAGCCTAAGGCGATCCCGCCTTTTTCTAAGTCTTTGCAGGCTAAGTCCCGTGTGTTTCATTGCCTCCACTGCTCACCTAGCTTCGCGAGGCTCGCAGGCAATGAGTGCTCATCGCCCAAGTACTGGTAGTTTTAGTGCCTTAACGGCTCGCCTAAGTCGTATGCACCACGCAAAGCGTGACGACGTCTCGTAGTCTGACAATTTATTATATGTGATATATATATCACATATTATAATTGTCTAACTGCGATTCGTCGTCACGCTTCAGACGAATCTCAGTTAGACAATTACAAACTGCTGCGCATTGCGCAGAGCGCGGCACAAGCCGCGCTTGCGCACAGGGCGGCCCAGTGGGGAAGAGGCACAGAGGGAGAGTAAACTGCTGCGCATTGCGCAGGGCGAGGCGCGGCGCGCATGCGCAGAGTGCGGCCCGAGCCGCGCATGCGCAGAGCGCGGCGCAAGCCGCGCTCTCCGCATTACACAGAGCGCGGCGCGAGCCGCGCTTGCGCGCAGCGCGGCCCAGTGGGGAAGAGGCACAGAGGGAGAGTAAACTGCCGCGCATTGCGCAGAGCGCGGCGCGAGCCGCGCATTGCGCAGAGCGCGGCGCGAGCCGCGCATTGCGCAGAGCGCGGCGCGAGCCGCGCATTGCGCAGAGCGCGGCGCGAGCCGCGCATTGCGCAGAGCGCGGCGCGAGCCGCGCATGCGCAGAGCGCGGCGCGAGCCGCGCTTGCGCGCAGCGCGGCCCAGTGGGGAAGAGGGGGGGTAGAGGCACAGAGGGAGAGTGGGGAAGAGGGGAGGGAGAGTGGGGAAGAGGGGGGGGAGAGGCACAGAGGGAGAGTGGGGAAGAGGGGGGGGAGAGGCACGGCACAGAGGGAGAGTGGGGAAGAGGCACAGAGGGAGAGTGGGGAAGAGACACAGATGGAGGGGGGAGAGACACAGAGGGAGGGGGGAGAGACACAGAGGGATAGGTGGGAAAGAGACACAGGGGAGGTAGAGGAGGGGGAAAAGACACACGGGAGGGAGAACAGGGGGAAGATACACATGGGAGGGAAATGGGGGGGGGAGAGGGGAACAGACACAGGGGGAAGGGGGAAAGAGACACAGGCCAGGGGGGAACAGGCACAGAGGGAGAGGGGGGAAGAGGCACAGAGGGAGAGGGGGGAAGAGACACAGGGGGGAGAGATACAGCGGGTGAGGGAGGAAGAGACACAGAGGGAAGGGGGGGAAGAGGTACAGAGAGAGGGGGAAAGAGGCACAGAGGGGGCGGGGACAGAGGAAGGGGTGAAGAGACACAGTGGCGAGACACACAGAGAGAGGCGGGGGAAGAGGCACAGAGGGAGAGGGTGGAAGACACAGAGTGGGGAGAGACACAGAGGGTGAGGGGGAAGAGACAGGGAGGAAGAGGCACAGAAAGAGGAGGGGGAAGAGACACATGGGAGTGAGAGGAGGGGGAAGAGACACAGGGGAGAGAGTGCAGGGGGGAAGATACACAAGGGAGGGAAATGGAGACACGAGGAAGGCCGTAACAGACACAGGGGGAGGGGGAAAGAGACACAGGCCAGGGGGGAACAGACACAGGGGAGGGTTGGGGGAGACACAGGGGGGGGAAGAGATGCATGGGAGGCAGAAGGGGGAAAGAGACACAGGGGAGGGGTTTAGAGACACGGGAGGGAGAGGGAGGTAAAAACACAGGGGGGCAGGAGATGCAAAGGAGGTAGACGAGGTGGAAGGAGACACAAGGGAGGGAGAGGAGGGGGGAAATAAGACACGAGGGAGGAAGTAGACAGAGGGAGAGACTCGCAATGAGCTCCAAAGGGGCTCATTGCAAGGCCTGTGATGAGCGCCAAAGGCGCTCATCACAAGGCCAGTAAAGTAGAGGGGGAGAGGCTTACATTGTGTGGCAAACAGCATTGCCAGGCTTCAGTTTTTATTGCCGTCATTTTTGACGGGCAAGTCGCTAGTATATATATAAACGTGTAGCAGATTAGTCCAGAACCTTATATCTAAGACATATAATCACATAAATATAGTGAAAGGTTATATATACATTATTTGTAATTGCGTAGATAAATATGGTGCATCTTTAAAAACCAACAAAAACAAACCATACATAAAATTATAGATATTAATAAATGCAGTCCAACAGCGTCTACGCTTATCACTTTGTTATTATTGTAAATGGAAAGTGAATATAACGGCAGCATAATGAGAAGGAAGATACTTCTATATTTGCATATTTCATCCTTATGGAAGGTTTCATTCCAGGCTTCTACATTTTAGATATTGTATCCAGCCTTTATGTATATAAATATATATATATGTATATCAGTATATATATATATATATATATATATATATGTGTGTGTGTGCAATAATGGAAACAAGAGCAGTCTGTGTTATTAATGTATAGGCACAGGGTAGTTGGACAGCAGCCCCCAGGATGACCTTTATGTACAGAGAATCTTTGATTGACAGATCTGAGTTATTATACCAAGGACGTTGCATCCTTGCCCAGGGACATTATACCAGGCCAGGGAAGGGTTAACTGGACTATACAAGGCCCAAGGGTTAATCTTTGTTTCCTGCATCTTTGTTTAGAAATGGAAGTCTGCAAGGGACAGGAAGAGCTAACCCAATTATCCATCTACTTTGTTTGTAAAAGCTCTATTGTGTAGGGAACCAGTCGGCTCCAGTGATGATGTGTTACAATTATAATCCAGTTGCTAATTAAGTCTTTGTATGGCCAAAGGTGGGAGTATTCCATTGTCCTTGTGGAGACTCTCATCCCCCGTTCTGACTGTATATATATGTGTGTTAAAGAATTAAAAATGTTGCCTGTTCTGAAAATCTACGGTGTGTATCGTCCATTGCGGAAAGAGGGACTTGTGGGACCGGGCTGCGCTATACTTGGCTATCTTTGTTATTTATTAGCGTCGATATTGACCTCTGATGTCACAGCTCCGTTACACATAGATAGAAAAGTTGCAAGGGGGCCCTTTTTTTGCACCGGGGCCCCGACACTGCTCCTATCATATCCTAGAAATCTGGAGCCCTGTTAGTGGTTCTGTTATTCACTATATGGCAGCAGCTTGAGCAACGTGGGCAGGTATTAGAGATATTGAGCCCGTAAGTGAGGCCATAAGTTAATTTGATATTCAATTATCGTCTTTTTGTGGGCTCCAAAGGGGTTACCAGTTACGGCTTTGAAATCTCTGCGCTGGTTAAACCCGTAACTTACAGCCTCCCGAAGCCTTTGATTTTCCACTTTCGCAAGAGTTACAATCGCTAAAATCGCAAATCGCTATTCAATTGATCCAATTCCCCAAGCACGCAAATGTTTTCACACCCGTAAATGGCAAATGAAGGAGAAAATCCTATGAGTGCTAGAAAGGACCCGAAAGAGGGTTTAACCCCTATCCACAGCACTGTAAATGCAAATAATAAATCACTACTGCACTGTAAATAAAGGGGAAAGTGATGATAGACATTAGAATTAATTGCACAACAGTCTCAAGCCTGGCATTCATATCTATTATTTTGCGAGTCCCATCGCATATTGGACACCGAACCTAATTGATTGATGTGTAACCTCCAGGTTTTACTGACGTAATAATGACGGTCTCATTTTCTATTGGCTGTTTCTAAATGGGAGGCTACGGGCTTGCTTAATTAATCATGTTGCCGCCCTGAACTGCTATGTACGAGTGCATGGTTAACGCCTTCGGCATAACTTGCGGGCTTGTTCAATTGAATAGCACCGGAATCGGAGACGAACGGGAGCCTGCAGCAAGCCCGCATACAGCCTGTATCCCGAAAGATGCGTGCTTGTAATTGAATCAGGCTCATACTCTTCATATATGATACATATAGCACATCACAGCCCTGCGATGAATGGAAGAGGGACGTGGTCAGGCTTGGATGGGTTGTATTCAAATGTGAGACTCTATTTAAAAGATCATATTTTAGGACAGGGAGGGGCAATGGGAGTTTCTTGTAAAAGAGGGGTTATTGGGGAAAAAGTTTTATATATTGTTTACTACCAAAATAACACTTAAGTTATTCTGCAGACTTACAGCCTTATTAAATTGCGATTCGGCCAATTGAATAGGGCTCTATATAAGCACATAGCATATTTTTTTCCAGAAGTTTTTAGTTAGTGAAGACCTTGCTTTGGGATAGAAGTTCACTAACTAAAAACTTCTATAAAAAACATATGCTCTGTGCTTATATAGAGCCCTATTCCGAATAGCAATTTAATAAGGCTGTTAATATATAAACCAAACGTCTAGTTTGTCATCTCTATTTCACTCATTAAATTAAATAACGGCCAATTGGAATCCATATAGGGACCACAGACTGTCACATAGCAGTCTGATACAGGGAGCGCGGACTGTCACATAGCAGTCTGATACAGGGAGCGCGGACTGTCACATAGCAGTCTGATACAGGGAGCGCAGACTGTCACATAGCAGTCTGATACAGGGAGCGCAGACTGTCACATAGCAGTCTGATACAGGGAGCGCAGACTGTCACATAGCGGTCTGATACAGGGAGCGCGGGCTGTCACATAGCAGTCTGATACAGGGAGTGCAGACTGTCACATAGCAGTCTGATACAGGGAGCGCAGACTGTCACATAGCAGTCTGATACAGGGAGCGCAGACTGTCACATAGCGGTCTGATACAGGGAGCGCGGGCTGTCACATAGCAGTCTGATACAGGGAGTGCAGACTGTCACATAGCAGTCTGATACAGGGAGCGCAGACTGTCACATAGCAGTCTGATACAGGGAGCGCAGACTGTCACATAGCAGTCTGATACAGGGAGCGGAGACTGTCACGTAGCAGTCTGATACAGGGAGCGCAGACTGTCACATAGCAGTCTGATACAGGGAGCGCAGACTGTCACATAGCAGTCTGATACAGGGAGCGCAGACTGTCACATAGCAGTCTGATACTGGGAGCGCGGGCTGTCACATAGCAGTCTGATACAGGGACCGCAGACTGTCACATAGCGGTCTGATACAGGGAGCGCAGACTGTCACATAGCAGTCTGATACAGGGAGCGCGGGCTGTCACATAGCAGTCTGATACAGGGAGCGCGGACTGTCACATAGCAGTCTGATACAGGGAGCGCGGACTGTCACATAGCAGTCTGATATAGGGAGCGCGGACTGTCACATAGCAGTCTGATATAGGGAGCGCGGACTGTCACATAGCAGTCTGATACAGGGAGCGCAGACTGTCACATAGCAGTCTGATACTGGGAGCGCGGGCTGTCACATAGCAGTCTGATACAGGGACCGCAGACTGTCACATAGCGGTCTGATACAGGGAGCGCAGACTGTCACATAGCAGTCTGATACAGGGAGCGGAGACTGTCACGTAGCAGTCTGATACAGGGAGCGCAGACTGTCACATAGCAGTCTGATACAGGGAGCGCGGGCTGTTACATAGCAGTCTGATACAGGGAGCGCGGACTGTCACATAGCAGTCTGATACAGGGAGCGCGGACTGTCACATAGCAGTCTGATACAGGGAGCGCGGACTGTCACATAGCAGTCTGATACAGGGAGTGGAGACTGTCACATAGCAGTCTGATACAGGGAGCGTGGGCTGTCACATAGCAGTCTGATACAGGGAGCGCGGGCTGTCACATAGCAGTCTGATACAGGGAGCGCAGACTGTCACATAGCAGTCTGATACAGGGAGCGCGGGCTGTCACATAGCAGTCTGATACAGGGAGCGCGGGCTGTCACATAGCAGTCTGATACAGGGAGCGCAGACTGTCACATAGCAGTCTGATACAGGGAGCGCGGGCTGTCACATAGCAGTCTGATACAGGGAGCGCAGACTGTCACATAGCAGTCTGATACAGGGAGCGCAGACTGTCACATAGCAGTCTGATACAGGGAGCGCAGACTGTCACATAGCAGTCTGATACAGGGAGCGCAGCCTGTCACATAGCAGTCTGATACAGGGAGCGCGGGCTGTCACATAGCAGTCTGATACAGGGAGCGCGGGCTGTCACATAGCAGTCTGATACAGGGAGTGGAGACTGTCACGTAGCAGTCTGATACAGGGAGCGCAGACTGTCACATAGCAGTCTGATACAGGGAGCGCGGGCTGTCACATAGCAGTCTGATACAGGGAGCGCAGACTGTCACATAGCAGTCTGATACAGGGAGCGCAGACTGTCACGTAGCAGTCTGATACAGGGAGCGCGGGCTGTCACATAGCAGTCTGATACAGGGAGCGCAGACTGTCACATAGCAGTCTGATACAGGGAGCGCAGACTGTCACATAGCAGTCTGATACAGGGAGCGCAGACTGTCACATAGCAGTCTGATACAGGGAGCGCAGACTGTCACATAGCAGTCTGATACAGGGAGCGCGGGCTGTCACATAGCAGTCTGATACAGGGAGCGCGGGCTGTCACATAGCAGTCTGATACAGGGAGTGGAGACTGTCACGTAGCAGTCTGATACAGGGAGCGCAGACTGTCACATAGCAGTCTGATACAGGGAGCGCGGGCTGTCACATAGCAGTCTGATACAGGGAGCGCGGGCTGTCACATAGCAGTCTGATACAGGGAGCGCGGGCTGTCACATAGCAGTCTGATACAGGGAGCGCGGGCTGTCACATAGCAGTCTGATACAGGGAGCGCGGGCTGTCACATAGCAGTCTGATACAGGGAGCGCAGACTGTCACATAGCAGTCTGATACAGGGAGCGCGGGCTGTCACATAGCAGTCTGATACAGGGAGCGCGGGCTGTCACATAGCAGTCTGATACAGGGAGTGCAGACTGTCACATAGCAGTCTGATACAGGGAGTGCAGACTGTCACATAGCAGTCTGATACAGGGAGCGCAGACTGTCACATAGCAGTCTGATACAGGGAGTGCAGACTGTCACATAGCAGTCTGATACAGGGAGTGCAGACTGTCACATAGCAGTCTGATACAGGGAGTGCAGACTGTCACATAGCAGTCTGATACAGGGAGTGCAGACTGTCACATAGCAGTCTGATACAGGGAGTGGAGACTGTCACATAGCAGTCTGATACAGGGAGCGCAGACTGTCACATAGCAGTCTGATACAGGGACCGGGAGCCTGTCACATAGCAGTCTGATACAGGGAGTGCAGACTGTCACATAGCAGTCTGATACAGGGAGCGCAGACTGTCACATAGCAGTCTGATACAGGGAGTGCAGACTGTCATGTCCATCTTATACAAGGCGTGATGTGATGTACCACTTACAGACAGGTAGCACTGATTGTGATAGATGGCGGTGAGATTATACCAGTGGATCTCCACCTTTATAGAGCCATGTTTAGGGATAATCTCCCCTCATTAGCTAACATCCCATGTCTGTTCTTCACCCACTCCTGGTTTCCCTCTGTCTGAGGATCTGCAGATAAGGCCCAAGGACCCAGACTGCGATTATACAAACAGTACACACAGCACATTGAGTGTGCACAGGGATGAACCCAGGGGGTTAACCTTTAACTTCATCCTGCCTGGAATTCCCCTGGTGGCGGTCAGTTTCGGGGCAGTATTGGTGCAGTTTCACCAGAGATTTATTTCACATGACATCAGACGTGTAGGTGACAGGAGGCTGGTTGTGTGAGACGAGATGTGTTTGTGTCAGTGTGTGTTAGTGTATGTTTGTGTCTGTGTGACTGTATCAGCCAGTGCATAATTATTCTTCAGTGAGTGTGTGTTTGTGTCTGAGTATAAATCTCACTCCTTATGAGTGTGTGTGAGAGGGGGGGACTTGTTGGGTTAGTATGTTTCAGTGTATGTGACTGTGTCTATATGATTGTAAGTGGGCCTGAGTATGTGTCAGTGTGTGTCTGAGTGTATGTGACTGTGTGTATATGATTGTAAGTGGGCCTGAGTATGTGTCAGTGTGTGTGACTGTGTGTATATGATTGTGAGTGGACCTGAGTATCGTCAATGTATGTGACTGTGTGTATATGATTGTAAGTGGTCCTAAATAGGTGTCAGTGTGTGTGACTGTGTGTATATGATTGTAAGTGGTCCTAAATAGGTGTCAGTGTGTGTGACTGTGTGTATATGATTGTGAGTGGCCCCAAGTCTGTGTCAGTGTGTGTGACTGTGTGTATATGATTCTGAGTGGTCCTGAGTATGTGACTGTGTGTATATGTTTGTAAGTGGTCCTGAGTATGTGTCAGTGTATGTGACTGTGTGTATATGATTGTGGGTGGTCCTGAGTAGATGTCAGTGTGTGAGTGTATGTGACTGTGTGTATATGATTGTGAGTGGTCCTAAATAGGTGTCAGTGTGTGTGACTGTGTGTATATGATTGTAAGTGGTCCTAAATAGATGTCAGTGTGTCTGAATGTATGCGATTGTGTGAATATGATTGTAAGTGGTCCTGAGTGTGTGAGTGTAAGTGACTGTGTGTATATGATTTTGAGTGGCCCTGAGTCTGTGTCAGTGTCTGTGAGTGTATGTGACTGTGTGTATATGATTGTGAGTGGCCCGAGTCTGTGTCAGTGTGTGTGAGTGTATGTGACTGTGTGTATATGATTGTGAGTGGTCCTGAGTATGTGTGCGTGTATGTGACTGTGTGTATATGATTGTAAGTGGTCCTGAGTATATGTTGAGTGGTCCTGAGTAGGTGTCAATGTGTGTGACTGTGTGTATATGCTTGTGAGTTGTCCTATGTATGTGTCAGTGTGTGCGAGTGTATGTTACTGTGTGTATATGATTGTAAGTGGTCCTGAGTATGTGTCAGTGTGTATATGATTGTGAGTGGTCCTGAGTAGGTGTCAGTGTATGTGACTGTGTGTACATGATTGTGAGTGGTCCTGAGTAGGTGTCAGTGTATGTGACTGTGTGTACATGATTGTGAGTGGTCCTGAGTAGGTGTCAGTGCGTGTGAGTGTATGTGACTATATGTATATGATCGTAAGTGGTCCTGAGTATGTGTCAGTGTGTGTGACTTTGTGTATATGATTGTGAGTGGTCCTGAGTAGGTGTCAGTGTATGTGACTGTGTGTATATGGTTGTAAGTGGTCCTGAGTAGGTGTCAGTGTATGTGACTTTGTGTATATGATTGTAAGTGGTCCTGAGTATCGTCAATGTATGTGACTGTATGTATATGATTGTGAGTGGTCCTGAGTAGGTGTCAGTGTATGTGACTGTGTGTATATGATTGTAAGTGGTCCTAAATAGGTGTCAGTGTGTGTGACAGTGTGTATATGATTGTGAGTGGCCCCAAGTCTGTGTCAGTGTGTGTGACTGTGTGTATATGATTCTGAGTGGTCCTGAGTATGTGACTGTGTGTATATGTTTGTAAGTGGTCCTGAGTATGTGTCAGTGTATGTGACTGTGTGTATATGATTGTGGGTGGTCCTGAGTAGATGTCAGTGTGTGAGTGTATGTGACTGTGTGTATATGATTGTGAGTGGTCCTAAATAGGTGTCAGTGTGTGTGACTGTGTGTATATGATTGTAAGTGGTCCTAAATAGATGTCAGTGTGTCTGAATGTATGCGATTGTGTGAATATGATTGTAAGTGGTCCTGAGTGTGTGAGTGTAAGTGACTGTGTGTATATGATTTTGAGTGGCCCTGAGTCTGTGTCAGTGTGTGTGAGTGTATGTGACTGTATGTATACGATTGTAAGTGGTCCTGAGTAGGTGTCAGTGTGTGTGAGTGTATGTGACTGTATGTATACGATTGTAAGTGGTCCTGAGTATGTGTCAGTGTATGTGACTGTGTGTATATGATTGTGGGTGGTCCTGAGTAGATGTGAGTGTATGTGACTGTGTGTATATGATTGTGAGTGGTCCTAAATAGGTGTCAGTGTGTGTGACTGTGTGTATATGATTGTAAGTGGTCCTAAATAGATGTCAGTGTGTCTGAATGTATGCGATTGTGTGAATATGATTGTAAGTGGTCCTGAGTGTGTGAGTGTAAGTGACTGTGTGTATATGATTTTGAGTGGCCCTGAGTCTGTGTCAGTGTGTGTGAGTGTATGTGACTGTGTGTATATGATTGTGAGTGGCCCGAGTCTGTGTCAGTGTGTGTATGATTGTGAGTGGTCCTGAGTAGGTGTCAGTGTATGTGACTGTGTGTACATGATTGTGAGTGGTCCTGAGTAGGTGTCAGTGTATGTGACTGTGTGTACATGATTGTGAGTGGTCCTGAGTAGGTGTCAGTGCGTGTGACTGTGTCTATATTATTGTAAGAGGTCCCGAGTACGTGTCAGTGTGTGTGAGTGTATGTGACTATATGTATATGATCCTAAGTGGTCCTGAGTATGTGTCAGTGTGTGTGACTTTGTGTATATGATTGTGAGTGGTCCTGAGTAGGTGTCAATATGTGTGAGTGTACGTGGCTGTGTGTATATGATTGTAAGTGGTCCTGAGAAGGTGTCAGTGTGTGTGACTGTGTGTATATGGTTGTAAGTGGTCCTGAGTATGTGTCAGTGTGTGTGACTTGGTGTATATGATTGTAAGTGGTCCTGAGTATGTGTCAGTGTACGTGTCTGTGTGTATATGATTGTAAGTGGTCCTGAGTAGGTGTCAGTGTGTCTGAATGTATGTGACTGTGTGTATATGATTGTAAGTGGTCCTGAATAGGTGTCAGTGTGTTTGACTGTGTGTGTATATGATTGTGAGTGGTCCTGAGTAGGTGTCAGTGTGTTTGACTGTGTGTGTATATGATTGTAAGTGGTCCTGAGTAGGTGTCAGTGTGTGTGAGTGTACGTGGCTGTGTGTATATGATTGTAAGTGGTCCTGAGTAGGTGTCAGTGTGTGTGACTGTGTGTATATGATTGTAAGTGGTCCTGAGTAGGTGTCAGTGTGTGTGACTGTGTGTATATGGTTGTAAGTGGTCCTGAGTATGTGTCAATGTGTGTGAGTGTATGTGACTGTGTCTATATGATTGTAAGTGGTCCTGAGTAGGTGTCAGTGTGTGTGACTGTGTATATGATTGTGAGTGGTCCTGAGTATGTGTCAATGTGTGTGAGTGTATGTGACTGTGTCTATATGATTGTAAGTGGTCCTGAGTAGGTGTCAGTGTGTGTGACTGTGTATATGATTGTGAGTGGTCCTGAGTATGTGTCAGTGTATGTGACTGTGTGTATATGATTGTGAGTGGTCCTGAGTAGGTGTCAGTGTGTTTGACTGTGTGTATATGATTGTGAGTGGTCCTGAGTAGGTGTCAGTGTGTGTGTGACTATGTGTATATAATTGTAAGTGGTCCTGAGTAGGTGTCAGTGTGTGTGACTGTGTGTATATGATTGGAAGTGGTCCTGAGTATGTGTCAGTGTGTGTCTGAATGTATGTGACTGTGTGTATATGATTGTGAGTGGTCCTAAGTAGGTGTCAGTATGTGTGAGTGTATGTGACTGTGTGTATATGATTGTAAGTAGTCCTGAGTAGGTGTCAGTGTGTGTGACTGTGTGTATATGATTGTGAGTGGGCCTGAGTAGGTGTCAGTGTGTGTGTGAGTTTATGTGACTGTGTGTATATGATTGTAAGTGGGCCTGAGTCTGTATCAGTGTGTGTGTGACTGTGTGTATATGATTGTAAGTGGTCCTGAGTATGTGTCAGTGTATGTGACTGTGTGTATATGATTGTGGGTGGTCCTGAGTAGGTGTCAGTGTGTTTGACTGTGTGTATATTATCGTAAGTGGTCCTGAGTATGTGTATATGATTGTAAGTGGCCCTGAGTTGGTGTCAGTGTGTGTGAGTGTATGTGACTGTGTGTATATGATTGTGAGTGGTCCTGAGTAGGTGTCAGTGTGTTTGACTGTGTGTATATGATCGTAAGTGGTCCTGAGTATGTGTATATGATTGTAAGTGGCCCTGAGTAGGTGTCAGTGTGCCTGAGTGTATGTGACTGTGTGTATATGATTGTAAGTGGTCCTGAGTATGTCTGAGTGTATGTGACTGTGTGTATATGATTGTAAGTGGTCCTGAGTATGTCTGAGTGTATGTGACTGTGTGTATATGATTGTAAGTGGTCCTGAGTAGGTGTCAGTGTATGTGACTGTGTGTATATGATTGTCAGTGGTCCTGAGTCGGTGTCAGTGTATGTGACTGTGTGTATATGATTGTGAGTGGTCCTGAGTCTGTGTCAGTATGTGTGACTGTGTGTATATGATTGTAAGTGGTCCTGAGTATGTGTCAGTGTATGTGACTGTGTGTATATGATTGTGGGTGGTCCTGAGTAGGTGTCAGTGTGTTTGACTGTGTGTATATTATCGTAAGTGGTCCTGAGTATGTGTATATGATTGTAAGTGGCCCTGAGTAGGTGTCAGTGTGTGTGAGTGTATGTGACTGTGTGTATATGATTGTCAGTGGTCCTGAGTCGGTGTCAGTGTATGTGACTGTGTGTATATGATTGTGAGTGGTCCTGAGTCGGTGTCAGTGTGTGTGAGTGTATGTGACTGTGTGTATATGATTGTGAGTGGGACTGAGTAGGTGTGATTGTATGTGAGTGTGTGTATATGATTGTAAATGGTCCTGAGTAGGTGTGATTGTATGTGACTGTGTGTATATGATTGTAAGTGGTCCTGAGTAGGTGTCAGTGTGTGTGACTGTGTGTATATGATTGTGTCCTGAGTAGGTGTCAGTGTGTGTGAGTGTATGTGACTGTGTGTATATGATTGTGAGTGGGACTGAGTAGGTGTGATTGTATGTGAGTGTGTGTATATGATTGTAAATGGTCCTGAGTAGGTGTGATTGTATGTGACCGTGTGTATATGATTGTGAGTGGGCCTGAGTAGGTGTTAGTGTATGTGACTGTGTTTATATGATTGTGAGTTGTCCTGTGTATGTGTCAGTGTGTGCCAGTGTGTGTGACTGTGTGTATATGATTGTAAGTGGTCCTGAGTATGTGTGAGTGTATCTGACTGTGTGTATATGATTGTGAGTGGTCCTGAGTATGTGTCAGTGTATGTGACTGTGTGTATATGATTGTGAGTGGTCCTGAGTATGTGTCAGTATGTGTGACTGTGTCTATATTATTGTAAGTGGTCCTGAGTATGTGACAGTGTGTGTGACTGTGTGTATATGATTGTGAGTGGTCCTGAGTAGGTGTCAATGTGTTTGACTGTGTGTATATGATTGTGAGTGGTCCTGAGTAGGTGTCAGTGTGTGTGACTGTGTGTATATGATTGTAAGTGGTCCTGAGTAGGTGTCAGTGTGTTTGACTGTGTGTATATGATTGTGAGTGGTCCTGAGTAGGTGTCAGTTTGTGTGAGTGTATGTGACTGTGTGTATATGATTGTAAGTGGCCCTGAGTAGGTGTCAGTGTGTGTGAGTGTATGTGACTGTGTGTATATGATTGTAAGTGGTCCTGAGTATGTCTGAGTGTATGTGACTGTGTGTATATGATTGTCAGTGGTCCTGAGTCGGTGTCAGTGTATGTGACTGTGTGTATATGATTGTGAGTGGGACTGAGTAGGTGTGATTGTATGTGATTGTGTGTATATGATTGTAAGTGGTCCTGAGTCGGTGTCAGTGTGTGTGACTGTGTGTATATGATTGTGTCCTGAGTAGGTGTCAGTGTGTGTGAGTGTATGTGACTGTGTGTATATGATTGTAAGTGGTCCTGAGTAGGTGTTAGTGTATGTGACTGTGTGTATATGATTGTCAGTGGTCCTGAGTATGTCTCAGTGTATGTGACTGTATGTATATGATTGTGAGTGGTCCTGAGTCTGTGTCAGTATGTGTGACTGTGTGTATATGATTGTGAGTGGGCCTGAGTCTGTGTCAGTATGTGTGACTGTGTGTATATGATTGTGAGTGGGCCCGAGTATGTGACTGTGTGTATATGATTGTAAGTGGTCCTGAGTAGGTGTCAGTGTGTGTGAGTGTATGTGACTGTGTGTATATGATTGTGAGTGGTCCTGAGTAGGTGTCAGTATGTGTGAGTGTATGTGACTGTGTGTATATGATTGTAAGTGGTCCTGAGTATGTGTCAGTGTATGTGACTGTGTGTATATGATTGTGAGTGGTCCTGAGTAGGTGTCAGTATGTGTGACTGTATGTGACTGTGTGTATATGATTGTAAGTGGTCCTGAGTAGGTGTATATGATTTTAAGTGGTCCTGAGTAGGTGTCAGTGTGTTTGACTGTGTGTATATGATCGTAAGTGGTCCTGAGTATGTGAATATGATTGTAAGTGGCCCTGAGTAGGTTTCAGTGTGTGTGAGTGTATGTGACTGTGTGTATATGATTGTGAGTGGTCCTGAGTAGGTGTCAGTGTGTTTGACTGTGTGTATATGATTGTGAGTGGTCCTGAGTAGGTGTCAGTATGTGTGAGTGTATGTGACTGTGTGTATATGATTGTAAGTGGTCCTGAGTAGGTGTCAGTGTGTTTGACTGTGTGTATATGATTGTGAGTGGTCCTGAGTAGGTGTCAGTATGTGTGACTGTATGTGACTGTGTGTATATGATTGTAAGTGGTCCTGAGTAGGTGTCAGTGTATGTGACTGTGTGTATATGATTGTGAGTGGTCCTGAGTCTGTGTCAGTGTATGTGACTGTGTGTATATGATTGTGAGTGGTCCTGAGTAGGTGTCAGTATGTGTGAGTGTATGTGACTGTGTCTATATGATTGTAAGTGGTCCTGAGTATGTGTCAGTGTGTGTCTGAGTGTATGTGACTGTGTGTACATGATTGTGAGTGGTCCTGAGTAGGTGTCAGTGTGTTTGACTGTGTGTATATGATTGTGAGTGGTCCTGAGTAGGTGTCAGTGCGTGTGAGTGTATGTGACTGTGTGTATATGATTGTAAGTGGCCCTGAGTCGGTGTCAGTGTGTGTGAGTGTATGTGACTGTGTGTATATGATTGTAAGTGGTCCTGAGTATGTGTATATGATTGTAAGTGGCCCTGAGTAGGTGTCAGTGTGTTTGACTGTGTGTATATGATCGTAAGTGGTCCTGAGTATGTGTATATGATTGTAAGTGGTCCTGAGTAGGTGTCAGTGTGTTTGACTGTGTGTATATGATTGTGAGTGGTCCTGAGTAGGTGTCAGTATGTGTGACTGTATGTGACTGTGTGTATATGATTGTAAGTGGTCCTGAGTAGGTGTCAGTGTATGTGACTGTGTGTATATGATTGTGAGTGGTCCTGAGTCTGTGTCAGTGTATGTGACTGTGTGTATATGATTGTGAGTGGTCCTGAGTAGGTGTCAGTATGTGTGAGTGTATGTGACTGTGTCTATATGATTGTAAGTGGTCCTGAGTATGTGTCAGTGTGTGTCTGAGTGTATGTGACTGTGTGTACATGATTGTGAGTGGTCCTGAGTAGGTGTCAGTGTGTTTGACTGTGTGTATATGATTGTGAGTGGTCCTGAGTAGGTGTCAGTGTGTGTGAGTGTATGTGACTGTGTGTATATGATTGTAAGTGGCCCTGAGTAGGTGTCAGTGTGTGTGAGTGTATGTGACTGTGTGTATATGATTGTAAGTGGTCCTGAGTATGTGTATATGATTGTAAGTGGCCCTGAGTAGGTGTCAGTGTGTTTGACTGTGTGTATATGATCGTAAGTGGTCCTGAGTATGTGTATATGATTGTAAGTGGTCCTGAGTAGGTGTCAGTGTGTTTGACTGTGTGTATATGATTGTGAGTGGTCCTGAGTAGGTGTCAGTATGTGTGACTGTATGTGACTGTGTGTATATGATTGTAAGTGGTCCTGAGTAGGTGTCAGTGTATGTGACTGTGTGTATATGATTGTGAGTGGTCCTGAGTCTGTGTCAGTGTATGTGACTGTGTGTATATGATTGTGAGTGGTCCTGAGTAGGTGTCAGTATGTGTGAGTGTATGTGACTGTGTCTATATGATTGTAAGTGGTCCTGAGTATGTGTCAGTGTGTGTCTGAGTGTATGTGACTGTGTGTACATGATTGTGAGTGGTCCTGAGTAGGTGTCAGTGTGTTTGACTGTGTGTATATGATTGTGAGTGGTCCTGAGTAGGTGTCAGTGTGTGTGAGTGTATGTGACTGTGTGTATATGATTGTAAGTGGCCCTGAGTAGGTGTCAGTGTGTGTGAGTGTATGTGACTGTGTGTATATGATTGTAAGTGGTCCTGAGTATGTGTATATGATTGTAAGTGGCCCTGAGTAGGTGTCAGTGTGTTTGACTGTGTGTATATGATCGTAAGTGGTCCTGAGTATGTGTATATGATTGTAAGTGGTCCTGAGTAGGTGTCAGTGTGTTTGACTGTGTGTATATGATCGTAAGTGGTCCTGAGTATGTGTATATGATTTTAAGTGGCCCTGAGTAGGTGTCAGTGTGCCTGAGTGTATGTGACTGTGTGTATATGATTGTAAGTGGTCCTGAGTATGTCTGAGTGTATGTGAATGTGTGTATATGATTGTAAGTGGTCCTGAGTAGGTGTCAGTGTGTGTGACTGTGTATATATGATTGTGTCCTGAGTAGGTGTCAGTGTGTGTGACTGTGTGTATATGATTGTGAGTGGGCCTGAGTAGGTGTTAGTGTATGTGACTGTGTTTATATGATTGTGAGTTGTCCTGTGTATTTGTCAGTGTGTGCCAGTGTGTGTGACTGTGTGTATATGATTGTAAGTGGTCCTGAGTATGTGTGAGTGTATCTGACTGTGTGTATATGATTGTGAGTGGTCCTGAGTATGTGTCAGTGTATGTGACTGTGTGTATATGATTATAAGTGGTCCTGAGTAGGTGTCAGTGTGTGTGACTGTGTGTATATGATTGTGAGTGGTCCTGAGTAGGTGTCAGTATGTGTGAGTGTATGTGACTGTGTCTATATGATTGTAAGTGGTCCTGAGTATGTGTCAGTGTGTGTCTGAGTGTATGTGACTGTGTGTACATGATTGTGAGTGGTCCTGAGTAGGTGTCAGTGTGTTTGACTGTGTGTATATGATTGTGAGTGGTCCTGAGTAGGTGTCAGTGTGTGTGAGTGTATGTGACTGTGTGTATATGATTGTAAGTGGCCCTGAGTAGGTGTCAGTGTGTGTGAGTGTATGTGACTGTGTGTATATGATTGTAAGTGGTCCTGAGTGTGTGTATATGATTGTAAGTGGCCCTGAGTAGGTGTCAGTGTGTTTGACTGTGTGTATATGATCGTAAGTGGTCCTGAGTATGTGTATATGATTGTAAGTGGTCCTGAGTAGGTGTCAGTGTGTTTGACTGTGTGTATATGATCGTAAGTGGTCCTGAGTATGTGTATATGATTTTAAGTGGCCCTGAGTAGGTGTCAGTGTGCCTGAGTGTATGTGACTGTGTGTATATGATTGTAAGTGGTCCTGAGAAGTGTCAGTGTGTGTGACTGTGTGTATATGATTGTGTCCTGAGTAGGTGTCAGTGTGTGTGACTGTGTGTATATGATTGTGAGTGGGCCTGAGTAGGTGTTAGTGTATGTGACTGTGTTTATATGATTGTGAGTTGTCCTGTGTATGTGTCAGTGTGTGCCAGTGTGTGTGACTGTGTGTATATGATTGTAAGTGGTCCTGAGTATGTGTGAGTGTATCTGACTGTGTGTATATGATTGTGAGTGGTCCTGAGTATGTGTCAGTGTATGTGACTGTGTGTATATGATTGTAAGTGGTCCTGAGTAGGTGTCAGTATGTGTGACTGTGTCTATATTATTGTAAGTGGTCCTGAGTATGTGACAGTGTGTGTGACAGTGTGTATATGATTGTGAGTGGTCCTGAGTATGTGTGAGTGTATCTGACTGTGTGTATATGATTGTGAGTGGTCCTGAGTATGTGTCAGTGTATCTGACTGTGTGTATATGATTGTGAGTGGTCCTGAGTATGTGTCAGTGTATGTGACTGTGTGTATATGATTGTAAGTGGTCCTGAGTAGGTGTCAGTATGTGTGACTGTGTCTATATTATTGTAAGTGGTCCTGAGTATGTGACAGTGTGTGTGACAGTGTGTGTGACAGTGTGTATATGATTGTAAGTGGTCCTGAGTATGTGTGAGTGTATCTGACTGTGTGTATATGATTGTGAGTGGTCCTGAGTATGTGTCAGTGTATGTGACTGTGTGTATATGATTGTAAGTGGTCCTGAGTAGGTGTCAGTATGTGTGACTGTGTCTATATTATTGTAAGTGGTCCTGAGTATGTGACAGTGTGTGTGACAGTGTGTATATGATTGTGAGTGGTCCTGAGTAGGTGTCAATGTGTTTGACTGTGTGTATATGATTGTGAGTGGTCCTGAGTCGGTGTCAGTGTGTGTGAGTGTATGTGACTGTGTGTATATGATTGTGAGTGGGACTGAGTAGGCGTCAGTGTGTGTGACTGTGTGTATATGATTGTGTCCTGAGTAGGTGTCAGTGTGTGTGAGTGTATCTGACTGTGTGTATATGATTGTTAGTGGTCCTGAGAATGTGTCAGTGTATGTGACTGTGTGTATATGTTTGTCAGTGGTCCTGAGTCGGTGTCAGTGTATGTGACTGTGTGTATATGATTGTGAGTGGTCCCGAGTCGGTGTCAGTGTGTGTGAGTGTATGTGACTGTGTGTATGTGATTGTGAGTGGGACTGAGTAGGCGTCAGTGTATGTGAGTGTGTGTATATGATTGTGAGTGGTCCTGAGTAGGTGTCAGTGTGTGTGACTGTGTGTATATGATTGTGTCCTGAGTAGGTGTCAGTGTGTGTGAGTGTATCTGACTGTGTGTATATGATTGTTAGTGGTCCTGAGTATGTCTCAGTGTATGTGACTGTATATATATGATTGTAAGTGGTCCTGAGTATGTCTCAGTGTATGTGACTGTATGTATATGATTGTGAGTGGTCCTGAGTCTGTGTCAGTATGTGTGACTGTGTGTATATGATTGTGAGTGGTCCTAAATATGTGTCAGTGTGTGTGGGTGTATGTGACTGTAAGTTATTGTAAGTGGTCCTGAGTATGTGTATATGATTTTAAGTGGTCCTGAGTAGGTGTGATTGTATGTATATGATTGTGAGTGGTCCTGAGTATGTCTCAGTGTATGTGACTGTATGTATATGATTGTGAGTGGTCCTGAGTCTGTGTCAGTGTATGTGACTGTGTGTATATGATCATAAGTGGTCCTGAGTAGGTGTCAGTGTGTTTGACTGTGTGTATATGATTGTGAGTGGGCCCGAGTATGTGACTGTGTGTATATGATTGTAAGTGGTCCTGAGTATGTCTGAGTGTATGTGACTGTTTTTATATTATTGTAAGTCGTCCGGAGTATGTGTCAGTGTGTGTGACTGTGTGTATATGATTGTGAGTGGTCCTGGGTAGGTGTCAGTGTTTGTGCGTGTATGTGACTGTGTGTGTATATGATTGTAAGTCGTCCGAAATATGTTTCAGTGTGCTGGATTATGTGGTTGTCTCGGCTGGTCTTGTGCTTTTCTTGAATGTGTCTGTGGGAGTTTGAGCAAATATGAGTGAGTGTGTCACTTTGTGTCAGTGATTGTTCACGGGTAATGTAGATGTGTTTAAATCATAGGAAATGAGGGAACAAAAGGGGTATCAGGGTTTAAACTACATATAATAATTGGCAAATTACAAAACGTTGTCACGCTTTGCGAGCTCGCAAGAACTGCGTCTCTCGTAAATCAAGGGACACCATTCGGGCCGAAATTTTGACGCTCGAGGAGCGAGGGGCCGCATATGCAGAGGTGGAGGCTCCCACGTCGGCTGCAGACACAGGCTCATTGCAGGCCGCAATTGTGGACCCACGCAAAAATACACACTAAAATGACAAAAATGAAATAAAAACTCACAGCAAGGGGGGACACCCAGGACGTCTGGAACTGAAGTTACACCTCAGTTTAAGTCCAATTTTCACAGTTTAGACCCACGAAAATCCCCTAAGCGAGAGAAAAAATGGCACGACCCTAAAGCCGCAAAACACCGGCAAACACATACGACTTTTACAAAAACCCGTACAAGGTACAACATACACTATTAGCAAGGTCGCTAAATCATACACAGCCGCCTACCACATACACATTCGCCACCATTTTACAACACTAACTTACAGAATGCGGAAGTACACTAACGGCTTCCCCTCGCGCACGCAGCCTATTTACACTACACACTGCACACATTGCTGACACTTACACCTCAGCTCCACAACAGTGCAAACCTACATTGTATGCTGCAGCAACATCAAAACAGATTGTCAGCTCTTCAGCACAATGCTTCCTACATATACTTACAAATAGGTAAAGTATATTAATTTATTATTTCATTAATTAATTATCAAGAAAAAATACATATACACAGCAACAACAAAAAAATCACCACAGTATAGCAATAAACCACAAAGCCCTTCACTGCGCGCCTCACAAGGAGGCGCCAACGGTGCTCATAGGACACAAACTACACCAGGGGAGAGACTTGCAATAAGCGCAAAAAGGACATCAGCGCGGACCTTACAATGACCGCAAAAGCGCCTCTGATAACAAAAAATACACCGACCCAGAGGCAGGCAATGAGCACCAAAGGCGCTGATTGCGAGCCATGTGATGAGCGCCAAAGGCGCTCAGCGTGAGGCTCACAATGAGCGCCGAAAGATCTCAGACGACCAAAACACTTACTGTCTGCGGCAAACAGCATTACCTGCCTTACATTTTTATTGCCCCGTCATTTTTGACGGGCAAGTCGCTAGTAGATTAATATATTTGTCATTTTTATTGAATATATCAATGCAGATCTTTCTAACGTACTCATTGCAGACACACACTGCCACAAATACACACGTTCACTCTCACATAGCCATGCGCACAGACAGACACCCTCCAACACACAGACATACTGAATCACATCCGCATCAGACATGACTACCCCAGGCATACTGACATAGGTACATACATACAGCTAAATAGATACCCATATGCACAGAAACACACAAATAGCCACTCACATACAGACAGGCACACTCCAACATACAGACATACTAGAAGGCATCAGACATGTCTACCTAGATACAGGCACAACCAGAACACATACACAGAGCCCCAAACAATCACATATTTACAAAGACACACAAACTGACGCTCGGTATCACAAAAACAGACACACTGACATAGGCACACGCACACACATACATACATTAATACACACAGCCAAATAGATACTCATATCCACGGAAACATACAAACAACCACTCAGACATGCAGACATGTATGAGCTCACCTGCTTGACACAAACATACAAAAATACAAACACATAATACACCAACACTGATACACAGAGATACAGACAGTTATAAACATGCCTACATTGACACATATATTATTCCAAAAATAAACCCACTTGCAGAGCCACGCGCACAGGCAGACATACACCAATACGACCACACAATCCGGTACCCCCAGACACACATACACATTGACACATACATAAATATACACATAACACACCAACATTGATACACACACACATACAGGCACCTATAAACACAACACCCACACACACAGTTACATCCATATCACATAAATAAACACACTTGCACAGGCATGACATACAGACTCACGACAACACAGACTGTTATCCACACACTAATGTAGACAGAAACATAACTACACTGACACACACATGTATACATACAGGCACAACTACAGTGACACCCACAGACATACACACTGACACCCATATTCTAACATAAATAAGCACCATATGTATAGATATAAACACAACTACACTGACACACACACACACGTATACATACAGCACATAGACCCACCTACAGTGACACCCACACACGTATACATACAGCACATAGACCCACCTACAGTGACACCCACACACACACCTGCAGAGTGTCCCCGCCCAGCCTGTCCCTCCCCTCCAGGTCCCTATGTCACGGGATCCTCACAGACGCAGGTGAACGTCCCCTGTCCCCTCCTACATTCCTCCGCACTGTGACCATGCAATGCCCGAGCATTGAGTCACCAGTTACAGGGGAGCCTGACGGAGTGACAGTGCCGGCTCACACCTGGTATGTGTGTTATTTCCACATTCTGCTGTGCATAGATCAGCCGCTCAGCACAGGTGGTTCCTGGGACAGAGATAGAGCTATCCTGCCTGGGGTACATATGTAGAGCTCATGGGCTGAGTGTTACCTGCACAGGTAGGTGTCCTGAGCCTGACTGGGCCGAGCGATTCTTATTGGCCATCACAATCTATTTTACATTAACCCGTTTGTAATCAGACATACCAAGATTGTTATTAAATGTGAAAACAGTATAAATAATGTAATTGCTGTTTTAATTATATCTGTGCAATAGTTTCTTTGTCATTCCCCAGGTATGTTAACCCTATGTGTGCCAGCAGCAGTCCGTTGTTTTCTGCTCTGTTCATACACACAGTGCACTATAAACTAACATGTAATTAGTGTCAGGCTAGGATTGCATTGTGCCAGGGGGTCTCACAGTCATACGTGAGCTGGACAGGAGGGAGAAGCGTAAAAATACAGCAGTAAATACATGTAAAACATTGTTTTTCAAAAATAAAGAAAGAAAGGAAACATGTAAAGAAAGGTACCAGGTCTGTTACTTTTTGTCTGGGGGATACTAGTTCCAGTTGGGGTTCTGTGTCTGGGGGATACCAGTTCCAGTTGGGGTTCTGTGTCTGGGGGATACCAGTTCCGAATGTGGTTATTTGTCGGGGGATACCAGTTCCAGTTGTTGTTCTTTGTCGGGGGATACCAGTTCCAGTTGGGTGTCTTTGTCGGGGGATACCAGTTCCAGTTGGGGTTCTGTGTCTGGGGATACCAGTTCCAGTTGGGTGTTCTTTGTCGGGGAGGATACCAGTTGCAGTTGGGGTTCTGTGTCTGGAGGATACCAGTTCCAGTTGGGGGTTCTTTGTCTGGGCTATACTATTTCCAGTTGGGAGTTCTTTGTATGATAGTAGTTTTGTATGTATGTAGACGATAGTAGTTCCAGTTGGTGGTTCTTTGTCTGGACGATAGTAATTCCAGTTGGTGGTTCTTTGTCTGGACGATAGTAGTTCCAGTTGGGGGTTCTTTGTATGGACCATAGTAGTTCCAGTAGATGGTCCTTTGTCTGGACAATAGTAGCTCCAGTTCGGGGTTCTTTGTCTGGACAATAGTAGCTCCAGTTCGGGGTTCTTTGTCTGGACGATAGTAGTTCCAGTTGGTGGTTCTTTGGACGATAGTAATTCCAGTTGGTGGTTCTTTGTCTGGACGATAGTAGTTCCAGTTGGTGGTTCTTTGGACGATAGTAGTTCCAGTTGGTGGTTCTTTGTCTGGACAATAGTAGCTCCAGTTTGGGGTTCTTTGTCTGGGGGATACCAGTTCCAGTTGGGTGTTCTTTGTCGGGGAGGATACCAGTTGCAGTTGGGGTTCTGTGTCTGGAGGATACCAGGTCCAATTGAGGGTTCTTTGTCTGTTTGATACCAGTTCCAGTTGAGGGTTCTTTGTCTGTGGCATACCAGTTCTAGTTGGGGGTTCTTTGTCTGGGCGATACCAGTTACAGGAAGGAATTCTTTGACTGGGGGATACCAGTTCCAGGTTGGAATTATTTGTCTGGGGGATACCAGTTCCAGTTGGGGGTTCAGTGTCTGTGGATATACCAGTTCCAGTTGGGGGTTCTTTGTCTGGGCAATACTGTTTCCAGTTGGGAGTTCTTTGTATGGACAATAGTAGTTCCAGTTGGGGGTTCTTTGTATGGACCATAGTAGCTCCAGTTTGGGGTTCTTTGTCTGGACAATAGTAGCTCCAGTTCGGGGTTCTGTGTCTGGGGAGATACCAGTTCCAGTTGGTATGTTAGTTTGTCATTCGGACATACCAGTAATAATAATAATAACTTATATAGCCCTTATCTCCCAGTGTGTTACAATTCAAAAGCTTGAAAGAAAAATATATTTCTTGACCTTCTTTTTTATAGATATTGAAAAAACAAGGGACTCTTTAACTGTTATCAGGAGCGGGTCCCAAAGCACTGAAGCTGCACAACTGAAAGCTCTAGCACCAAATGATGCCAAGTGAACCATTGGTACATTTAGCTTTAGGAGGTTCTTGGTTGATGGACTGTTATTGGCGTTATTGGATTCCATATGTCAGATACTGAGCTTTCATTGGATGCGTGATACCAGCTTAGTTAGCATGTTATTGGGGAATACTATGTGGCAGTTGTTGAACATGACCTTCCTGAATATCACCTCTGCCTCAATATGTTGAATACAAGGCTATAGAGACACTCGGCATCATTGTGAGATACAGATGCCCTGCTAACCAAGTCCTGCTGAATAAATAATATCCACGGTGTGTAATTCTGCCTCTGAGGTTTAGCATTACCTAGAGTTTACCAGAGCCAGGTAATAGGCATGCGGAGTATCAACAGCAAACATGTTCATAAACATTGTGGTCAGTTTTTTCATGTATTTTTATTTTTTAATTGAACAATAAAAAGTTCTGCCCATATTTTGAATCATTCCGCCCACATGTTTGGTTGGTTTAATTGCATCTAAGTCAATTAACATTGGAAAAGTGAAGCATTTGAAAAAAGTGATCCAGGGCAACTCTGCCCGTCTCTAATGACCTGAATTATTAACGGATGATAATTAGAGCTTAATGACTACATTGTGTACATAGTTCTGTACCTTCCTTTTGTGGCAGACTCCTGTTCTAGGGAGCTTACAGTCTAGTCACCACTTCATGTACAGATAAACAAATAACTTTTGCATACGCTCAAACCTGGAATTTGAACAAGCCTCACCCACTTCAAAGGCAGGCACATTATCACAGAGTAAATATATCAGAGGCAAAAATAGATTTTCTCTAACTCTAAGTATATAAATACAATAAATGTACAATTTCTGCTTATACATATGATCAGACATCTTTGTCCTTCCCCAACAATAAAATTGTTAGTGTCAAAACAGCCTTTGGGGTCTACCAGTCAGTCAATTTTACTAATCCAAAATGGCCTTTATAGAGTCTTCATAAGATATTTTAAAGTTTTTGGTTGTAAAATTGCCGGATTCCTCAGATAATGTTTTTATTATGTAAACATTTTCTGACGTACACTTTTTATATCACATGTGGGAGGAGCGAGATGCTGCTCCCACGTGCTATTCACATAGAGCCTCATTTTAATTGAGGCTTAAATGAGGCTTTCGCAAATGGAGCCAGCAAGTTACTTTGCTATTCAATTGCCCTCCATTTGTGGCCTCCGATCGAGTTACGGGCTCCGAGCTGCTATTCATATAAATTTGTTATGTTAGTGCCCTCCAAGAATTTGATCTTTTGCGGCCGCAAGAGTTGAGATTGATAAAATCGCAAATCGCTATTCAATTGCTGCAATTCCCCCTCGCTAACCACTCCGTCAAGCCTGCAAATGGCAAAAATCAAACCACAAGTTACTGGTACCAAGGAGGTCTCGCAAAGGGCTTAATGACATATATGGAGCACTGTAAATGCACATATAAACTCTCTACTGTACTTTTATTAAAAGTTAAAGTGATGATTGGTCTTAACATTAATAGCACAACATTCTCAAGCTCGCAAATCGGCCCAAAAAATACTTTATTTCATGTTTATTTTTATTCTTTATATTGTTATATCGATCCTGGCAATCAATGTGTTAATACATATAGTGGAACTCGCATGTAATACAATATGATATTTACCTTTATCAATATTGCATTATATCTGGAATGTGGGTCCGATCGTAACTCATTATTCAAGCCTGTATAACTTTGAAATCCAACCTCCGTTTTTCATTGAAGTTCTACGGTTGGAACATGATCGCTGACGCAAGGCCGTAACTCATGGTTCAAGCCCGTAAGACTTCAATGAAAAATGGAGGTTGGATTTCAAACTCATACGGGCTTGAACCATGAGTCACGATCGGACCCAGATTCCATTGGTTGTTTCTAACCGCGAGTTACGGCCTTGTGTAAGCGATCATGTTTAAGCCTGCAAATGCTACTTTCAATACTCCTTATACTTTCAGTGGCTTCTTTACATCCCGTCAGCCCTAACCTTTGCTGAGTATTAAAGGGATATGGAAGGTTTCTGGATGTGACTAGGTTTATAATATCCCTGTGTTTTATCTTTTATGTACTTTTATTTTATTAAAAAGTGCTCATAAGCTCTGTTTTTACTTGCTGTCCTGTGTCTCATACTAACCATTCAGTGACCATCTATCAGTAACATTCTGATACATGCAGCTGAGACGGGGTTCATCCTGACCTTAAACACTAAAAGATACATTTCTACCAAAATTTAAGGGACACTGTAGTCCCAGATATTAATTCTATTGATGCTCTACATTAAAATGAGTATGGGGTTGTTTTCCCTTGTTCCTGCATACTAATCCCTGAGGAAGTCTGTGCTAGATGAAACGTGTCAGATATTTTATTTCAGTATATTGGCTTTCTACTACTTTGGCTGTCCGTTGCTCTCCTGTTTTTTTGAGTATTAATTACCAGGGTTCTTCACACTAACTGGGAACCAGTTACTGGAGAATCTACTGCACCAGGCAGCTGTTATGTTCCTCCAAGGAGCCACAAGGCTATCATGTGTCCTGTGACTCGAGAGATTGTCTGGTGGATTAATGCAACATCAGGCTTGCTGCAGCCTGCTTAACCCTTTTGCTGCCAGCAGGACTTGTGACAATGATAAAAGGGCCATGTTTGTGAAGCTTTCCAATTGTTTTGGGGTTATAATGGCCCTGCCAGCTCTTTCATTTCACATAAAATCAATAACAAAATCTTGTCCGTTTCACCTAAAAAAAACCTCTCCAGAATACATCACCATCTTACACAAGACACAACTAAATGTCCAATCCATTTTCTGATCATATCTCGACTCAACTACTGAAGTTCACTTCTCACTGGCCTCCCCATCACCCGTTGGTCTCCACTTCAAGCCATAATGAATGCCGCCACTAGACTCATCTACCATACTCAACACGGGTTTCTCATAGCCTCCATGAAAAAATCATCATGTATAAAGCCCTCAACAACTGTGCACCCCCTTATATCTCTGCTCCTATTTAAAAATACACCCCATATGCACTCTTCACTCTGCTAATGACCTTCTTCTTTCCTCCTTATCACCCCCTCTCACTCCTTCAACACTTTTCTTCACACCCAAACCCTTTAGATTGTAAGTTTTTGAGTTTGCAGTGTTGTGTTGGTGCTTTGGATACAAGCTCTATGTATGTTTGATGTTAAACTAAAAAATTGGACCCTCTATTATTTGCAATGTGTTAGTTTTGTTTTTGCCATGTTCTTAACTCCTTTATAGTGCTTCAGAATATGTTGGCGTGTAACAAATAAAATATAATAAGATAATAATAATAGATAATATGTGCATAATATAAATATGATGCATCAATGCTCTAGTAATATCCCTAAATGGGTATAAAATACTTTTTCTGTCATTAATTTAAAAGAACAGTTTATTGGGAGCATCAAATATAATTAATCTGTAGTAAACATGTATGATTTGCCACAGCAAACTCTTGCTGTATTTGAACATCTATTATTTCTCTCATAATAATTCTTTAGTAGGGACCTGGCTTCTCCACATCAGCTTTTTTTTTACTACACCCCACAAAAATAGTAGAGCATGTACACTTCTGTGCCGCAAACTAAATATAGGTTTTCTAACATTCAGATCACTAAATTTTGTGCACCTTCCTCTTGTGCTAAATCTGATCACTCAACCGTGATGCAGAGTATCTCCTGGTGCATTTAGCTTCCCTCATGAAGAATTAGTCACCAATGTGTTAATCTTAGAAATAGTTCCTCCATTTTGATGCCTGAGGATCCAGCAATGTTTAGCATATTTCTTTAGAATTTGTCTAATGCCATAGCTCATTGATAATGTTGCAGCCCTTGTAGCCATTTTATTTGGCGCCATGTGCGTCATTCTGTCGCCCTCAGGTATGTGCAGTAGACTATAACCTCTTTAGGGCAGAGCTAGTTGTGCTGCAGAATTCTAAGTGCATCCTGCAAATTGTGTCACCTCTGTATGAAAAAAAATCCTATTTTCTGCCAAGTAGATTTTATTTTTAAATGCTAGAATCACAGGCTGACTGTTATTCTTGAACCATGGCTGTTTCTAATTTTCTATAAGAGGATAGAAGCTTGCAATCTTGTCTTTGTTGTTTAAACATTAGTCATTTTTCCATTGATAATTGATACATTTTTACTCACGAATTTGAATGTCAAACACTTTTTGCATTCTTTTTTTTCGAATAGCAACATCTATATCTGGGTAGTTATGTTGATGATGTACACACATATTTGCTATACAACCGAATACATTGCTATCTGGTAGTTATATTGATGTTGTACACATATCTTTCCTATACAACTGAATGCATTGATATCTGGGTGGTTACATTGATGATGTACACATATCTTTGCTATACAACTGAATACATTGATATCTGGGTGGTTACGTTGATGATGTACACATATCTGTGCTATACAACTAAATACATTGATATCTGGGTGGTTACGTTGATGATGTACACATATCTTTGCTATACTGCTGAATGCATTGATATCTGGGTGGTTACATTAATGATGTACACATATCTTTGCTATACTGCTGAATGCATTGATATCTGGGTGGTTACATTATTGATGTACACATATCTTTGCTATACTGCTGAATGCATTGATATCTGGGTGGTTACATTAATGATGTACACATATCTTTGCTATACTGCTGAATGCATTGATATCTGTGTGGTTATGCTGATAATGTACATATATCTTTGCTGTCCAGCTGAATACTTCGATATGTGGGTGGTTACGTTAATGATGTACACATATCTTTGCTATACAGCTGAATACTTCGATATCTGGGTGGCTACGTTGATGACGTCCACATATTTTTGCTATTCATCTGAATACATTGATATCTGGGTAGTTAGTTTAATGATGTACACAAATCTTTGCTGAACAACTGAATACATCTATATCTGGATAGTTACTTTGATGATGTACATATATTTTTGCTATACAACTCAATACATTGATATCTGGGTGGTTACGTTGATGATGTTCACATATTTTTGCTATTCCACTGAATACATTGATATCTGGATAGTTACTTTGATGATGTACATATATTTTTGCTATACAACTCAATACATTGATATCTGGGTGGTTACGTTAATGATGTACACATATCTTTGGTATACTGCTGAATACATTGATATCTGGGTAGTTACGTTAATGATGTACACATATCTTTGCTATACTACTGAATACATTGATATCTGGGTAGTTACGTTAATGATGTACACATATCTTTGCTATACTGCTGAATACATTGATATCTGGGTAGTTACGTTAATGATGTACACATATCTTTGCTATACTGCTGAATACATTGATATCTGGGTAGTTACGTTAATGATGTACACATATCTTTGGTATACTGCTGAATACATTGATATCTGGGTAGTTACGTTAATGATGTACACATATCTTTGGTATACTGCTGAATACATTGATATCAGGGTAGTTACGTTAATGATGTACACATATCTTTGGTATACTGCTGAATACATTGATATCTGGGTAGTTACAATAATGATGTACACATATCCTTGGTATATTGCTGAATACATTGATATCTGGGCAGTTACGTTAATGATGTACACATATCTTTGGTATACTGCTGAATACATTGATATCTGGGTAGTTACGTTAATGATGTACACATATCTTTGTTATATATTGCTGAATACATTGATATCTGGGTAGTTACGTTAATGATGTACACATATCATTGCTATATATTGCTGAATACATTGATATCTGGGTAGTTACGTTAATGATGTACACATATCTTTGCTATACAGCTGTATACATTGATATCTGGGTGGTTACCGTAAGTTGATAAAGGAACTCATATCTTTGGTATTCAACTGAATACAAATGGAATTTTCAGTGGATCACAATGACATTTTCTGTCATGTTTACATATAAACATTATTATTATTAACTTACCATTACAGTTTTTGCTAAATATTGGATCATTGCGATTTAGCACCCAAATAAGACATAGAGACTAAACTAACAGGCAAGTATACATTAGCTTAATTCCAAGTTCATATTACTCTATTTTGCTATTCTTTACTATAGTATACTATTTACTTTAATCAACTAGAAGTTATTTTTTAAACAAATTGTCTAGACCGTTGTGAGACAGGTTAGTTTTACCCTACTGATAAAGTGTTGCAATAGTAATCCACATTTACTTGCAATGTTATTCCTTGAAATGTACATATGTGTTAGTAGAGTGCAAAATGTTTATGATCAGAAGTTGATCTTGTTAAAAAAGATAGTTGTAGAACACTAAGTGACACATACATATGGAATTCTCAAGGATCCAAGAGCTTACAATCTAAGGGACGTGTTTACAGTTGCGCGTTTGCTGTGACTATCACTGCTCCTGCGACCTTTGCACCAAGACTGATAACGTTGTTGTTCAGAAAGTTTAGACCACAATCTGTCCCTTCAGGCTAAGTTTGGAGACAGTCTAATAGGGCAAAGTTAGACAGCACTTATGTTTTATGTGAGATATTAATGATGACTCACTAGTGGCTTTAATGACTTGCAGTGGAAAATGCATACAATAGGTGTTATTTGTCAAAGAAAGTTAAAAAGTTGTGTTAATTGCACTTTGTATGTTATACTATGGAACCTTTATCAGTGATGAGTTTTATGCTGGTTAAATGGGCTAGGGTGAAACGCTATGAACCTCATTTGCATGTTACTACCCAGAATCCTTAGCAACTGTACAGGCACTGTTCATTTAATTATTCTGAGAGAAAATAGGTCTTTTGGCCTTGTTGAATAACATATAAAGAGAAGAGAGAGTTCAGCTTTATAACTTCCTTATAGAAAGATCAATATAGTCTTGTATGAGTATGGTGTGTGCATTGGGGCTTGTGTAGGTGTGTTTGCATGTAATCTGTATCGGCAGACCTTATCACTGTATTTACTGTACCATTAAAACTGGGCGTATTTAGGTTTTATGCTGCCCTATGCCCATTCAGACTTATGCTCCCCAACGCACCATATACTTGTGCGCATCCACACCCGATAACCCACTTATTATTCCTACTCTCTTGCTATGTCCCAAATTATAGGTTTAGGAGTATTTATGTATATCAGAAAGTGTTAGGTCCACATACAGACAGAAATGTCACTACAAATAGTCCTAAACACACCACTGGGATATTGTTATAAAATGGTAGCTCCCTATTTTAGGAGAAAAGTAAAAATTCTTAATACTCCCTCCACTTAAGCAAAAGTATGTCATAATGGGTGGGGTAAAAAGTGATCTCACCATTCAATACCACGTAACATAGCAGTATATAGAACATATATTGAGAAAGTTACAGCTGGCATTCAGACCCCAATATGGAAGACTGATGGCGCTGCTCTTGCAGATATAGCTTCACACAGGCTTAGATCTCAGGGCTAGTTTTACACCAATTTTTGTGTCGGTATGACCCCAAGAGCTGATGATCACTCTACTTTGCTAATGACTTGTACTGAATGAGGTATGACAAGAACAATTTAAAACAAATTACTATTCTTTCAGAATTAAAAAATACTATTGTGAAATAATAAAAGCCTAGCTCCCATTCAGAGCCCCCCTCACTTCTTGGCTTCTCTCTATAAGGTGTGTACCTAGGCCACTGTCACCTAAACATAACCAACATCGCAGGTCCTTTAAGGCCATAGCCGGCCTTGCAGGACACTCACAGCCCTCTGTGTTGGTCTCCTTTTGTGTCTCTCAGCCTCCTGGCTTGTGGTCTCTATTTGTGTCTTTAAGCCTCCAGATGTGTGGTCTACTGCAGCCGCTGAACTTTTATCACAGATACTAAAGAAGAAACTAATAAAAACCCGGCACCCATCCAGAGCCCACGTCACTTCCCGACCTCTCTCTATAATATTTAGCTAGTATAGTGTAGCAAGTGTCTTGAGGCCACAGTCCTTCTTGCAGTGCACTCATAGCCTCCTGGCTTGCTCTGCATTACAGTTTGTCAGCTTATAAAGCCCTCATATACATATACATGGCCACCCTTTCTAAAAAAGAGGACTCTCATTTTTAAGTAAGGGGTCCCATACTGTTTTTTATTATCTTTGGAAGAGAGATATGGGCTCTAGTGGCTGTTAAGTCATCTAGTTTTTTTTTTTTATAGAAATCTCCTGATGTTTAGAGGGACATAAGGCCTCCATATGAAAGAGGAGACTTTATTTTTTTCCAAGAAGGGCCCATTGCCACTACTCATCATGCAAGGGGAAAGGCAGAGGCTCTTCTAAGATTCCTTACACTCAGAGCAAAGTGTCAGTCCCTGTTCTGTGTGACCATGGACGTGATGATGTGACACCGGTTCCTACTCTCTAATTTCTGTTCTTCTCTAATCCTGTCCCACTGGCACTGGCAAGGACTCAATATCGATGAGATTCATCCTCTACATCATAAAGGAGCAAAGTTAGCACCCAAGGGGTTAATATAAGTACAGATACCCAGCAAGGTTGAAATATAAAACAAACATATTGCATGTTTGGTGCATAGTGCATGGGTGTTTTTAGATTTTATGTAAAATAAAATATCTATAGTCTCGAGACTTCACATTAAAATGGAATGGGATTGTTTTCTGTGGTTCTTGTCCACAGCATGAGGAAGTCTGTGCTAGACGAAACAAGTCAAGTATTTTTTATGTGACTATATTGGTTTATTAGGGACAATAAATGTATTCATAATATTACAACATTGTAGCCTTTTGAACTCTTGTTTTTTGTGTTTCTTTTTAGATAGTTTGTATTTGCCATATTGGATTGAAGGATTGGTTCCCACTGGTTGCCCCCAGCAATTGTTCTAGAAAACATATGTTTTATAGACTTTTTATCTCCGTTTTCTGGACTTTATTGTTATATGTATCTCTATAGCGCCTGAACTTTATCCAACTAAGTCATTTTAACTGCATGATGGAGAATGTAGGGCTACAGTAGGTGCTTCACCGCTGCTATCTGAGTTTGATTCTAGTCCTGGAATCAAGATGTCACGCCACCCTGAAGCCAAGCGGGTTTGGGCTTAGTTAATATTGGGATAGGAGACCACCTTGGAATACCACGCACTGTATTCTGTGGACACTGGAGAAGGAACTGGCAACCCATTCCACGTGAATCAGCATAACCATGGACCTAAAGATGTGCCTGGTGTGTTGCGGTCCATGAGGTCACAGAGAGTCGGACACGACTGAACGACACAACAAAATTGGTTTAACTGTCTATATTTTCTGAGCTAATTATGAGAACTGGACATAATAACGAGTTCCTTAACTTGACAACCCTTACTGTTAAACCTCCAAAGCATTCTTTGGTATAATAATGCTACATAACCCAACTTGAAAATAATTTGGGACAGATTGTTTTGTTTCTTTAAAACAGGTACATTTGCCAACAGTACTAGAGAATTTGCTGTAGTTAAAGAAAATTCATTTGTTTATGGAATTTGAAAACTCTATAAATCAAAGCTGCCATAATATTCAGGAACAAGAATGGTTGCCCAAGTGAGCAAAACCTACATTCTGCTGAAGTGAGACATTACTAAAGTGTGTAGATCAATGAGTGGCACTGCTGTGGTATGTATGTCGTTGAGTGGTACTGAGGTGGTATATAGGTAACTTCGTGGCACTGCTCTGGCAGTTGGGCCTTTGAGTTTCACTGAGGTGGTATGTGGGTCATTGAATGGCACTACTGTAACATGTAGGTCATTGAGTGGCATTGCTGTGGTATGTTGGTCGTTGAGTGGTACTGAGGTGGTATATGGGTAACTGCGTGGCACTGCTCTGGCAGTTGGGCCTTTGAGTTTCACTGAGGTGGTATGTGGGTCATTGAATGGCACTACTGTAATATGTAGGTCATTGAGTGGCATTGCTGTGGTATGTATGTCGTTGAGTGGCACTGAGGTGGTATATGGGTAACTGCGTGGCACTGCTCTGGCAGTTGGGCCTTTGAGTTTCACTGAGGTGGTATGTGGGTCATTGAATGGCACTACTGTAACATGTAGGTCATTGAGTGGCATTGCTGTGGTATGTTGGTCGTTGACTCGCACTGCTCTAGTATATGGGTCACTGAGTGACACTGATGTGATGCTGAGTAGCACTGCTGTGGGCTGTGGGTCACTGAGTGGGACCACTGAGATCTTGAGATAATGGTATGTGGGTCATTGAGTGCACTGCTGTGTTATGTTAGACGCACAGTGGAACTGATTTTATATTATAAATTTACAATATTCCATTGTTTAAACTGCTTTTAACTAAGCACGAAGTAAACAATATTTCAAAATATCGGGCTGTCATGACTGACTGTTAGGGTCATGGTGGGACTCCCCTGAAACCCACAAGCAAGGGCCCTTTATGGCCAAAGCCAAACAGTCAACACTCTGTAATTAGGACCCTAGCACATGTGATTACTTACATCAAAAGGCTATCAAAATGGACATGAGGGTTGTTTTAATGACTGTGACAATTTGTCTTTCATTTATGTGTAATGTTTAAAGAATTTGTGTGTTGAGAATGTGCTGTGATTGTAACTTGTTTAGTGGTGATGATTGTAGGTTTGTACAGTATATTCACTAGTTCGTAGCAATACCAACTGCAAAGATGTTATTTTAAATCGACTAATGTGAATACCTTATTGTAGATTTAATTTGTTCATTTTTTTTACTATAATTTTTACTGGGTGAACTATGGTGGGGATAATGAGTGAACTTTTAACTCCAATTGCACATATAAACAAGAAGTATTGTGAAACCAGACCTGGGAGTTTATTGCCTCATCTGGAGTTGTAAAAGATGAACCATCAGAAACAGAAAAGGTCTGGAGACCTGACCTCCTCTAACCTATTGACAACAGAAATATACCTGATAAGTTCTGTCTAAGAGAAAAAAGGGAGGGTGGCACCAGCCTGTCAATCAAAATCAGGCTGTTAGTATCAAACTAGCTGTTAGTGATTGGCTGGAAAGTTGGTCACTCAGTCTGGGGGCTTTTGAGGGTTGAGTATTTGTGCTGTTTAAAATGTCTGTGCAAAAAAATAATAATGTTGGGTCTGTCTGTTACACTAATCAAAGGTGTGCACTTCTTCTTGCCTTACCTAGGGTTTAGAGGCACAGGAAAAGTTTATTTTTATTTTTTAATAAGCCAGTAACTTTTTGTATCCTGACAACTCTGATGGGGGCATCCTGAATTGGTGATGGGCGCTAAGATAACCCAAACCCCATCACAACAAGGAGAGACTCCTGTAGCAGAAGGCAGGAGGTTTTGGGGCAAACCTGGTCCTCTTTCCTATGGGTCGTGAAGAAGAAAAGTTCAGATCTGGCCAGGAGAAAGGCAGAATCAGGAAATGTGCGGAATAAAAAAAATCAGAAAGTTTAGAAGTTTAATTGAACTTTATCCAAATAGATGTGGCAGGGACTAAAGTAAATTACAATTTAAAGTTGTTTGGGACCTACATTAGGGGACACGTTGCTATTTATGTTGCAGTACTGGAAGCTGGCAATGTAACTATTACAGTGTGACTGAGTTACAGTGTGACATATATGATAATTTTGTTCAATTTGATCCACGTTCATATAATAGGTGTTTTTTGACTTAGTTTGTGTTGTCTGTGATCAGAATAGCTGCCATATTGTGCTCACTCCATTTTTCCCACTTCATGGGCTAGCATATAATCCTCAGGGCCGGTCATTTGCTGTTATCTGCCTTGTTACAGCTGTCTAGTTATGGATCCTGAAATATTTCCTGAATGTATTAAATATCCAGCATCTGCTGTGTGGGTTCCTGCATTTTGTGCTCCCCCCCCCCCCCTTCCAAAATGGCACTAATATTTCATCCTATATAGTGTTTAACCTCTAAGCTCCTGAAGGATATTTTATCATAAACTATCCCCTCAGTGGAGTGCAATGCAGGGGTTAATTAGCATATAATTTGGTAATAGCCATAATATATTGAATACTCTCTCCCATCGCCCAACCTCTAACAACTAAATTATAAGCTCTTGGGAACAGATTGCATGCTCCATGTACAACTGCACCAAGAGAGTTAGATTACTATAGATTATGGTCTAGAATCTATAGGGCCCTCTGTAACATATTGCAAAGCTTGTACGTCTCACCAGCAATGAATGGGTAAAGTTGCAGGGACCGCTCTCCAAGGGCTAATCCTTTTTGACTCAACAAAACTCACAATCCCAGTACCACTGATATCAAATGATATGTGTGTCTCTATATTTATCTCAGAATGATACACTGTACGGGCTGGCGTTACAAGCATTTTGTGGTGGCGCAGAGCTTAGTGAGTGACATACACAGGACAAATGTATAATCACTGGGGTTTGTACCAGATATCAGGGGGTTAAAGGACACCTGCGATCCTACATTTAACATATCCTATTTGAAAAGCTACATTTAAAAATATGAAAAATGTAAAAAAAAATAATATAGCTTCTTATTTATTACCTTTGATATGCAATTACGATGCTGTCAAATGTACCATTTTAGTTTCTGCCGCTCAACTTCCTGAGGTGGGAGGAGATTTTGAAGGCAGAGGATGCTTGAGTGTAAATAAACAATGGAAATGTGGCAGTAACAACTAGAAGTGCTTTCAACAGGACTAACAGAATACTCATTAGTTTACAAGGACACACCCTATAGTGAAGGAAGCTAGAAGAAGCAACCAAGTTAGTTGTTCCAAGAAAAAAATGGCCACAGCCGTCGTTTACAAACCTTGCACTGCAGACTATCCCTGAGCCAGTGTTTGGTAATTAGATATATATATATATTTTTTAATCTACATGATGTCTCCATGACACTTACTGACACCCAGCCATGCAGTGTCTAATACACATACTGACCCCAGCTGTGCAGTGTCTAATACACCTACTGACCCCCCAGCCATGCAGTGTCTAATACACCTTCTGTCTAATACACATACTGACCCCAGCTGTGCAGTGTCTAATACACCTACTGACCCCCCAGCCATGCAGTGTCTAATACACATACTGACCCCAGCTGTGCAGTGTCTAATACACCTACTGACCCCCCAGCCATGCAGTGTCTAATACACCTTCTGTCTAATACACATACTGACCCCAGCTATGCAGTGTCTAATACACCTACTGACCCCCCAGCCATGCAGTGTCTAATACACATACTGACCACCCAGCCATGCAGTGTCTAATACACATACTGACCCTCAGCCGTGCAGTGTCTAATACACATACTGACCCTCAGCCATGCAGTGTCTAATACACATACTGACCCCCCAGCCATGCAGTGTCTAATACACATACTGACCACCCAGCCATGCAGTGTCTAATACACATACTGACCCTCAGCCGTGCAGTGTCTAATACACATACTGACCCTCAGCCATGCAGTGTCTAATACACATACTGACCCCAGCCATGCAGTGTCTAATACACATACTGACCACCCAGCCATGCAGTGTCTAATACACATACTGACCACCCAGCCATGCAGTGTCTAATACACATACTGACCCACAGCCGTGCAGTGTCTAATACACATACTGACCCTCAGGCGTGCAGTGTCTAATACACATACTGACCCCAGCCATGCAGTGTCTAATACACCTACTGACCCCCAGCCATGCAGTGTCTAATACACCTACTGACCCCCAGCCATGCAGTGTCTAATACACATACTGACCCCAGCCATGCAGTGTCTAATACACCTACTGACCCCCAGCCATGCAGTGTCTAATACACCTACTGACCCTAAGCCGTGCAGTGTCTAATACACATACTGACCCCCAGCCATGCAGTGTCTAATACACCTACTGACCCTCAGCCGTGCAGTGTCTAATACACATACTGACCCCCAGCCATTCAGTGTCTAATACACATACTGACCCCAGCCATGCAGTGTCTAATACACATACTGACCCCAGCCATGCAGTGTCTAATACACATACTGACCCCAGCCATGCAGTGTCTAATACACATACTGACCCCCAGCCATGCAGTGTCTAATACACCTACTGACCCTCAGCCGTGCAGTGTCTAATACACCTACTGACCCTCAGCCGTGCAGTGTCTAATACACATACTGACCCCAGCCGTGCAGTGTCTAATACACATACTGACCCCCCAGCCATGCAGTGTCTAATACACATACTGACCCCCAGCCATGCAGTGTCTAATACACATACTGACCCCCAGCCATGCAGTGTCTAATACACATACTGACCCCAGCCATGCAGTGTCTAATACACATACTGACCACCCAGCCATGCAGTGTCTAATACACATACTGACCCCCAGCCGTGCAGTGTCTAATACACATACTGACCCCCAGCCGTGCAGTGTCTAATACACATACTGACCACCCAGCCATGCAGTGTCTAATACACATACTGACCCCAGCCATGCAGTGTCTAATACACATACTGACCCCCAGCCATGCAGAGTCTAATACACCAACTGACCCCCAGCCATGCAGTGTCTAATACACATACTGACCCCCAGCCGTGCAGTGTCTAATACACATACTGACCCCCAGCCGTGCAGTGTCTAATACACATACTGACCACCCAGCCGTGCAGTGTCTAATACACATACTGACCCCAGCCATGCAGAGTCTAATACACATACTGACCCCCAGCCATGCAGTGTCTAATACACATACTGACCCACAGCTGTGCAGTGTCTAATACACATACTGACCCACAGCCGTGCAGTGTCTAATACACATACTGACCCTCAGCCGTGCAGTGTCTAATACACATACTGACCCACAGCCGTGCAGTGTCTAATACACATACTGACCCCCAGCCATGCAGTGTCTAATACACATACTGACCCTCAGCCGTGCAGTGTCTAATACACATACTGACCCCCAGCCATGCAGTGTCTAATACACATACTGACCCCCAGCCATGCAGTGTCTAATGCACATACTGACCCACAGCCGTGCAGTGTCTAATACACATACTGACCCCAGCCATGCAGTGTCTAATACACATACTGACCCCCAGCCATGCAGTGTCTAATACACATACTGACCCCAGCCATGCAGTGTCTAATACACATACTGACCCTCAGCCGTGCAGTGTCTAATACACATACTGACCCCCAGCCATGCAGTGTCTAATACACATACTGACCCCCAGCCATGCAGTGTCTAATACACATACTGACCCTCAGCCGTGCAGTGTCTAATACACATACTGACCACCCAGCAATGCAGTGTCTAATACACATACTGACCCCAGCCATGCAGTGTCTAATACACATACTGACCCCAGCCATGCAGTGTCTAATACACCTACTGACCCTCAGCCGTGCAGTGTCTAATACACATACTGACCCCAGCCATGCAGTGTCTAATACACATACTGACCCCCAGCCATGCAGTGTCTAATACACATACTGACCCCCAGCCATGCAGTGTCTAATACACATACTGACCCTCAGCCGTGCAGTGTCTAATACACATACTGACCCCCAGCCATGCAGTGTCTAATACACATACTGACCCCCAGCCATGCAGTGTCTAATACACATACTGACCCACAGCCGTGCAGTGTCTAATACACATACTGACCCTCAGCCATGCAGTGTCTAATACACATACTGACCCCCAGCCATGCAGTGTCTAATACATATACTGACCCTCAGCCATGCAGTGTCTAATACATATACTGACCCTCAGCCATGCAGTGTCTAATACACATACTGACCCCCAGCCGTGCAGTGTCTAATACACATACTGACCCCCAGCCGTGCAGTGTCTAATACACATACTGACCCTCAGCCGTGCAGTGTCTAATACACATACTGACCCCCAGCCATGCAGTGTCTAATACACATACTGACCCCCAGCCGTGCAGTGTCTAATACACATACTGACCCCAGCCATGCAGTGTCTAATACACATACTGACCCTCAGCCGTGCAGTGTCTAATACACCTACTGACCCTCAGCCGTGCAGTGTCTAATACACATACTGACCCCAGCCGTGCAGTGTCTAATACACATACTGACCCCCCAGCCATGCAGTGTCTAATACACATACTGACCCCCAGCCATGCAGTGTCTAATACACATACTGACCCCCAGCCATGCAGTGTCTAATACACATACTGACCCCAGCCATGCAGTGTCTAATACACATACTGACCACCCAGCCATGCAGTGTCTAATACACATACTGACCCCCAGCCGTGCAGTGTCTAATACACATACTGACCCCCAGCCGTGCAGTGTCTAATACACATACTGACCACCCAGCCATGCAGTGTCTAATACACATACTGACCCCAGCCATGCAGTGTCTAATACACATACTGACCCCCAGCCATGCAGAGTCTAATACACCAACTGACCCCCAGCCATGCAGTGTCTAATACACATACTGACCCCCAGCCGTGCAGTGTCTAATACACATACTGACCCCCAGCCGTGCAGTGTCTAATACACATACTGACCACCCAGCCGTGCAGTGTCTAATACACATACTGACCCCAGCCATGCAGAGTCTAATACACATACTGACCCCCAGCCATGCAGTGTCTAATACACATACTGACCCACAGCTGTGCAGTGTCTAATACACATACTGACCCACAGCCGTGCAGTGTCTAATACACATACTGACCCTCAGCCGTGCAGTGTCTAATACACATACTGACCCACAGCCGTGCAGTGTCTAATACACATACTGACCCCCAGCCATGCAGTGTCTAATACACATACTGACCCTCAGCCGTGCAGTGTCTAATACACATACTGACCCCCAGCCATGCAGTGTCTAATACACATACTGACCCCCAGCCATGCAGTGTCTAATGCACATACTGACCCACAGCCGTGCAGTGTCTAATACACATACTGACCCCAGCCATGCAGTGTCTAATACACATACTGACCCCCAGCCATGCAGTGTCTAATACACATACTGACCCCAGCCATGCAGTGTCTAATACACATACTGACCCTCAGCCGTGCAGTGTCTAATACACATACTGACCCCCAGCCATGCAGTGTCTAATACACATACTGACCCCCAGCCATGCAGTGTCTAATACACATACTGACCCTCAGCCGTGCAGTGTCTAATACACATACTGACCACCCAGCAATGCAGTGTCTAATACACATACTGACCCCAGCCATGCAGTGTCTAATACACATACTGACCCCAGCCATGCAGTGTCTAATACACCTACTGACCCTCAGCCGTGCAGTGTCTAATACACATACTGACCCCAGCCATGCAGTGTCTAATACACATACTGACCCCCAGCCATGCAGTGTCTAATACACATACTGACCCCCAGCCATGCAGTGTCTAATACACATACTGACCCTCAGCCGTGCAGTGTCTAATACACATACTGACCCCCAGCCATGCAGTGTCTAATACACATACTGACCCCCAGCCATGCAGTGTCTAATACACATACTGACCCACAGCCGTGCAGTGTCTAATACACATACTGACCCTCAGCCATGCAGTGTCTAATACACATACTGACCCCCAGCCATGCAGTGTCTAATACATATACTGACCCTCAGCCATGCAGTGTCTAATACATATACTGACCCTCAGCCATGCAGTGTCTAATACACATACTGACCCCCAGCCGTGCAGTGTCTAATACACATACTGACCCCCAGCCGTGCAGTGTCTAATACACATACTGACCCTCAGCCGTGCAGTGTCTAATACACATACTGACCCCCAGCCATGCAGTGTCTAATACACATACTGACCCCCAGCCATTCAGTATCTAATACACATACTGACCCCAGCCATGCAGTGTCTAATACACATACTGACCCACAGTCGTGCAGTGTCTAATACACATACTGACCCTCAGCCATGCAGTGTCTAATACACCTACTGACCCACAGCCATGCAGTGTCTAATACACATACTGACCCCAGCCGAAAGTTATGGCTTTGACGCGATCCACAATGAGCGCCAAAGGCGCTCATCACGAGTAGGGGAAAGAGGCTCGCAACACAGGCTCCAACCGGCTTCCGAGTTATGGGCCTGAAAAAAAAATGGCGCCATTTTTTTTTAATGCTTATAACTCAGAAGCCGTTGGGAGACCGCCAAAAGATGCCAATTAATTAGAAAATGAACTTACAATCTTACACATAGCACAGGGGCGAGAGGCAAGTCTGTAATTGAGGTTGCAATTTGCTGTTTAATTGTTTTTTTGGGAGGTCTCAGAACAGCTAGGCGAGGGAACAAAATGGTGGCCGTAAATCGCAAAACCGCAAGCCTGTAAATCGGAAACGCATTTCGGGCTTGGGGAAAATGATCAATTTCCCAAGCCTGCAAATGGCTTCACACCCGTAAATGGAAACAGGAGCACAGAGGATGGAGAGGGGGTAGTGGGGTGGAAAGAGACACAGGGGAGGGAGTAGGGTGGAAACAGACACAGAGGTGATAGAGGGTGGGAAAGCGACACGGGAGAGGGAGTGGGGGGGAGACATAGGGGAGGGAGATAAGGGGAGAACAAAACCCTGGGGAGGGAGAGGGGGCAAAGAGACACAGGAGGGAGAGAGGGGGAAACAGACACATGGAAGGGAAAGGGGGGAAAGAGACAAAGGGGTGAGAGAGTGGCGAGATTGCGAGGCCCGAAAGTTGCCGCTTATTGCAGGTCTCGCGATGAGCGCCCAAAGGCACCCATTGCGGGGCAGGAAAGTTGTGGTTTGGCCGAGGCTTGCGATTAGCGCAGAAGCAAGGGCCGTCAAGTAGATGGGGTGGGGGTGGGCGAGACTCGCATTTTGTGGCAAACAGCATTGCCAGGCTTCACATTTTAATGCCGTCTTATATATGTTAAGCACCTGATATTGCAATGTGTTACCTCCCAAATATTGTGTCTATTACAATACGTTGTCAGACCACTATTAAAGATGCTATATATATAGGGGTGAAAACTGCCCGAGTGCGATGGTGCTTAAAATTTGTACTGCCGATTCATAAATATTTTCCAAAGTATAATGCACCTAAAATAGCTTCGCTGTATGTCTATCTATCTATCTATCTATATATATATATATATATTATTATTATTATTATTTTTATTTATTTATTTTTGTCATATATATCCATTGTATCTGCTATAAGTGAAATGTTGGCGCTTTATAAAGGATAATGACTACAGGTCAGTTAGTCATTGGGCTGCTTTGCTAGTATTTATAGATAGTCTATTGATTGCTGTATGAATGAATATGCAGTATGTGTGCACCTGTATCTCAGTGTGTGTATGTGTAGACATATATTAAATACACACACACAGCACTGGATATTCTGTGTCCCAGCTGGTCGTGGCCAGCTCCTCTGATTGGTGGCCAGTGCCCATGCCCTGTATGCCATTGGCTGCCCCCGGCCCCCCTCCTGCTCAGCTCACTGCTCACGTCACTCCAGCTCTGAGCTGCATTTTAAAGCAGTGCTCGCTCCCATTCATGAATCTGCCATGACGTCAGAGGAGCCCTGAGCTGCAGGATTGTGTGGGTGGCATCCCCCAGCCCCTTGTAGGAATCATCCCCAGCATCCCCCAGATCTTGTGAGAAGCCATCCCAGCACCATCCAGGTGCCATCCCAAGCCCTTCCAGGTGCCATCCTGTGACAGATCATGGAGCCCGTCCCCTTGCAGCAGGGTGAGTATCAGCTGTCATCGTGAGCCTTTGTTTTATTCCCTATGATAGGGGCACAGAGGGGCGGGGGGCTGTGACCGTGCTGTGAAGGACAGATGGGTGGATGATGGTCCATCTGTGCTGTGAGATCTCTTGGGTACGAGATGATGCTCAGAGACAAGAAACCCAATCCCATCCTTGCAGGATGGATGCTGCCTCGCGGGGGGCTCAGCTGCTGCATTGTAACAAGCCCCCTGCCCCATTCGGTGCCCTTTGTAAGATTCCACTCTGCCCACAGATGCTGCAAGACACAGCTGAGCAGATTCCTGCAGGAGATCCCAAACCTCACTGTACCCTGGATGTCTCTGCAGAAAGACCCCCATTCCCTGGAGCTGGGACACTCTGCAAGTTTGTGCCTTTTTATTAATATAATTCTGCCTCTTGCATCTATATTCATATTATGGGGATTGCGGATAAAAATTCTCCTGAACCTTAAGGTGCTGTAAGCTCCACTGTGTGCGTCACTGCCAGGGGGCTGTGCTAGTGTTAGCGTAATGCATTGCAGACTTCTGTGCATTAAAAAGCTCTGCCCCCTTTACAATCATTGCACATTTTCAGCACTAATTTGCAAGAGACCATCACCCTTGGAAATCCTCATGTAAGTATCTTAAGTAATGCTTTTGAAATGCTATGGGTAGTGCTGACTTGCAGAACAGGTAGTAGATACGTGGAATTGCCTTCCAAGAGAGTAGCATTGCGAGTATAAAAGAAAATCAGTGGGGCAGATGGCTGAGGTTGTGGAGCAGATATAGAAAGAGAAGACCGTGGGCCAGGGGGACTTACTGTTGTATGTGTGACCCACAGTGAGTATATGCTTTGTGTGGTGTAGCATGGCAGGTGGCTGGATATACTATTCAATTTCAATGGACTTGAGTATATCATTTCTATGTTATTCTGTAAAGCCTTGTCTTCAAGGCATTGTATTGTGGCAGACTGGAATCTTTATTGGCATTGAATGTCCTCCTGTGCTGTTTGGGCATTGAGCCTGACCATGTCCCTTGCTGTCTGCACTGGTATAATTCAGAGCTGCCTTTGAAATATTAGAGCCAGGGCTTCAAATAAATAGAAATATATTTTTTGTTTTTCCAATACATGAAGAGGGCCAAATATAATTAGGAAGATGACCATATCTGGCCCTTTAACTTAATGTTCATAATCCATGCTGTAGTGCACAGGCTCTGTAGAATAAGATAGAAATGTGAGCAGTAAAACAATATACACAGTGCAGGAGTGCACTAAGAACAGATCTTTCTGCTGGTTTGACCAATATACACATTAATCTCTTCTGTCCCTCTCTATTCACAGCTGTCTCATTTTGCTCTTTACATATATGCCACACTCCTTAAGTGTTTCCTTAACTGGATATCTCCTTACTCAAAACTCTCTACCACTCTTGCACACTCTGTCTTTCATACTCAGTATATAATAAGCACCCCCTGTCTCTCACACTCTGTATATAATAAGCACCCCCTGTCTCTCAAACTCCATAAATAATAAGCACCCCTTGTCTCTAACACTCAGTATTTAATAAGCACCCCTTGGCTCTCACACTCACTATATAATAAGCAGCACTAGCTCTCACACTCAGTATATAATAAGCAGCCCCTGTCAGTTTCACTCACTATAAAATAAGCAGTTCCTTTCTCTCACACTCAGTATATAATAAGCAGTCTCTCACACTCAGTATATAATAAATAAAATTTTCTCTCACACTCAGTATATAATGAGCAGTCCCTGTCTCTCACACTCTGTATATAATAAGCACCCCTTGTCTCTCACACTCAGTATATAATAAGTATCCCTTGTCTCTCACACTCAGTATATAATAAGCACCCCTTGTCTCTCACACTCAGTATATAATAAGCAGCCCTTGTCTCTCACACTCAGTATATAATAAGTATCCCTTGTCTCTCACACTCAGTATATAATAAGAACCCCTTGTCTCTCACACTCAGTATATAATAAGCAGCCCTTGTCTCTCACACTCAGTATATAATAAGCAGCCCTTGTCTCTCACACTCAGTATATAATAAGTATCCCTTGTCTCTCACACTCAGTATATAATAAGAACCCCTTGTCTCTCACACTCAGTATATAATAAGCAGCCCTTGTCTCTCACACTCAGTATATAATAAGCAGTCCTTGTCTCTCACACTCAGTATATAAGTAGCATTATCTCTTACACTCAGTATATAATAAGCAGTCTCTCACACTCAGTATATAATAAGTAGCATTATCTCTTACACTCAGTATATAATAAGTATCCCTTGTCTCTCACACTCAGTATATAATAAGTAGCATTATCTCTTACACTCAGTATAAAATAAGTATCCCTTGTCTCTCACACTCAGTATATAATAAGCAGCCCTTGTCTCTCACACTCAGTATATAATAAGTAGCATTATCTCTTACACTCCGTATATAATAAGCACCCCTTGTCTCTCACAATCACTATATAATAAGTAGCATTATCTCTTACACTCAGTATATAATAAGCATCCCTTGCCTGTCACACTCAGTATATAATAAGCATCCCTTGCCTGTCACACTCAGTATATAATAAGCATTTCTTGCTTGTCACACTCAGTATATAATAAGCATCCCTTGCCTGTCACACTCAGTATATAATAAGCATCCCTTGCCTGTCACACTCAGTATATAATAAGCATCCCTTGCTTGTCACACTCAGTATATAATAAGCATCCCTTGCCTGTCACACTCAGTATATAATAAGCATTTCTTGCTTGTCACACTCAGTATATAATAAGCATCCCTTGCCTGTCACACTCAGTATATAATAAGCATCCCTTTCCTGTCACACTCAGTATATAATAAGCAGCCCTTGTCTCTTACACTCAGTATATAATAAGCATCCCTTGCCTGTCACACTCAGTATATAATAAGCATCCCTTGCTTGTCACACTCAGTATATAATAAGCAGCCCTTGTCTCTTACACTCAGTATATAATAAGCATCCCTTGCCTGTCACACTCAGTATATAATAAGCATCCCTTGCCTGTCACACTCAGTATATAATAAGCATCCCTTGCCTGTCACACTCAGTATATAATAAGCATTTCTTGCTTGTCACACTCAGTATATAATAAGCATCCCTTGCCTGTCACACTCAGTATATAATAAGCATCCCTTGCTTGTCACACTCAGTATATAATAAGCAGCCCTTGTCTCTTACACTCAGTATATAATAAGCATCCCTTGCCTGTCACACTCAGTATATAATAAGCATCCCTTGCCTGTCACACTCAGTATATAATAAGCAGCCCTTGTCTCTTACACTCAGTATATAATAAGCACCCCTTGCCTGTCACACTCAGTATATAATAAGCAGCCCTTGTCTCTCACACAATTACACAGAGCATCCTTTCTCACACTGAATGTAAGCCATACACCATCTTTGTCTCGCACTCAGTATACATCAACCCATCTATATGCCACACCACCTCTTGCCTCTTAGATGTGGTATATATCAAGCAGTCACTGTCTCTCATACTCCATGTAAAGGCAGTCTATATCTCTCCTGTCTCTCATCACACATGTAGCACTCTATTTTATGCTTTATATATATATATATATATATATATATATATATATATATATATATATTGCCTTCTCAATCTCTCACACTCACTGCACTAATATACTGAGGGGCACTGATTTGGAGGGGGGCTTTTTATTATTTTATTTTAACATAGAGTCGACCCATGGGAAATAAAAAATTGTAATCATTTATAACTTTATATAATTGGACTAATAGGGATTTCATTATGCTGGACTCAACTCAGACTTTTAAAGGGCCATGACTGGTATTACTACTGCAATATCTATTTAATAAGTATATTACCCTACTTCTGATACTTGGGCTGCCCATTTTTTTTCCTATCTAAAAGGCATCCCCCATTTAAAGGTTAGGGTTTACCCACAAGCCCTCTCTTCTCTGGATGTAAACTCTCAATAAAACTGTGGCGAATTCTCAGCTGTCAGGTTGGACAATATCCAAAGGACGTGATTTACCGCGATCAGCAGACGGTGTTTACACTTGTAATGAGTGAGAAAATATACAAAGAGAAATAGCAGAGCATTAAACCAGACTCAGTCCTGTGTGTGTATACAGTGCCAAAAGTTGTATTTTTGTTTTTGTTTTTTTGCTTGAAAACAATAATGACTTGACAGAAAAGGCTGCAGAGGCAAATATTTGCTCCGCCCCTTTCCTTGAAGGAAGTTTTGACAAGTTAGCTTAATGCTTTCACTTAAATATTTAACTTTCATACACAATTATTCTCTGCTGTGGTGTTCCATTTAATAATCTGAGTTGCTCGTTTCAGCTGTCTGTCCTTGATTGTCATTAGTTCTGTTGGAAGCACTGGCATTTTTCGCTGCCATATTTCTATTGCAAATGTGTGGGTTTAACCTGTTGATTTTAATTTATTTAAGTAATAACTGTGATCCTGACTAAATTATATTATTTATGTAATATTATTATTTACTAGTGAGTCTATTCCTAGTTAGGTGAAATATTCTCTGAATATCAACCACATTAAACACAATATAAAATATATGATTACTGAGAATTCTGGGATTGTAACCTGTAAAAATATGTTAATGAAAAAACAAAACAATAGAAATGAGCAAATTAAACCAAAATTAATTCTCATTTTAATTCAAATAATTTTTTAATCTAAATAGAATTAGGTTGTAAATGAGCAGCTGTCGAGACGTGAGGGGCCCAGGGGGGGAGGAAATTATGTTTTATTGATTTAGGAGGATCCGGCCTCAGCCTTTTTCCAGTCCATCTCTACATCCCATGAGAACTCATTGGCCAAAAGTGTTTCCTGGAAACCAGTAGCAATTACTTGTCTGTGGGATATTACAAGATGTTAGATCTGGAAGAATTTATGTGTTTTAGGAGAAATAGTAAGAGGGCAGAATGGGATGGGATGGGCAGGTTCTGAGTCCAAGACAGGATGAATGTGATGGGTCATCATGGCAGAGCACTTCCCGTCAATCACTACAATCACTTTAATGTATAGGATTCAACAACTCTAAATCCCTAAGTGCATAAATTAGATTCTATAAAAGGCCAATATGGGATTGAAAGTCTGATTTTATTAACAAGAATAAAATATGTTATATCGGTGAAGTGTGTAAATAATAGTTCAATAAAATCACTAAATATAGACATAGCCCCAAAGAGTTCCAGTTTGCAGTAAACAAAATAATATATAGACCGTATTCTGAAACTATGACCCCTGAAGGGATTCCTCCTTACTGGAAGGCCTAGATAATCACTGTCACCCCAAAACAAACTTTGTTCCTGCACCAGTAAGCAAGAAACTTACACTGTCATCCTTCAGATTATATCTACCTCTTCAGCATTTCTCCATTTGTGCACTGTGGCAATAAACAATCTAAAGGTCTACTTTGGAACTAAGTGTTTACATCAGACACTCCCGACGTACGTTTCACTGCTATACCTGACAAACTGAGCCTTACAGTAAGGAGGAATCCCTTCTAGGGTCATAGTTAAAGAACTCTTTTTGGGCTATGTCTATATTTAGTAATTTTATTGGACTTTTATCCACATACTATGTCAATATTACATATTTTAAACTTGTCTTTAATCAAATCAAATTTGTAATCCTGTTTTTGGCTATTCATAGAATTCAGTTACTACAATGTGGTCCAATGTGCTCTCCTTAACTCTACACCCAGGTTCTTGTAGTCATTGCAATTGGGCATGTGCAGTGATGGAAGGGTATGCGACTTAGGATACAATATCCCAAAAGTATGATATATGTTTATTGGTAATTTGATGGCAGCAACAGAAGAATAAATGGACCTGGACTTATTATTTTTAATTATATAAACTGATCTGTAGGGAAAGCCAGTATGTACCTTCATTTGTTGGAAGATGAAATAACAACAGAAACATAGATATTCTAGTGTGTCTGTACAGACCCCAAGTCAAACCCCACCTAGATACCGTGTCCAGTTCTGAGATCGGATCTCCAAAAGGATATTGATAAATTAGAGACAATTAAAAGGAGCGTGAATAAAATGGAGCAGGGTCTGAAAGGCAAAACATATAAGGATATTATCGACTTGAATATATATTCATTAGAGGAGAGACGAGAGAGGGTGATATGAGATACCTGCAAACATATCAAAGAGGTTAAGAAAGTTGAGTAGGGGATATGCTAGGGAAAAGAGGAATATAAGAACAAGAGGCCATGATTGGAAGGTGGAAAATTTAGGAGTAATGTGAGAAAGTGTACTTTACAGAACGTTTAGTAGATAAGTAGAAAGTATAACAGCCTTCCAGTGGAAGTGGTAAGGTCAAAAAAAAATTTAAGAATGCTTGGGATAAGCATATGGCTATCTTTAAGGCTTAATTAAGCCAAGCTTTAAGTAGATAGAATGGACAACTAGATGGACCATTGGTTCTTGTTTGCCATCAAATCTATGTTTCCGTTTTTAGCTTTTAAAACCTTCCATTATTACATTAAAATTGTACTTTCATTCATAATTGTATATTATGTTATTCTCACTATTCACCTTATAATTCCTATTATAATAAAAAAAAAACACACACAACTGCCCCCGTGAAGCTTAGTGGATCTAGCCCACTGACTTGAAGGCGTAAGCACGGAAGAACTGCTGATTCAAGGCAGAATCTTATCTAAATAAGTGCGCAGATGGAAACTTTATTTGCTGTTAAGGAGTTTAACAATTTATAATTACCTGCTGTAAATATAGAAACTTGCAGAGATAAAAAACACTTTCTTGCTTATTTACTCCTTTTGTCCTTGATCTGTGTTCAAGAGCCCTGTGTCAATTCCCGGTTCCCTTACTGTATTAGACACTACTACTACTGGATGAAGTAAAGCACATAGACTTCCGGCAGGTTCTACCACACTCTTCTTTCATTAAAAGAGCATACTGTGTATTGTAACCACTCAAAGTTGTGAGCTTTCCTCTGTATAGTTGTTGTGTCCCTGTAATGTAGTTTTTTGTTTTTTTTAATTCAGATCATTTTCTTTCGAATAGAATGTTTTTGCAGCAAAATGTGTTTTCTTACAGTAATCTTTCATTAAATTTTGCAATTTTTACCTGTCAATCAACATTTCTGATCTACTCACGAAGTATAGAGTGACATGTCTTGCTAAATATTGCTAATTACCCTCTGATGGTATTTTTTTCTCATTTTAAAATGATGTGAAACTAAAAATACTAAGCATGTTCAGGTTCAAGGCAGTAATTCGATTAATTAAGCTAATAATTACCCAAGGGACTGAGTCTTGCCCATAATACATAAAATATTACAACGAGAACCCCAATGGGTAATTATCAATTGTTGGCATTATTAAACCACTAGCGAATTGCCCGTCAAAAAATGACGGCAATGAAATTGTAAGTGAGCTAAGGGTGTTTTGTGTGTAGTAATGAAATATATAATACAATGAATAAATGAATATACTTTACCTATTTTGAAGCATTGTGTTGAAGAGCTGGCAATCTGTTTTGATGTTGCTGCAGCATTAGTGGTGTGGAGCTGCTGTGTAAGCGTGCTGAATGTGTGCAGTGTAATAGTGTGCGTGCGCGAGACCAAACCGTTAGCGTAGTTGTGTACTTCCACATTGGCGTAAAATGTCGGGTAATGTGTGGTATGCGTCTTAGCGGAATATCCGTAGGTCGTTTGTGGTGTTTTGCAAGTTTCTTGTGGTGTTTTGCGTCTTTAGAGTGCTGTAGCCTCGTTTTCGTTTTGTTCGGCTGCCATTTTTTCTGTCGCTTAGCGAATTTTTTAGTGTCTAAACTCTTTTATTTTGATTTAAATGAAGGTGTAAGTTGTTTTTTTTAGGTCCTGGATGCTCCCTCTTGCTGTAGGTAAGCTTTTTATGTATGTGTTGTGTGTATTTATGGTGTTTTTAATTTTGTAATGTTTGCGAGTTGCGGACGATTTTTGCGAGGTCGTAATGTGTGGTAACGTGTCTCGTATGTTTTTTGCGTTGCGAGGTAAAGTTTGCATGGGTCGTAGTTGGTGTGTCGTGTTGTTTGCGTTGCGACGTAAAGTTTGCGACGGTCGCAGTTGCTGGCAAGGAGCGCCTTCGGCGCGAGCCCGCAAGCGTTAGCAACAACTCGCATACTCACAACTATATATGTGATTACCACGAGATATCAGCCTGCGCTTAGTGGGGAATCAGAGAGGATGATTGACAGTTAAAAGTTGCACATTTCATTATAAGTTGAAAATGCAATTGATAAAGTAGTTGTTATTATCTGTAGATCCAAACTGTACAATATATAAAACCTTCATTTCCTCTAAGTAATACCACTTGGCATTGGCAGGGTTAATCACGTCCTCCCTGGCTGATGTGTTGCTAGACTTGTATTTTATTTTAAGTCCTTCCACCCCCTTAAGGACCTTTAGCTTTAATTTACTTTTTATTTATCCGAATCCAAGAAATCTTCCTTGCCAGCTCTGCCTGGGGATGTAATTGAGCGCGGGTAACGTGGGCGCTGGGAATCCCTTCTTCCCGGCACTGCTGTGTCCAAACGAAATCCGCTTAGTGGAGCTCGCTTGGGATTACCAGGGATTTATACTCTGATCCTGCTCTCCAAATAATGCCCCGGCCTCCCAGACACTGCCAGAGAGAGATGCAAATATCTAATATAGTGGGAGATAGTGATGCCACCCTCTGTACTCACCTGGGTTTTACCTGGCGATTTGGTAGAGCAACCCCCATGCCCACACTGAGCATGATGTGATATAGAAGGCTCATAATGAACAAAATATATAGACTTTTGAAAAACTACATACATTTGAAAGCGTCTGTTAGTCCTCGGAGTCATGACAGCGAAGGTCGAAATTTGGAGAGGTTCATATACATTTCTGAAGGAGCAGACTTGAAGTTATAGTTGCAAACTGCCTGCTTCTCGGCATTTGTGTGGCAAGGGGTAGGTGTTAAATTCTAAAAGATCAAATGATTTAACAAATCCCTCTCTTTCCTATCAACCTTGAGTCCGCAGCCTCTTAGCCAAATTCCTAAACCATTATGAGCATGTGCAAATGCTACAACCTCCCAAGGAATGATAACATTTATGAGATGTATGGAAAAGATGAGGCTGTTTAATGGTAAATGCCCCTCTAAAGGGTCACAGAGGGAAGTCATGAGGTAACTAGACAAGCATGCCCCACTCAAGGCCCCATTCTCTGAGTTTCTATGTCGTTCTCTAGTCGGTAGTTGCAGGTGTAGGTAGCTCACGGCTCGCAGCCCTTTTGTTCCTGTGTTTACCTGCTGCCCAGGTGATTCGTTCTGTTTGTGTGTATTAAAGACAACTCCTAATTTATCAGCCGGATCCACACCAGCCGGGTAAATATCACTGTATGTGACAGAGCAGCCTTCACAGCAAAGGATTCTGGGTATGTTTTTTTGGGCACATGATATTGGGCTGTATCCACTAATATGAGAGCTGAAGTGGTAACTATAATTCTTACATTATTCTATGGAGGCTCTTTTTTTCATGATGTAGAGATCTCACCTGCAATAAAAAGAGCAGGCTGTCTAATGGTTGTCATTATAATATATAACGATAATAGATGGCAAAATGGTTTATCTCACAGTACACTGCTGCACTATATATACCTTGTAATAAAAAAGCATTTCTAAAACTTAGTTTTATATATATATATATATATATTTATATATATATATATATATATATATATATATATATATATATATATAATAGTACATCTGTGTTCACATTTGAATGTTTAAAACATTTAAAAACCTGCTTCCAGCTCAGAATTCTGAGAAAAACAGTTATTACACTGCATTCTGGGAAGCTGAGCTGGGACATGCAAACGTGCCCACAAATGCCTCGCTCTTCAATCCTTAGCCATTATCAAACATGGCTTCCTTTAAGCTTATGCATGCTGTATTACACAGCTTTAATGCAAAGTCAAGGTTAGAATAAACACAAGCTGAGACTCCTATCCATGTACAGCTGTTTATATATATATATATATATATATATATATATATATATATATATATATATACAGGTTTGAGTCACATTAATATGACCACCACCTACCGCGTAGCCAATGAAATACAGCATGTGTTGTGAGATTGCTTGGTGGCTATATAAGGTGACATGTAGGCATTCTGCAAACATATCAACCATCGCTGTCATAGGTAAAACGTGCAATTTAGCCAACTTTGAAAAGGGGATGATCATTTACTTTCGGGCCAAGGGTGGCAGTATTTCTGAAACAGCGCAGTTTGTGAACTGCTCGTGTGCCAAGTGTATTGTGAATGGACAAACTGCACCATTGCGAATAAACGGCGTTTACACTGCGGAGCACCACTTGCCATTAATGTTACAGGTGAGCGTCAGCTGTGAAAGTGTGTGAGGACCAACCGACCCGCTACAGTTTAGCAATTCACCATCCAATTGAACTAGGGGGCTACCAGACGTGTGTCTAAAATGACAGTGCAGAGAACCCTGCTGGGTATGGGGCTCCGAAGCAACCCGCTGATCACTGCACCCCTACTGACGAGGGGTCATCATCAGAAATGGCTTCAATTTGCACGACAGTACCGAAATTGGTAAAGGGTTGCCTTCTCTGTTGAGTCACATTTTCTTCTCCATCAACTGGTTGGACGTCCGCATGTCAGGCACGAAACCTCAGAGAACAAACACTCTGCAACCATTGCTGGAAGAACACAAGCTGGTGGCGGCAGAGTTATGGTCTGAGCGATGTTTTCTTGGCATTGACTGGGTCCCCTCATACTTCTGGAAGGCACTCTCAACTGATTGGGTTATATATCCATCCTTGCAGATCAAGTACACCCAAACATGATGACTGTCTTCCCTGGAGCGGATGGGACCTTCCAGCAGGACAATACAACATGGCCAGAATTGTCCGGGTGTGGTTAGTGGAGCATGACGAAGCCTTCCAAGTTCTTGCCTGGGCTCCAAATTGCATAAACTCCATCAATCACCATGTTCTCTGCATGGATCCTCCACCACACACTCTTCAGCAGCTGTCGTATGCACTGCTTCTGCATGGCTCCAGATACCCTTGCCAACCTTCCAGCATCTTTTTAACTCACTACCACGCCATCTAGCTGCTTTCTATGCTGCATACTGCAGTTATCCGGGATATTAGCTGGTTATAATAATGTGACTTGACTGTGTGTGTGCATGTATGTGTTGTGTGTGTGTATATATATATATATATATATATATATATATATATATATATATATATATATAAAGGAAATACAGATCACTTTAAACAGTATCATTTGAAACATTTGATAATAAAATACATTTTAATTGTATAGTCTTACAAAATCCTGGTAACAGCATGTGCTTTACCCCGTCACTGGCAGAAAGGCCAGCAATACATGGCTTTGCAAAGCAATGCTGGCTCCTCAGATGGTGAAAGGGTTAATATTGGTTCTGCAGTAGGTATCTGCTTCGTGTCTGATATATTCGTCTTTATGACTCACGGGTCTCTTGAGATTATTATAATGTGAAATTTGAATCTAAAAGCCTGATCTGATGGTCCATCACATTGTGTTTTGCAGAGAGGATCCTCCATATGCATCAGAGCTCCGATTGGCGGCAAATAATGGGGGCGATTAGAGGGGAGCTGGGTAACACAGGGCATTAGAAATTACATTATACACATAGGCAATAGATGGGAGGAGCTAAATGAACAGCAATATGAGTAGAAGGAGGAGCTACAGGGAGCAGTTAAAGGATTTGTTGGGTTATAGAATGATGTTGGGAGGAGAGATATGTGACAGCTAGGGCATTATAGGGAGCAGTTGGTGTGGTGGTTGAGGCATTATTGGGAGCAGTTGGTGTGGTGGTTGAGGCATTATAGGGAGCAGCTGGTGTGGTGGTTGAGGCATTATAGGGAGTAGCTGGTGTGGTGGTTGAGGAATTATAGGGAGCAGTTGGTGTGGTGGTTGAGGCATTATAGGGAGCAGTTGGTGTGGTGGTTGAGGCATTATAGGGAGCAGTTGGTGTGGTGGTTAAGGCATTATAGGGAGTAGCTGGTGTGGTGGTTGAGGCATTATAGGGAGCAGCTGGTGTGGTGGTTGAGGCATTATAGGGAGCAGTTGGTGTGGTGGTTGAGGCATTATAGGGAGCAGTTGGTGTGGTGGTTGAGGCATTATAGGGAGTAGCTGGTGTGGTGGTTGAGGAATTATAGGGAGCAGTTGGTGTGGTGGTTGAGGCATTATAGGGAGCAGTTGGTGTGGTGGTTGAGGCATTATAGGGAGCAGTTGGTGTGGTGGTTGATGCATTATAGGGAGCAGTTGGTGTGGTGGTTGAGGAATTATAGGGAGCAGTTGGTGTGGTGGTTGAGGGATTATAGGGAGTAGCTGGTGTGGTGGTTGAGGCATTATAGGGAGTAGCTGGTGTGGTGGTTGAGGAATTATAGGGAGCAGTTGGTGTGGTGGTTGAGGCATTATAGGGAGTAGCTAGTGTGGTGGTTGAGGCATTATAGGGAGCAGTTTGTGTGGTGTTGAGGCATTATAGGGAGCAGTTGGTGTGGTGGTTGAGGCATTATAGGGAGCAGCTGGTGTGGTGGTTGAAGAATTATAGGGAGCAGTTGGTGTGGTGGTTGAGGGATTATAGGGAGTAGCTGGTGTGGTGGTTGAGGCATTATAGGGAGTAGCTGGTGTGGTGGTTGAGGAATTATAGGGAGCAGTTGGTGTGGTGGTTGAGGCATTATAGGGAGTAGCTAGTGTGGTGGTTGAGGCATTATAGGGAGCAGTTTGTGTGGTGGTTGAGGCATTATAGGGAGCAGTTGGTGTGGTGGTTGAGGCATTATAGGGAGCAGCTGGTGTGGTGGTTGAGGCATTATAGGGAGCAGTTGGTGTGGTGGTTGAGGAATTATAGGGAGCAGTTGGTGTGGTGGTTAAGGCATTATAGAGAGCAGCTGGTGTGGTGGTTGAGGTATTATAGGGAGCAGTTAGTGTGGTGGTTGAGGCATTATAGGGAGTAGCTGTTGTGGTGGTTGAGGCATTATAGGGAGCAGTTGGTGTGGTGGTTGAGGCATTATAGGGAACTGTTGGTGTGGTGGTGGAGGCATTATAGGGAACAGCTGGTGTGGTGGTTGAGGAATTATAGGGAACTGTTGGTGTGGTGGTTGAGACATTATAGGGAGCAGTTGGTGTGGTGGTTGAGGCATTATAGGGAGCAGTTGGTGTGGTGGTTGAGGCATTATAGGGAACTGTTGGTGTGGTGGTGGAGGCATTATAGAGAGCAGTTGGTGTGGTGGTTGAGACATTATAGGGAGCAGTTGGTGTGGTGGTTGAGGCATTATAGGGAGCAGTTGGTGTGGTGGTTGAGGCATTATAGGGAGCAGTTGGTGTGGTGGTTAAGGCATTATAGGGAGTAGCTGGTGTGGTGGTTGAGGCATTATAGGGAGCAGCTGGTGTGGTGGTTGAGGCATTATAGGGAGCAGTTGGTGTGGTGGTTGAGGCATTATAGGGAGCAGTTGGTGTGGTGGTTGAGGCATTATAGGGAGTAGCTGGTGTGGTGGTTGAGGAATTATAGGGAGCAGTTGGTGTGGTGGTTGAGGCATTATAGGGAGCAGTTGGTGTGGTGGTTGAGGCATTATAGGGAGCAGTTGGTGTGGTGGTTGATGCATTATAGGGAGCAGTTGGTGTGGTGGTTGAGGAATTATAGGGAGCAGTTGGTGTGGTGGTTGAGGGATTATAGGGAGTAGCTGGTGTGGTGGTTGAGGCATTATAGGGAGTAGCTGGTGTGGTGGTTGAGGAATTATAGGGAGCAGTTGGTGTGGTGGTTGAGGCATTATAGGGAGTAGCTAGTGTGGTGGTTGAGGCATTATAGGGAGCAGTTTGTGTGGTGGTTGAGGCATTATAGGGAGCAGTTGGTGTGGTGGTTGAGGCATTATAGGGAGCAGCTGGTGTGGTGGTTGAGGCATTATAGGGAGCAGTTGGTGTGGTGGTTGAGGAATTATAGGGAGCAGTTGGTGTGGTGGTTAAGGCATTATAGAGAGCAGCTGGTGTGGTGGTTGAGGTATTATAGGGAGCAGTTAGTGTGGTGGTTGAGGCATTATAGGGAGTAGCTGTTGTGGTGGTTGAGGCATTATAGGGAACAGCTGGTGTGGTGGTTGAGGAATTATAGGGAACTGTTGGTGTGGTGGTTGAGACATTATAGGGAGCAGTTGGTGTGGTGGTTGAGGCATTATAGGGAGCAGTTGGTGTGGTGGTTGAGGCATTATAGGGAACTGTTGGTGTGGTGGTGGAGGCATTATAGAGAGCAGTTGGTGTGGTGGTTGAGACATTATAGGGAGCAGCTGGTGTGGTGGTTGAGGCATTATAGGGAGAAGTTGGTGTGGTGGTTGAGGCATTATAGGGAGTAGCTGGTGGGTGGTGGAGGCATTATAGGGAGCAGTTGGTGTGTTGGTTGAGACATTATAGGGAACAGCTGGTGTGGTGGTTGAGGCATTATAGGGAGCAGTTGGTGTGGTGGTTGAGGCATTATAGGGAGCAGTTGGTGTGGTGGTTGAGGCATTATAGGGAGCAGTTGGTGTGGTGGTTGAGGCATTATAGGGAGCAGTTGGTGTGGTGGTTGAGGCATTATAGGGAGCAGTTGGTGTGGTGGTTGAGACATTATAGGGAGCAGTTGGTGTGGTGGTTGAGGCATTATAGGGAGCAGTTGGTGTGGTGGTTGAGGCATTATAGGGAGCAGTTGGTGTGGTGGTTGAGGCATTATAGGGAGCAGTTGGTGTAGTGGTTGAGGCATTATAGGGAGCAGTTGGTGTGGTGGTTGAGGCATTATAGGGAGCAGTTGGTGTGTTGGTTGAGGCATTATAGGGAGCAGTTGGTGTAGTGGTTGAGACATTATAGGGAGCAGTTGGTGTGGTGGTTGAGGCATTATAGGGAGCAGTTGGTGTGGTGGTTGAGGCATTATAGGGAGCAGTTGGTGTGGTGGTTGAGGCATTATAGGGAGCAGTTGGTGTGGGAATTCTAGGAAATAGCTGGAGGAGCAGTTATAGGAATCAGGGGGGTTTGTAGAGCGGTTACGGGTGGGGTTATAGGAAGCAGTGGAGGGGAGAGTTCTAGGAGAGGATGCACTATAGGAAACAATGAGAAGTTATAGGCAGCTGATATGGAATGAGTTATAGGGGCCTGTTGGGTGAGTTTTAAGAGCAGTTATAGGGAGTAACTGGAAAATAAATGATAGTTCGGAGTGATAGAGTAGTTGAGGGCAGAATTATATGGACACTTGGAAGGAGTTATAGGCATTAGTTACAAGAGGGGGTGTAAGAATCAGTTGGAGGAGGAGATTCAAGGAGCATAATGGGTAGTAAAGCAGTTACTGAAGGGTTATAGGGAGCAGTTATAGGAGCAATTGTAGGAGAAGTTATTGGGAGCAGTTGGGGTGACTTGTTCTACCCTTTATATCCCAGCTCCTGGTGCACCCCAGCTGTGTATAGTAGGAAGTCACTGGTATTTCCATAAATGTACTCAAAATATGTAAATTAAAGCTGCCATACAAATAATATTTCTTTATATCTTAAAATCCAGATCCAGCCTAAATCGCTTATCAAACATAATAAATGATCATCTATTGTCTCTTATGGCCATATGTGCAGACAGCGCTTGGTATCTCCAGTATTATCTCCTGATTGTGCGTGCGGGCCGGGCTGCTCACGCTGCGCAGGCCCCGCTCTGTCACATGCTGTTTGTTTTGGCCGCTACACAAGCTGTTTGAGATGTATTTACACAATAATCCAGCACCTGGTCAGATGGCAAATGCCAACACAGCTCAGGCCGGAGAGATTGGGCTCAGAGATATAGAGAGAGAAGCTTTGGGTCCTACAAGACCAGGGGAGATTGGGCTCAGACATGTCTATAGGATAAGTTCTGGGGTCCTAGAGGGCCAGGAGAGATTGGGCTCAGGCATGTCTATAGGATAAGTTCTGGGGTCCTAGAGGACCAGGGGAGATTGGGCTCAGACATGTCTATAGGATAAGTTCTGGGGTCCTAGAGGACCAGGGGAGATTGGGCTCAGGCATGTCTATAGGAGAAGTTCTGGGGTCCTAGAGGGCCAGGAGAGATTGGGCTCAGGCATGTCTATAGGAGAAGTTCTGGGGTCCTAGAGGACCAGGAGAGATTGGGCTCAGACATGTCTATAGGATAAGTTCTGGGGTCCTAGAGGACCAGGAGAGATTGGGCTCAGACATGTCTATATGATAAGTTCTGGGGTCCTAGAGGGCCAGGAGAGATTGGGCTCAGACATGTCTATAGGAGAAGTTCTGGGGTCCTAGAGGGCCAGGAGAGATTGGGCTCAGACATGTCTATAGGAGAAGTTCTGGGGTCCTAGAGGGCAGGGAGAGATTGGGCTCAGAGATATAGAGAGAGAAGCTTTGGGGTCCTACAAGACCAGGGGAGAGTGGGCTCAGAGATATAGAGAGAGAAGCTTTGGGTCCTACAGGACCAGGAGAGATTGGGCTCAGAGATATATAGAGAGAAGCTTTGGGTCCTACAGGACCAGGAGAGATTGGGCTCAGACATGTCTATAGGAGAAGTTCTGGGGTCCTAGAGGACCAGGGGAGATTGGGCTCAGACATGTCTATAGGATAAGTTCTGGGGTCCTAGAGGGCCAGGAGAGATTGGGCTCAGGCATGTCTATAGGATAAGTTCTGGTGTCCTAGAGGACCAGGAGAGATTGGGCTCAGACATGTCTATAGGATAAGTTCTGGGGTCCTAGAGGACCAGGAGAGATTGGGCTCAGACATGTCTATATGATAAGTTCTGGGGTCCTAGAGGACCAGGAGAGATTGGGCTCAGACATGTCTATAGGATAAGTTCTGGTGTCCTAAAGGACCAGGGGAGATTGGGCTCAGACATGTCTATATGATAAGTTCTGGTGTCCTGGAGGGCCAGGAGAGATTGGGCTCAGACATGTCTATAGGATAAGTTCTGGGGTCCCAGAGGGCCAGGAGAGATTGGGCTCAGACATTTCTATAGGATAAGTTCTGGGGTCCTAGAGGGCCAGGAGAGATTGGGCTCAGGCATGTCCATAGGATAAGTTCTGGGGTCCTAGAGGGCCAGGAGAGATTGGGCTCAGGCATGTCTATAGGATAAGTTCTGGGGTCCTAGAGGGCCATGAGAGATTGTGCTCAGGCATGTCTATAGGATAAGTTATGGAGTCCTAGAGGGTCTGGAGAGATTGGGCTCAGACATGTCTATAGGAGAAGTTCTGGGGTCCTAGAGGGCAGGGAGAGATTGGGCTCAGACATGTCTATAGGAGAAGTTCTGGGGTCCTAGAGGGCAGGGAGAGATTGGGCTCAGGCTTGTCTTTAGGAGCAGTTCTGGGGTCCTAGAGGGCAGGGAGAGATTGGGCTCAGACATGTCTATAGGAGAAGTTCTGGTGTCCTAGTGGGCCAGGAGAGATTGGGCTCAGGCATGTCCATAGGATAAGTTCTGGGGTCCTAGAGGGCCAGGAGAGATTGGGCTCAGACATGTCTATAGGATAAGTTCTGGGGTCCTAGAGGGCCATGAGAGATTGTGCTCAGGCATGTCTATAGGATAAGTTATGGAGTCCTAGAGGGTCTGGAGAGATTGGGCTCAGACATGTCTATAGGAGAAGTTCTGGGGTCCTAGAGGGCAGGGAGAGATTGGGCTCAGACATATCTATAGGAGAAGTTCTGGGGTCCTAGAGGGCAGGGAGAGATTGGGCTCAGGCTTGTCTATAGGAGAAGTTCTGGGGTCCTAGAGGGCCATGAGAGATTGGGCTCAGACATGTCTATAGGATAAGTTCTGGGGTCCTAGAGGGCCATGAGAGATTGTGCTCAGGCATGTCTATAGGATAAGTTATGGAGTCCTAGAGGGTTTGGAGAGATTGGGCTCAGACATGTCTATAGGAGAAGTTCTGGGGTCCTAGAGGGCAGGGAGAGATTGGGCTCAGACATGTCTATAGGAGAAGTTCTGGGGTCCTAGAGGGCAGGGAGAGATTGGGCTCAGGCTTGTCTATAGGAGCAGTTCTGGGGTCCTAGAGGGCAGGGAGAGATTGGGCTCAGACATGTCTATAGGAGAAGTTCTGGTGTCCTAGTGGGCCAGAAGAGATTGGGCTCAGACATGTCTATAGGAGAAGTTCTGTGGTCCTAGAGGGCCAGAAGAGATTGGGCTCAGACATGTCTATAGGAGAAGTTCTGGTGTCCTAGAGGGCCAGAAGAGATTGGGCTCAGACATGTCTATAGGAGAAGTTCTGGGGCCCTAGAGGACCAGAAGAGATTGGGCTCCGACATGTCTATAGGAGAAGTTCTGGGGTCCTAGAGGGCCAGGAGAGATTGGGCTCAGACATGTCTATAGGAGAAGTTCTGGGGTCCTAGAGGGCAGGGAGAGATTGGGCTCAGGCTTGTCTATAGGAGAAGTTCTGGGGTCCTAGAGGGCCATGAGAGATTGGGCTCAGACATGTCTATAGGATAAGTTCTGGGGTCCTAGAGGGCCATGAGAGATTGTGCTCAGGCATGTCTATAGGATAAGTTATGGAGTCCTAGAGGGTCTGGAGAGATTGGGCTCAGACATGTCTATAGGAGAAGTTCTGGGGTCCTAGAGGGCAGGGAGAGATTGGGCTCAGACATGTCTATAGGAGAAGTTCTGGGGTCCTAGAGGGCAGGGAGAGATTGGGCTCAGGCATGTCTATAGGATAAGTTATGGAGTCCTAGAGGGTCTGGAGAGATTAGGCTCAGACATGTCTATAGGAGAAGTTCTGGGGTCCTAGAGGGCAGGGAGAGATTGGGCTCAGACATATCTATAGGAGAAGTTCTGGGGTCCTAGAGGGCAGGGAGAGATTGGGCTCAGGCTTGTCTATAGGAGAAGTTCTGGGGTCCTAGAGGGCCATGAGAGATTGGGCTCAGACATGTCTATAGGATAAGTTCTGGGGTCCTAGAGGGCCATGAGAGATTGTGCTCAGGCATGTCTATAGGATAAGTTATGGAGTCCTAGAGGGTTTGGAGAGATTGGGCTCAGACATGTCTATAGGAGAAGTTCTGGGGTCCTAGAGGGCAGGGAGAGATTGGGCTCAGACATGTCTATAGGAGAAGTTCTGGGGTCCTAGAGGGCAGGGAGAGATTGGGCTCAGGCTTGTCTATAGGAGCAGTTCTGGGGTCCTAGAGGGCAGGGAGAGATTGGGCTCAGACATGTCTATAGGAGAAGTTCTGGTGTCCTAGTGGGCCAGAAGAGATTGGGCTCAGACATGTCTATAGGAGAAGTTCTGTGGTCCTAGAGGGCCAGAAGAGATTGGGCTCAGACATGTCTATAGGAGAAGTTCTGGTGTCCTAGAGGGCCAGAAGAGATTGGGCTCAGACATGTCTATAGGAGAAGTTCTGGGGCCCTAGAGGGCCAGAAGAGATTGGGCTCCGACATGTCTATAGGAGAAGTTCTGGGGTCCTAGAGGGCCAGGAGAGATTGGGCTCAGACATGTCTATAGGAGAAGTTCTGGGGTCCTAGAGGGCAGGGAGAGATTGGGCTCAGGCTTGTCTATAGGAGAAGTTCTGGGGTCCTAGAGGGCCATGAGAGATTGGGCTCAGACATGTCTATAGGATAAGTTCTGGGGTCCTAGAGGGCCAGAAGAGATTGGGCTCAGGCATGTCTATAGGATAAGTTATGGAGTCCTAGAGGGTCTGGAGAGATTGGGCTCAGACATGTCTATAGGAGAAGTTCTGGGGTCCTAGAGGGCAGGGAGAGATTGGGCTCAGACATGTCTATAGGAGAAGTTCTGGGGTCCTAGAGGGCAGGGAGAGATTGGGCTCAGGCTTGTCTATAGGAGCAGTTCTGGGGTCCTAGAGGGCAGGGAGAGATTGGGCTCAGACATGTCTATAGGAGAAGTTCTGGTGTCCTAGTGGGCCAGAAGAGATTGGGCTCAGACATGTCTATAGGAGAAGTTCTGTGGTCCTAGAGGGCCAAAAGAGATTGGGCTCAGACATGTCTATAGGAGAAGTTCTGGTGTCCTAGAGGGCCAGAAGAGATTGGGCTCAGACATGTCTATAGGAGAAGTTCTGGGGCCCTAGAGGGCCAGAAGAGATTGGGCTCCGACATGTCTATAGGAGAAGTTCTGGGGTCCTAGAGGGCCAGGAGAGATTGGGCTCAGACATGTCTATAGGAGAAGTTCTGGGGTCCTAGAGGGCCAGGGGAGATTGGGCTCAGGCATGTCTATAGGATAAGTTCTGGGGTCATATAGGGCCTGGAGAGATTGGGCTCAGGCATGTCTATAGGAGAAGTTCTGGGGTCCTAGAGGGCAGGGAGAGATTGGGCTCAGATATGTCTATAGGAGAAGTTCTGGTGTCCTAGAGGGCCAGAAGAGATTGGGCTCAGACATGTCTATAGGAGAAGTTCTGTGGTCCTAGAGGGCCAGAAGAGATTGGGCTCAGACATGTCTATAGGAGAAGTTCTGTTGTCCTAGAGGGCCAGGAGAGATTGGGCTCATACATGTTTATAGGAGAACCTTTCTGGGTCAGGATAACTACTGGGATGCCAATAGTATAGATTACAGCCCCTCAGTTTAACTACTGCAGGCCCATATTTACAATATAATAATAGGAAGGACTTCACTTGGACAGCTCTAGTTTTAAGAGGAATTAAATCCTAAACACAAGTTGCTCTTTTCACTAGAGTTAATGTCTCCAAATGTAAATATGTGCACAGAAGCCATACAAGAGGGTTTACTATTGTGTAACATAGGATGGAGAGTCCTTAAAGGACCCCTGTGATCATTCTTTGCAATATGGTCTTTTGAATAAATAAACTTGATAATGGACAAACTTGTTTTTACCCAAAAAATTAAATAAACATAACCTTTACATTTATATGTTTCATAAGTAACTATGCTTTACTATGGGGTTTCATTTCAACTTTATTCTGTCTGCTATTTTCTCAGAAAGGTGTTCCCTTGTAAACTAATGAGCTTTTTATTAGTCTTGTTGAAAGCACTGGCAGTTGTAGCAGCCACATTCCCATTGTGTATATATAAGCTTCCTTGGTGCTAGGGAGGGAGTAAGACCTTAAACATGGCACTGGCATTAGTACAGGGAGCTCTCTCTACTCTGCTGCACTCTCTCCTTGTTGCAGACTCCACCATGGGTCAGTAGGAAGGGTTAGCTCACAATTCAGGGGCACTCACTCTCACTATGCTGCACTCTCTCTATTGCAGATTCCAGTGTGTGTCAGTAGGGCTGTCTCATTGTTCAGTGTGCTCTCTCTTTAAGCCTCACTCTCTTTCTATTACAGACTCCACTGTGTGTCAGAAAGGCTGTCTCTATGCTGCACTCTTTTTCTTGTGTCACTAGGGCTGTCTCTCTGCTGCGGTCTCTTCCTTGTGTCAGTAGGGCTGTCTCTCTACTGCGTTCTCTTTCTTGGGTGACTAGGGCTGTCTCTATGCTGCGCTCTCTTCCTCGTGTCACTAGGGCTGTCTCTCTGCTGCACTGTCTTCCTTGTGTCAGTAGGGCTGTCTCTATGCTGCGCTCTCTTCCTTGTGTCTGTAGGGCTGTCTCTATGCTGCGCTCTCTTCCTTGTGTCACTAGGGCTGTCTCTCTGCTGTGGTCTCTTGCTTGTGTCACTAGGGCTGTCTCTCTGCTGCACTCTCTTCCTTGTGTCCCTAGGGCTGTCTCTCTGCTGCGCTCTCTTCCTTGGGTCCCTAGGGCTGTCTCTCTGCTGTGCTCTCTTCCTTGGGTCACTAGGGCTGTCTCTATGCTGTGCTCTCTTCCTTGGGTCACTAGGGCTGTCTCTCTGCTGCGCTCTCTTCCTTGGGTCACTAGGGCTGTCTCTCTGTTGCGCTCTCTTCCTTGGGTCACTAGGGCTGTCTCTCTGCTGCGCTCTCTTCTTTGTGTCAATAGGGCTGTCTCTCTGCTGTGCTCTCTTCCTTGTGTCAGTAGGGCTGTCTCTATGCTGCACTCTCTTCCTTGTGTCAGTAGGGCTGTCTCTATGCTGCACTCTCTTCCTTGTGTCTGTAGGGCTTTCTCTCTGCTGCAGTCTCTTTCTTGTGTCTGTAGGGCTGTCTCTATGCTGCGCTCTCTTCCTTGTGTCTGTAGGGCTGTCTCTATGCTGCGCTCGCTTCCTTATGTCACTAGGGCTGTCTCTATGCTGCGCTCTCCTCTTTATTTCAGTAGGGCTGTCTCTATGCTGCGCTCTCTTCCTTATGTCAGTAGGGCTGTCTCTTTGCTGCGCTCTCTTCCTTATGTCACTAGGGCTGTCTCTATGCTGCGCTCTCTTCCTTGTGTCAGTAGGGCTGTCTCTATGCTGCGCTCTCTTCCTTGTGTCAATAGGGCTGTCTCTATGCTGCGCTCTCTTCCTTGTGTCAGTAGGGCTGCCTCTATGCTGCGCTCTCTTCCTTGTGTCAGTAGGGCTGTCTCTCTGCTGCAGTCTCTTTCTTGTGTCTGTAGGGCTGTCTCTATGCTGCGCTCTCTTCCTTGTGTCAGTAGGGCTGCCTCTATGCTGCGCTCTCTTCCTTATGTCGCTAGGGCTGTCTCTGTGCTACACTCTAATGCACTTGGAGTTGGATCTTGTATTGCACCCAAGGACAGAGCTGTCACCAGAGGTCCTGCGCTCTCTCTCATTGTTACGCTCTGTTAATTCCTGCACAGTATAGATAATTAAATGTGATCTCTGGACAAGACAGGGGCGCCCCCTCGTCCTCACCGAGACCCCCAACACTGCGGTCTAACCGATGCAAAGCGTAATGTTTCATCACTTCTTATATTTTAGTTATTTGATGCGTATTAAGATGAACAAGAAATAGAAACATCTTGGATTTCATTCTCATCACAGACACATTTTATTTATATAAACAGGCGTGCAAGATAAAGGGAAATGAGACTGACTTTGTTGACTTAGAAGATGTAATTCTCCAAGAAAGCATGGTGGTCTCCCAGCAGAGGTGGTAGGAAGAAATACAATAAGGAAATGTAATATCCTGTCTTAAGGAGTTTACAGACAGATTTTCAGGATTTTATTTTCTTACCTCTCCTAAATGATAAGTGTTCCTTCTGTAAGAAAAGTGCATTTTAAATGTATTTGCTTTCTCCCCTTCCTTCTTAATTTTCCTCTTCCTTTTTTCTTTTTTCTTCCCTTTTCTTCTATCTTTCCTCTTCCTTCTACTTCTTCTTCATATTCTTTCTTCTTCTTTCTTCCCTCTTCCTTCTTTTTCTTTGTCTTCATCTTCCTTCTTCATGCTTCCTCCTTTTACCCTTCCTTTTTTCCTCCTTCTTCATCCTTTGTCCTTCTTCTGCTACTTCTTCTTTATTCCTTCTACTTCCTCTTTATTCTCTCTTCTTCCTTTCCCTTCTACTCCCTTCTTCCTTTTTCTTCTTCTTCCTTTTTCATGCTTCTTCCTTCTTCTTCTTTCCTCCTTCATTATTTGTCCTTCTTCTTCTACTTCTTCTTTCTTCCTTCTTCTTACTCTTCATTCTATCTTCTTCCTTTCCCTTCTACTCCCTTCTTCCCTTTTCTTCTTCTTCCTTTTTCTTTCGTCCTTCTTCATTATTTGTCCTTCTTCTACTTCTTCGTTCTTCCTTCTTCTTCTTCGTTATTCCTTCTTCTTCCTCTGTATTCTTTCTTCTTCCTTTCCATTCTACACCCTTCTTCCTTCTTTCCTCCTTCTTTATTCTTGTCCTTCTTCTTCTACTTCTTCTTTCCTCCTTCTTCCTCCTCTTCCTTCTCTCTTATTCTTCTTTTCCCTTCTACTCCCTTCTTTCTTTGTCATCCTCTTCCTTTTTCTTCCTCTTCCTTGTTCTTCTTCCCTCCTTCTTCTTCCTTCTTCTTTCTTCTTCTTCTACAGGAGCACCATGAAGTAAATCACTGTGATTAAGCTACTGATTGAACCAACTATCCTCAAAATAGATATCCTGAAAACCTGTGAAATACTGTCTGCAGAGAAATGTAATTTGGCAGCACTGCTCCATTACCCTCAAAACGAGTTATATTAATGTATTTTATTTATTAAAAAATAAGAACACTATAAGAATTAAAAGTCAAATTTTAGTTCCCAGAACCCAAGCTGCCCCTCTCAGTCCATCATATCCTATGGATAAGTCCAGCCAATCCCATGATGCATCAGCTGAGGCTGACATGTTATTATTGTAGCTGCTGTCCTGTAACATTTGGGAGAATTTGTGCCACTTTGTAACGCTGTTGTACCTCTACATTTGATAGATAAATAACAATGCATGGTTGACTCTTGTTACAGGTCCAGGTGTCCTCCAATACAGAACAAGGCTGAGTTGAAGGAATCCCACTAAGAGCCGGCGTCCTTTGGTCAGCTGCCCCATGCACCCCAATGGTACCATGGCAAGTCCACACGAGCCTCTAAGTTGGTCTTCTTCTCCCAGCCTCATTGCTGATACGATCCGAGAGGATAAAGACTATATGGTTGAATTTGGTGAACATGTCACTACCCTCGCTCACCAGTCCCAAGAGATGCCAGACAAGTGTGACCCACTGGATAATGCCAACAGTCCAGTCACTGCGGCCGTCCTAACATCGGTCAGCGAGGACTCCAAGGAAACGTTTGAGAACAGCGTCCTGCAGCTGAGGGACCAGGATGAGGTGGAGAACGTGGCACCTCCAGGTAGCAGCCATTCAGGAGATGGTGGCAGTAACAGTGGTGCGGAGGACATCCGGATACACTTCAGCCGCTCAGGGAGTGGAAACAGTGGATTTTTGGAAGGACTGTTTGGCTGTTTGAGGCCTGTGTGGAATATCATTGGAAAGGCCTATTCTACAGATTATAAACTACAGCAACAAGGTGAGGGGTCAAACGCAAAGTCACACACTCACTTGTCCACACACAGGTCACGGGATAAGGGTTAGATGGATAGAGAGCGTGACCCAGGAGGGTGGGGAGTGGTCCTATAAACATGGTGTGGTCTGTAGGTACTAAATGACCACTATATTCATATATGTAAAATATACAGTATTGAAAATAGGGGAAATGTTTCTAGACTGAAAAAAAAACAACATATTAAATAACTGTAATAAAGTAAAATAGCATACTAATAGCGACAAAGACATTTATCTTTGTAGTGATTAAATTAAATTATTAAACACCCTTGTCGCTATTACCGTCTGGCCATGGGTACCTTCTTTTACCTGACTATTAATCTCCATGAATTGCTGTTGATAAGGCCATTGCCTCAGAGGGTGGATCTTTCAGTTAATGTATATATGGATTCCATGTACATTTTAGTCGCTGTAATTACAACCAACGGAGATGTTTATTTTTAGTTATTTTTCATTTCTTCAGTGAACGGGACCTTTTTTGTGTCCCTGACAATAACTAAGGTCTGTTGTGACTGGATTAGATAAACACAATGTCGGTCCCTCTGCTCGGATCTCTATGCACAATGCATGTAAGATAGTGTCGTGGCTGCTCGGGGCGGCCAGATGGTTAATGCAGCCCCCACCCCCCACAGCCTATTGTCTGCAGCACGAGAGCCCAGATTACTGAGCCCATTGTCTCTAATGAGTGAGGAGCTTGTGTGTCCATCTGTGGTCATTCAGATGGTCATGTGGAGGGCAAGGTGGGAGCGCCGGGGGCAGCTGATAACTGCCCGGGGGTCTCTGTGTGCAGAGTCATGGAGGGGGGCTCTGAGATTAACTCTAGTACTGAGCTTGTTATTAGGATACAGTGACTGTAAATCAGTACACACACAAAATACACACATTATACACACTAAATATAAACATATACACACATAATATACATGTAATGCACACATAAACAAAATAGAAGGATATCCACAAACATAAGGTACACATATGAAAAAAAACATATACATACTACACACATGTACACACAGAGGTTAGGCACACACAAACACAAAATGCACATATTATGCATATATGCACATGCAATGCGCACACAAAACACGGATGCACATGTACTCACTGAATGCAGAACACACATAGACAAAATACAAAATATACACACACAAAATCTATCAATACACACAATAAACGCCCTTTAAACAGACACATTATTCACACACACAAACTACACAAACTACTATGATTGGTACACACGCATATGCAGAGCAGACAAAACAACTAATACACACTCACACCAGTATACACAGATTATAAAACAAACGATTAACAAATAGAAACACAAGGATCCACAAACTAAGCAAAACACACATGCTGAACATGTAACATGCATATTACTAAACACATGAACACTGCCATTAAATATTAAAGTATACAGAAACTTTCACAAATAAAAACCAATACCAAAAGATATATATACAGTGTATACTTTCAACACACAATGGAAATTAGCCTGCACACATAGCACAGGTGCAAATAAACACAAAATACTATAATAATAAACATGACTACAAAACACATAAAGGGTCAGCAAATATACACACAGGCACACAGACATACATCTGTATACATATATACTGACAGACATACACATGCACATATATACACACACAGACATACACATGCACATATACACACACATGCACATATATACATATATATATATACATACAGGCATACACATGCACATATATACAGTACATATATACACACAGGCATACCGACATGCAAATGCACATATATACAAACAGGCACAGAGACATACACATATACACACACATACATACAAATGCACATATATACACACAGGCGCACATACATAAACATTCACATATACACACAGGCACACATACATACACATGCACATATATACACACAGGCATACACATGCATATATATATACATACTGTATATACACACAGGCACAGAGACATACAGATGGACATATATATACACAAGCATCTGCCTCTCTATTTACTCACATATATGTCCTATAACCAATGTAGAGAATGTATTTGAGTACTCATGACTGTGGGTCAAGGAATCATAAAAAGAACAGAGGTATTTTAATTTCCCTCTATACAGCAGTGGAGCTAGTGAATAGAGGGCTCCAGTTAAAAATAATACATATATATAATGATAATTAAGAGACCCTCTTTACTTCTGACCTCTGCTGCTAGAAGCATGAGGCCCCTACTCGGTTGTGGTCCTCAATGCTTTGCACCTGCTGCACCAGCAGTAGCGCCCCAATCAGATAATATCTACTATACTGTGTCTACTTCTTGAGACTACTTCTAAGGAGACTCCATGACATTAATATATATAGCATAGAGGTCAGAATGGAAAGGGGAGATGGGACAGAGACCTGCAAATATATGAAAGGATTTAATAAGGTTCATGAGGAAAGGATCTTCAGGAAAAAGATGAATGTAAGAACAAGAGGTCATGATATAACTTATTGGGTAGACAGAATAAGTAGCCACGATGGGCCTTTTGTTTCTTATAATATGTTTTTCTATGATACCAGGGAAACCAAATGCACATCTGTGACCCAGATACTCCCCACACGTACAGCCTGTGGGTGGATTACGGTGAGAGCCGCAGGCAGCCTGTGTGAGGGATTGTCATATTAGGAAGGTTCTCATGTCTTGTATTCATCATATTGTTGTAACAACTAAGTAAGAGTTAATGGCATATACAAAGGGTCTTGTGTACCCAGATGTCTCTAGGGGGACATGGATATTTAAAGGCATCTGCAGGGCAAATATCTTACAAAAGTAACATTTGGCATAGCAGGTACTTACAGGGTGAAATGCCATCTTGAAGCTGTCTGCGGCCCATTAAACATGTGCTGCCCTAAGCCTGGGCCTTATTTGGGCCACTGGATTGATATTGACCAGTATATGTATAATCCGTCATATTGCACACAGTATTACAGTAATAGTGACACTCATTGCATGCTGTCTCACCCCTTAGATACCTGGGAGGTCCCCTTCGAGGAGATTTCAGAGCTCCAGTGGTTGGGCAGTGGGGCACAAGGAGCAGTTTTTCTTGGCAAGTTTCGTGGGGAGGAGGTGGCCATCAAGAAAGTGAGAGAGCAAAAAGAAACGGACATCAAGCACCTGCGCAAGTTAAAGCACCCCAACGTCATCTCCTTCAAGTAGGTACCCTGACCCAGCTCCCCTGTACCTGTAAGATGTGTATGTTGTCACATGGATACATTATACCGTAATTGTTGCTCACACACTCTGTGTATGTGTTAGGGGGCGACAACTTTGCTAAACTAAAGGAATATGGAAGCTTCCTGGATTTTACTAGGTTTATAATCTCCCTGTGTATCTATTTACTTGTATGTACTTTATTTTATTAAAGTACCTGTGGTCTGCCCACTGCAGCGTATGCAGTCACAGACTCTGTAGTACTGGGTGTGCAGTGACTCATACTAACCAATCAGTGAATACTTCTCATCAACATTCTGCAACATGCTGCTGAGAGGTAGTCCCTGATAGGCTAGGACAACTACACTGCACTTACAGCCCTACATAGGCTATGTCTCCATATGCTACAAAGGGCAGACCCATACAGGGACTATTTGTTTGATTTTATGCAGTAAAACACAGCTTATAAGCACTTCATAATAAAATAAAGATGTGCTGGTGCATTAAAATGCTGTTCTGCTGCACATTGTCACACGGGGTACACATTATATATAAATATTGTATTTGTATACACCAGTGATTGTGGGTTTGTTGTCGTTCTTTTCACGTGTGCTTACAACTGTGCTAAAAACTTGTCAAGATGACGCACTGATGTCACGCTTACTCACTCCTCTGTGCAGCTTGCTACAGCCATATTGGCTCACACTAAATACATTTATATTTTGTCATACTAATAAATGTGTATTTTCTCACATTTATACGTTGTCATGTAGATTTGTGGACTTGGTGCAATAAGAGGAGAGATCTCACAGCTTAGTAAACCTGCCCCATGGATAGTATCTCCAAGCTCCTTACCTTAGTAGATCTGGCCCAGTGTCCTTATCACAATGGTACATCATTATAGTATCACATGGATGCATTAATACTTTGTGATATATTGTATCTACCTCTCTTTTCTGTATCCATCTTTGCCTCTCCCCTCTCTCTATATCTATTGCATCTCTCCCCATCTATTTTTCCCCCTTATTTTTTGGGCGTTTCCCCCTCTCTGTCTCGTAATGCTTCTCTGTGTCTCTCTCTCTTCTCTCTCTCTAACTCCCTTTTCTCTCTCCATTCTCTCTCATTTTTCACACACTCACTCTCTCATTCCCCTTGTCTCTCTATACTGCAGTCTCATTCTCTGTCCTCTCATTGTTCACTATCTCCCTCCTTTTTCTCTCTCCTTCTTTATTTTGTTAACCCTCCCTGTCTCTTTCCATCTTGTTTTTCACTCTCTACCTCTCTTTAGTTCATCCCTTTCCACTCTCTATTTCTCTCCTTTTCTCTCTCTCTTCTTTCACCCTCTTTCTCTTTCAAGTCCAGGAGCTCTTCATTAACAGGATAATTATATGCATTTATTCAGTAATACACAACTTAAATATACAGAAACGGGTCCTAATAAGACAGTGGGGAGATGACTTGTGGCCACTTAGTTTATTTCTGGGCCAGTTTGGCACATGGTGATCTCCCCTCTGGGTCCCTCAGTACATTATAATATATGACGGCACTGACGACGCTGCACAATTAGTGCATATATATATTATATAAAATGAGTGAGCATTGTAAGGGCTAGCTCAGTGACGGGTACCCGGGTCACATGACCATCCTCATTTGTGGTCCTTCAAGTGAGCTCTAAACTTTTATATTTTACCCAAAGCAAAATGGTAAAGTTGCTGTAGGAAAGGAATGAATTGGTAATAGAGGTATGGAAAGCAAAGAGAAGTATTTAGGTGTATAATTGTGTATTAATTGCTGGTTTTAGGGAGATATAATGGACTGTGTGCTGTTGAAGAGGGGCGTGCCTTACTAGTCCAGAGAATAGACTGGGGGCCACATGAGAAGCGCCCGAGGGCCACAAGAGGTCCCCAGGCCGCCCATTGTCCATTACTCTGCATATTCACTTTCTCTTCATCTCTTTACTTCCTTTTCTCTGTCTCCCTGTCTGTATTTGTCCTTTTCTTAACCTATCTTCCTTCATCTTTTTCTACTTCACTTGCTCTGTGTCTCTACCCTCTCGTTCTTTCTGTCTCCTTTCTGTGTCTCTTCTTTTATAAAGTTCTCTTCCTCCAGTCTCTCTTCTTTATTCACTCAATCCCTCCCTATGTCACTTTATTCACTCTCTTTATCTCTTGTCTCTGTCACTTTCTCTCTCTATTCCTCCCTTTCAGTGTCTATTCTATTCTTCTTTCCTTACTATTTCTCCTATATTCATTTTGACTCTTCTTTTCTTTCTCTCTATTTCTTCCTTAGTTACTTGTTCTCTCTCTCTCTCTCTCTCTCTCTCTCATTCTCTCTCTGTCTTTTGTGCTCTATCTGTCTTTTTCCCTCTCTCTTCTTTTCTCTTTCTTTCTTACAATGTCTCTCTCTTCCTCCCTCTCTCTTCATCTCTTTCACTCTGTTTCTCTATGTCCCTATGTACATGTCTCCTTTCTCTCTCGCGTCCTGTTTTCTGTCTCCATCTTTATATGTCTCTTCATCTCTCCCTCCCTCTCTTTTACTCTCTCCTTTTTACTCTATCCCTCTCTGCTTATCATTCCCCTCTATCTCTTTTCATTCTCTCTCTTTCTCTCTCTAGCCCTCACCGATTTTCCTATTTTATGTCTCCCTTCCTATGTTTCTCTTTCTTTACCTCTCTCTCTCCCTCTCTCTCTCTCTTTGCATCTCCCCCTATCTCCCTCTCTCTGTGCATCTCTCTCTTTTCGTCTCTCTCTCTGTGCATCTCTCTTTTCCTCTCTCTCTCTTTCTCTCCCTCTCTCTGTGCATCTCTCTACCCCCCTCTCCCTCTCTCCCTTCCTCCTATTTTCCTCTCCTTCTCTCCCTCTCACTTTCTCTCTTTCTCTCTCTCATCCTCTCCCTCTCATCCCCTCTCTCTCCCTCTCTCTCTCTTCCTCTCTTCATCCCTCTCACTTTCTCTCTTTCTCTCTCTCTCTCTCTTTCTCTCTCTCTTCCTCTCCCTCTCCTCCCCTCTCTCTTTCTCTCTCCCCCCCTCTCTCTCATCCTCTCCCCCTCTCTCTTCCCCTCTCTCTCTCTCTCTCTCTCCTCCTCTCTTCATCCCTCTCTCTCTTCCTCCCTCCCTCTCTCTCCTCCTCCCTCTCTCTCTTCCTCCCTCTCCTCCTCTCTCTCTTCCTTTCCCTCTCTTCATCCCTCTGTCTCTTTCTCTCTCTCTCTCTCTCTCTCTCCCTCCCTCTCCTCCTCTCCCTCTCCTCCTCTCCCTCTCTCTCTCTTCCTCCCTCTCTTTCTCTTCCTCCCTCTCTCTCCCTCCCTCTCTCTCTCCCTCCCTCTCCTCTCTCTCTCTCCCTCTCCTCCTCTCCCTCTCTGTCCCCCTCTCTCTCCCTCTCCTCTCTCTCTTCCTTTCCCTCTCTTCTTCCCTCTCTTCATCCCTCTGTCTCTTGCTCCCCCCCTCTCTCTCTCTTCCTCCTCCCCCCCCTCTCTCTCTCTCTTCCTCCCCCCCCCCTCTCTCTCTCTCTTCCTCCCACTCTCTCTCCTCCTCTCTTCATCCCTCTCTCCCTCCCTCCCTCTCTCTCCTCCTCCCTCTCTCTCCTCCTCCCTCTCTCTCCTCCTCCCTCTCTCTGTGACTTGCGCTGCCTCCCTTTGATTTGTGTGACTCCTCCAGTTCATACCAAGTGACACGTTGTGGGTTCAGTCCAGGTGAGGAGGTTGGCGTGCTCCTTGGGATGTTCAGCAGACGCTGCGCATCACGTGAGGACACGTCGTACTGTCAGCTTTGTTTATTGTTATTGCTGAAAACTCTTGTAGAAAACGTTATCTAATAAACACTTTACCTTTGTCCTCCTACATTGTACTGTATATGTAGATCCATATGTAATATTACTATAGGAGGTTACCTGACCTATTTATATGAATCTCATCTGAGGAGCTTGCAATCTAATTCTGCAAACTGTATTGACTGGATTTGTAATTGACTATAGAGCTGGTTTTATTGGGTTTATTCACCGCTCTGAGACCTATAATGCAAATGAGCTTGTTCAAGGTTTTATTTTAGGAATACAGCCAGTAAAATAAAACAGACTATAAATGATCCTTCAGGCAGAGCGGTGATATAACTGTAACAACTGTATTTGTTAAAAGGGACTCTTTGGGCATTTTTGTTAAATTTAAATCTTTTAACAATTAATTAATTTTATCCTCCATAATGTAATTGTGATATAAACTGTACAGTTCACTTACTTTTAGGAAGTCCCCAGAGTAACAGATTCTTACTGTCTGGAGCCTCCACTTTTCCTCCTGTTCTCCATTTGAGAGCTGCCACCTTTCACAGCTGTGACCTAAACCCATGCCCACAGGTGAGGGGCTTCAAACTATCAGTGTAAAGCTGTTGCATGCAGACACACAGCAATACACTGCAGCATGAAACCTCCCAACTGTGGTCATGTGCTTAGGTGCGCTAGATGGCAACTCTCATGAGAGAGAACAGGAAGAAAGGGAGAGGTTAAAGAAGGTAAAACATATGTTGCAAAGTGTAAAAGCTATGCCATGATTAAATCAAGGAGGCTACAATTAATTAATTAATATAATTACCACAGCTTCAGTGAATGAGTGGCACAATCCCAATGTAGTAACTGCTGCAATCCCAACTGTGGATGATTTCTATGTTTTTTTTTTTTAAACTAAGCTTATTAATGGGGAAAACAAGAAAACCCAAATGTGACATCATTGACATTTACAAACAATTATTTGTGTGGGTCCATGGTGTTTCAACCTGGTCCTGTTGGCTACTTTTCAAGAGGGAGTATCCTTGTAAACAAATTAGTTTTTGGTAGTACTGTTGAAAGCACTGGCAGTTTTATCTGCCACATTCCCATCATTTAGAGTCTCCTCCCAACAAGTTGGATTTCACAATTGTATACAAAAGAACAAGAGGCCATATTATTTTATTACATTTTGGCTGTCTGCAATTGAAGTTTGTAAAGAGTATATTAAAAGTCTATATAGTTGTCTATTAAGTAGTAAAGCAGTAAATAATGTTTGCTTTCTTAAGTATCTGTGCTTACTTTAATTAGGCAGAGAAGAACTGGCTGGAGAAAGCAAAGTCGTAGATGCAACTTTTAAATGTGTTTTTGTATTATTATTAGTTTAGCTTATTATATATTTAAAGAATTAACAGTAATGTATAAATTATGTAAATTTCATCCACCACTGTGAACATATCATTAAAATTCCACAAGTTCCCCAAACGCATTACATTACAAATAGTAATTACTAAGCATCTCAAGTCATCTATGTACTTGCCAAGCACTACTTCCTACGGGAAAACAGCCCTTCTTACATTATCTCAGGAGAGAACACGCTTAGTAAATCCCCCCAGTATCTGTACTTCTCTTGACATACATTTGTAAGTATAATAAGCCATTTTCACAGCATAATGTCTAAGCAATGTGGCTAAATTGAAGTGTTTGCCTATTTTATATTATATGTCCAAGAATTAAACTAACTGCTCTCACAGTTTAATAATAAATACATATTACTTTACTTTATCACATACTCTGTTTTACACCATTTTCTCTTTTCCTCTAATAAGAGAAACTATACAAAATACTACATACTTAGAAAATGAGATATACCGTGTGCTATCTATATAATTCATTGTTTTGCATATATTATACACACAGTATGACAGTATGTTAGAGGACCACTGTACTGTATTTACAAGATAAGCTTATGTTTCTTTGTTGGGTATAGGTTATAAAAACTTAATATCTATATATGTATATATATATATAAATATATATGTATATATATATATATATATATATATATATATATGTATATATATATATATATGTATATATATATATATATGTATATGTATATATATATATATATATATATATATATATATATGTATGTATATATATATATATATATATGTATGTATATATATATATATATATATATGTATGTATATATATATATATATATATATATATATATATATATGTATGGATATATATATATATATATATATATATATATGTATGGATATATATATATATATATATATATATATATATTTATAAATATATATATATATATATATTTATAAATATATATATATATATATATATATATATATATATATATATATATATATATATATATATATATATATATATATAAAGATTGAGGTAGCCGTGAGTGTCCAGTAATCCAGAAATCCAGAGTATTGCTGTAAATAATGATACCTTTTTTATTGGACAGTATATATATATATATATATACAATATATTAATACATTTGTCCAAAAAAAAAGGTATCACTATTTACTGCAATACTCTAATTATTCAAATATATGTATATATATATATATATATATATATATATATATATATATATATATATATATATACTGTATATCAGCTTCCATCTATATGAAGAGCAGTGTTTCTATATACAGTCTCTACATACAGTGTAACGTACAGTTGGGCTGAATTTGTCCTGCATTTCTGTGCCCATGTCATGCTTAGAGGAACATACATATTTGAATAATAACTAGACCCCCACACTAGTATGTGAGTCAATTGTATATTATAACATGTATGTGGGATGTGCATTGAGTGCAAGCTCATGGGGTGAGGACTTAGTACAGTGATGTTTTGCCATGGGCTCAGCCCAAGTACTTTCTGAACCTAGAGAGTAAAGACATCACCTGTTCCGAAGAGCTGACAATCTAATGCTTTACACCAACTGGTAACACTGTCTTTTCTCCTCTATCCAGAGGCGTTTGCACTCAGGCCCCGTGTTTCTGTCTTATCATGGAGTACTGCGCACATGGACAGCTGTACGAGGTCCTCAGAGCAGGACGCAAGGTCACCCCCAGGCTGCTGGTGGACTGGTCGTGTGGCATTGCCAGCGGCATGAACTACCTCCACCTGCACAAGATCATCCACAGGGACCTCAAGTCACCCAAGTGAGTACCACCTTCTGCTGCTGATCACCAGGACTGAGCTATGATCAAAAAGGACTATGCTATGATCTGAACAAAAGCATATTTAGCCAGCAAAATGTCATAAAGCTAGATTTTTAAGTAGAAAATACTAACTGGCTCCTCAACGTAGTCAGGATACTTTGATGAAAGCTCCTTGAGTGAGGGGGGCATTTACATCCCTGCAGGAGTATGGCTTGAAGTTAACTTTGCACATGCTCAGATACAAGCAGTTTGCAGAGGAAGGGGTTGGTGTGAAATATCAAAACTCAAATGATTTAACAAATCTCCCTTCCCTCCCCACCTCTCGGGTCAGGGGATTATTACATGCCCTCAGGCTTCAAGCTATCAAGAAGTGCTGAATCCAGACAAGATGGAAACTTTCTATACACAAACAGAGTCTGCAGAAATTAAGTTTTTCTCTTCAAAAATGTGTATGCTGTTAGTTTACACAGTTGATAATATGTTAGATACTTCACAGAAATGTGAGATGGGTAGTGGAGACAATGAATAACCTTCCAACAGAAGTGGCAGCAATAACAAAATATAGGAATATAAGGTTTACATAATGTTTGAGGAGCTATGTTCAATAAAAGGGTTAAACAATTGAATCAGACTAACTGAATAGTAGCATACATGTGCCAATTTGCATTGATTAAAACACATTTTACTTTTTTTTTTTAAGTGAAATATAATAGAAATATCCTTTTCATTTAGTTTAGGACATTTAAAAAGCCCTCTTGAAGCCAAATAGTTCCATACCCCTTTATAAGGTGTCATACTTTCTCCTCCATAGGGGGTCTTGGGTACATTTGCAATACATAACCCTGCAAACGTTCAGGTTAGCCAGTAATGGCACGGATAGATACATATTAGTTACATGAACATTTTAAATTATTTAATATCCTTTCCCCGCCAGACCGTAAAATAATAGAGAAATATTTTGATAAAATATAAGAAAAAGCGATGTCCTCTTGTTACAGTGAGAATCCCATGTTGACTTCTCAGCCAATCATGGGAAAGTCATCCAGGGATACAATCTGCGATTGGCTGTTAAGTGCTGTATAAAGTGAATGTGACTTCCTTCACATTGCAGATGTTTTGACCACCCAGACTCACTAATCATGTGATTTGTTCCCGGAGCGTCTTGGCCACCCACCTGGACACTTGACCACCCAGATTTACTAATCATGTGATTTGTCCCCATAGCGTCTTGGCCACCCACATGGACACTTGACCAAGTAGACTCAGTAATCATGTGATTTGTCCCAGTAGCATCTTGGCCACTCACATGGACACTTGACCACCCAGACTCAGTAATCATGTGATTTGTCCCTGTAGTGTCTTGGCCACCCACCTGGACACATGACCACCCAGACTCCGTAATCATGTGATTTGTCCCAGTAGCGTCTTGGCCACTCACATGGACACTTGACCATCCAGACTCAGTAATCATGTGATTTGACCCTGTAGCATCTTGGCCACCCACACAGACACTTGACCATCCAGACTCAGTAATCATGTGATTTGTCCCAGTAGTGTCTTGGCCACTCACATGGACACTTGACCATCCAGACTCACTAATCATGTGATTTGACCCTGTAGCATCTTGGCCACCCATAGTCTTGGCCACCCAAATTGACACTTGACAACCCAGACTCACTAATCATTTGATTTTTCCCTGCAGTGTCTTGGTCACCCACACGGACACAGTCAAGATCTCAGATTTTGGAACCTCGAAGGAGCTCAGTGACAAAAGCACTAAAATGTCCTTTGCCGGCACTGTGGCCTGGATGGCCCCTGAGGTCATCCGGAATGAACCTGTGTCAGAAAAAGTGGACATCTGGTCAGTTCCTCTCTCCTGGGTCACTATGTATCACTGTTATATCTACATTTGTTTGTTTGGCCACTATTATTATACTGTATTATTACATTGTTCTTGTCTTGTCTTACTTGCCATCATGTAAATATTATATATTTTGTGAGCGAAGCCCCCTGGGAATTTTTAATCCAGTTTTGCTCAAGAATTAAAAATATGTTTTCCAGACTCTAAATCTCTCAATTTTCATAAAAAATATTTTCTGCAATTTTCAAATATTTAAACCAGTCTCTAAACTAAACTGGTGGTCTTGTAATCTGGCAGGTCATTTGGGGTCCTCTTGTGGGAACTACTAACCGGAGAAATCCCCTACAAGGATGTGGACTCCTCAGCCATTATCTGGGGAGTGGGGAGTAACAGCCTCCATCTTCCTGTCCCCTCCACCTGCCCTGACGGCTTCAAAATCCTTATGAAGCAGACATGGTAAGTGAATTTCACAAATATATGCACTTCAATAACCTCCCTCTTATTGGATTAAGTTGTGCCCTATGTCTAAGTTATATCTTCATTTAGCCCACAAAAAAAAAATTATGAGCTTTCTCTATATAATTACATGAGCAAAGACAAAGTGGATATAAAATGTAACCTTTTATTATTTCTATTAAAATAACTCCTATTGTTTCATGACTTATGGCTATAAAAATATAAATGTTCCAGGAAGAGTAAGTGCTGGATACAAGATTTATTATATAGTAAAGCACCTGAACAGCAAAATGATATATGAGGACTGATGTTTGGCAGCAAATTGCCAAATGATATAGCAATTATACCCCATACAGATACAAACTAACCATTAACAACATTGTAGCAACTTTATAAGCCTAATAAGGTCCATGTAAATGTTACTAAATAACATCTTTATTAGTCTAAACACACAGTTTTAGTAATTGTATAGGGGAGCCCAACAGGTGCAGCAGGTGCAAAGCCACAGGCCCCATAACAGTATAGGGGCCCTCTGCTACTGCCAGTAATTGAGGAATAATACTTTATTAGAGGAGGATGGCAGATAATCACTTTATAGGAAGGTGATCTAATTACCACAGAGGTGATCTGATGATGTACGAGGCGTGGATAGAGAAGTTGTAAAGGGGCCCCCAAATTATTTTGCACCATGGCCCTCCATTCACTAGCTCTTCCACTGATGAGAGGGTACATCCAGAATATTGTTAGTAATTAGTTTACAACTGATTGTATTTGAGACTATTATTATTTCTTATTATCTGATTGGTGTAGTCATTTTATTAACAGTTTCTCTTCCAAAAGCACCAGTAATAATATACAATGGGTACTTTAAGAGAGAATTATTTTTTGGCATTCATGGAAAACAGATCTTAGCCTGAGTTGAGGATAATTTGACTCTCTCTTCGTTAACCCTTTAGGCAGAGCAAACCGCGCAACCGGCCCTCGTTCAGACAGATTCTCATGCACTTGGACATCGCCTCCGCTGACGTCTTGGGGACCCCTCAGGAGACTTACTTTAAGTCCCAGGTAAGAACCAGCCGAGAGCCAAGCACCGAGCACACTGTGAGAGCCGGGGTCCCAGATATAAATCCAATCAGGGTCTATGGATAAAAATAACTAGCTGACTAGATATGATCTCATGTGTCTAATGTGGTTACATCTTCTGCACTTTGTACTGGATTCAAACTGAATGTAGATACACTTCCAGGTGAAATAGAGAAAGGACTGAATGCTGCAGGGAAGGTGGGGGGCAAGTTACTGTGCCTTGCAAAAGTATTCACCCCCTTAACTTTTTACCTATTTTGTTACATTACAGCCTTAAGTTCAATGTTAATCTGAATTTTATGTGATGGATCAGAACACAATAGTCTAAGTTGGTGAAGTGAAATGAGAAAAATATATACATAAAACTATTTTTTAGAAATAGAAAACAGAAAATAGGCATGTGCGTATGTGTTCACCCCCTTTGTTATGAAGCTCCGGTGCAACCAATTACCTTCAGAAGTCACATAATTAGTGAAATGATGTCCACCTGTGTGCAATCTGTCACATGATCTGTCATTACATATACGCACCTTTTTTAAAAGGCCCCAGAGGCTGCAACACCTAAGCAAGAGGCACCACTAACCAAACACTGCCATGAAGACCAAGGAAGTCTCCAAACAAGTAAGGGACAATGTTGTTGAGAAGTACAAGTCAGGGTTAGGTTATAAAAAATATGCAAATCGTTGATGATCCCCAGGAGCACCATCAAATCTCTCATAGCCAAATGGAAAGAACATGGCACAACGGCAAACCTGCCAAGAGATGGACGCCCACCAAAACTCACGGATCGGGCAAGGAAGGCATTAATCAGAGAGGCAGCACAGAGACCTAAGGTAACCCTGGAGGAGCTGCAGAGTTCCACAGCAGAGACTGGAGTATCTGTACATAGGACGACAATAAGCCGTACGCTCCATAGAGTTGGGCTTTATGGCAGAGTGGCCAGAAGAAAGCCATTACTTTCAGCAAAAAACAAAATGCTGTTGAGTCTGCGAAAAGGCATGTGGGAGACTCCCAAAATGTATGGAGGAAGGTGCTCTGGTCTGATGAGACTAAAAATGAACTTTTCGGCCATCAAAGAAAACGCTATGTCTGGCGTGAACCCATCACATCACCCAAAGAGCACCATCCCCACAGTGACACATGGTGGTGGCAGCATCATGCTGTGGGGATGTTTTTCAGCAGCCGGGACTTTGAAACTGGTCAGAGTTGAGGGAAAGATGGATGGTGCTAAATACAGGGATATTCTTGAGCAAAACCTGTACCACTCTGTGCGTGATTTGAGGCTAGGACGGAGGTTCACCTTCCAGCAGGACAATGACCCCAAACACAATGCTAAAGCAACACTTGGGGGGTTTAAGGGGAAACATGTAAATGTGTTGGAATGGCCTAGTCACAACCCAGACCTCAACCCAATAGAAAATCTGTGGTCAGACTTAAAGATTGCTGTTCACAAGCACAAACCATCCATCTTGAAGGAGCTGGAGCAGTTTTGCAAGGAGGAATAGGCAACAATCCCAGTGGTAAGATGTGGCAAGCTCATAGAGACTTATCCAAAGCGACTTGGAGCTGTGATTGCCGCAAAAGGTGGCTCTACAAAGTATTGACTTTAGGGGGGTGTATAGTTATGCACATTGACTTTTTCATTTAGTCCTATTTGTTGTTTGCTTCACAATAAAAAACAAAAAACAAAAACATCAAAGTAGTGGGCATGTTCTGTAAATTAAATGAATCAAATCTTCAAACAATCCATACTAATTCCAGGTTGTGAGGCAACAAAACACGAAAAATGCCAAGGGGGGTGAATACTTTTGCAAGGCACTGTATGTATCTTGCTGTAGCCATGGTGGGGGCATGTTACTTACTTTGTTGCAGGCAGGGTGGGGGCATGTTACCTATCTTGCTGCAGGCAGGGTGGGGGCATGTTACAGTGTCTTGTTGCAGGCAGGGTGGGGGCAAGTTACAGTGTCTTGCTGCAGGCAGGGTGGGGGCACGTTACAGTGTCTTGTTGCAGGCAGGGTGGGGGCAAGTTACTTACTTTGTTGCAGGCAGGGTGGGAGCACGTTACCTATCTTGTTGCAGGCAGGGTGGGGGCACGTTACCTATCTTGCTGCAGGCAGGGTGGGGGCATGTTACTGTGTCTTGCTGCAGGCACTGTGGGGGCAAGTTACTGTGTCTTGCTGCAGGCACTGTGGGGGCAAGTTACTGTGTCTTGCTGCAGGCACTGTGGGGGCAAGTTACTGTGCCTTGCTGCAGGCACTGTGGGGGCAAGTTACTGTGTCTTGCTGCAGGCAGGGTGGGGGCATCTTACTGTGTCTTGCTGCAGGCAGGGTGGGGACAAGTTACTGTGTCTTGCTGCAGGCACTGTGGGGGCAAGTTACTGTGTCTTGCTGCAGGCAGGGTGGGGGCAAGTTACTGTGTCTTGCTGCAGGCAGGGTGGGGGCACGTTACTGTGTCTGGCTGCAGGCAGGGTGGGAGCGCGTTACTGTGTCTGGCTGAAGGCAGGGTGGGAGCGCGTTACTGTGTCTTGCTGTAGGCACGGTGGGGGCACATTACTGTGTCTTGCTGCAGGCAGGGTGGGGGCACATTACCATGTCTTGCTGTAGGCAGGGTGGGGGCACATTACCAAGTATTTCTGTAGGCACGGTGGGGGCACATTACGTATCTTGCTGTAGGCAGGGTGGGGGCACATTACCATGTCTTGCTGTAGGCAGGGTGGGGGCACATTACCAAGTCTTTCTGTAGGCAGAGTGGGGGCACATTACCGTGTCTTGCTGTAGGCAGGGTGGGGGCAAGTTACTGTGTCTGGCTGAAGGCAGGGTGGGGGCAAGTTACTGTGCCTTGCTGCAGGCACTGTGGGGGCAAGTTACTGTGTCTTGCTGAAGGCAGGGTGGGGGCACATTACTGTGTCTGGCTGCAGGCAGGGTGGGGGCAAGTTACTCTGTCTTGCTGCAGGCAGGGTGGGAGCGCGTTACTGTGTCTTGCTGCAGGCAGGGTGGGGGCAAGTTACTGTGTCTTGCTGCAGGCAGGGTGGGGGCAAGTTACTGTGTGTTGCTGCAGGCAGGGTGGGGGCAAGTTACTGTGTCTGGCTGAAGGCAGGGTGGGGGCACGTTACAGTGTCTTGCTGCAGGCAGGGTGGGGGCAAGTTACTGTGTCTTGCTGCAGGCAGGGTGGGAGCGCGTTACTGTGTCTGGCTGAAGGCAGGGTGGGAGCGCGTTACTGTGTCTTGCTGTAGGCACGGTGGGGGCACATTACCAAGTATTTCTGTAGGCAGGGTGGGGGCACATTACGTATCTTGCTGTAGGCACGGTGGGGGCACATTACCAAGTATTTCTGTAGGCTCGGTGGGGGCACATTACGTATCTTGCTGTAGGCACGGTGGGGGCACATTATGTATCTTGCTGTAGGCATGGTGGGGGCACATTACCATGTCTTGCTGTAGGCAGGGTGGGGGCACATTACCATGTCTTGCTGTAGGCACGGTGGGGGCACATTACGTATCTTGCTGTAGGCAGGGTGGGGGCACATTACCATGTCTTGCTGTTGGCAGGGTGGGGACACATTACCATGTCTTTCTGTAGGCAGGGTGGGGGCACATTACCAAGTCTTTCTGTAGGCACGGTGGGGGCACATTACTCAGTTTTGCTGTAGGCAGGGTGGGGGCACATTACCAATTCTTTCTGTAGGCACGGTGGGGGCACATTACCATGTCTTGCTGTAGGCACGGTGGGGGCACATTACCATGTCTTGCTGTAGGCAGGGTGGGGGCACATTACCATGTCTTGCTGTAGGCAGGGTGGGGGCACATTACCAAGTCTTTCTGTAGGCACGGTGGGGGCACATTACGTATCTTGCTGTAGGCACGGTGGGGGCACATTACCATGTCTTGCTGTAGGCACGGTGGGGGCACATTACCATGTCTTGCTGTAGGCAGAGTGGGGGCACATTACGTATCTTGCTGTAGGCACGGTGGGGGCACATTACCAAGTCTTGCTGTAGGCACGGTGGGGGCACATTACCAAGTCTTGCTGTAGGCACGGTGGGGGCACATTACCATGTCTTGCTGTAGGCACGGTGGGGGCCCATTACCATGTCTTGCTGTAGGCAGAGTGGGGGCACATTACGTATCTTGCTGTAGGCACGGTGGGGGCACATTACCATGTCTTGCTGTAGGCAGGGAGGGGGCACATTACCATGTCTTGCTGTAGGCACGGTGGGGGCACATTACCAAGTCTTTCTGTAGGCACGGTGGGGGCACATTACGTATCTTGCTGTAGGCACGATGGGGGCACATTACCATGTCTTGCTGTAGGCACGGTGGGGGCACATTACCAAGTCTTTCTGTAGGCACGGTGGGGGCACATTACGTATCTTGCTGTAGGCAGGGTGGGGGCACATTACCATATCTTGCTGTAGGCACGGTGGGGGCACATTACCAAGTCTTTCTGTAGGCAGAGTGGGGGCACATTACGTATCTTGCTGTAGGCACGGTGGGGGCACATTACGTATCTTGCTGTAGGCACGGTGGGGGCACATTACCATGTCTTGCTGTAGGCACGGTGGGGGCACATTACCATGTCTTGCTGTAGGCAGGGTGGGGGCACATTACCACGTCTTGCTGTAGGCAGGGTGGGGACACATTACGTATCTTGCTGTAGGCACGGTGGGGGCACATTACCATGTCTTGCTGTAGGCAGGGTGGGGGCACATTACCATGTCTTGCTGTAGGCAGAGTGGGGGCACATTACGTATCTTGCTGTAGGCACGGTGGGGGCACATTACCATGTCTTGCTGTAGGCAGGGTGGGGGCACATTACCATGTCTTGCTGTAGGCAGAGTGGGGGCACATTACGTATCTTGCTGTAGGCACGGTGGGGGCACATTACCATGTCTTGCTGTAAGCAGGGTGGGGGCACATTACTCAGTTTTGCTGAATGCCTCAGGTGAGTCAGCGGCACAGATAATGGCGAAGCTGAGCCGCTGCCTCCTGATGAAAAAGATGCCAAAAATAGCTCATTTCTTCTGCTCTGATGACGATGTCCGGACCATTCACTGCTACACTTGTATTGTCAGCTCCTCTCAGCACTTTAATGGCTTCTAGAAATCTGGAGCTGTCACTGCAGCCCCCCCCCCCCCCCCCTCACCCCATACTATTCAAGAGACACTGACAGCCAAATTTATACCAAGCACAATTCTTAGTAAAATGGTAAAATGGTAAAAACCCAGGCTATAAATCATTACCCTTTTTATTTATTACAGGACAGTTACATTACAAGCTGCATCTCACCCCCAGGCAGTTATTTTGCAGTCTTTTTACATTATTTTTTGATCTAGCTGATTAACCAGGCATCATGAGGTGGTCTCCCTTCCAGTATGATATCACCCCAGCCGCAATGAGCATGGAGCTGGGGGTGACTACTGGGAACAAATATTGTCTGGTAATGAATTAGATATATACAACTTACAAATAGCTGTATACAGGGATATACCCATAAATTACAGTTCTGGGCAATAGATATGTTTTTCTCTTAACATTTTAAAACCATGTTTGGCCAATATTTACACTAGCACCTCAGGAGAGCTTAGTGTAAATATGGCACATTGGGCGATGCCACTCTCTAGATGCCAGCCGTTATGTACATTACGCCTTCTCAAGCTATATCCCGTGGCTATTATTGTATCATTTGAAATCTTTGAGTCTAGAGAGGAAAAAAGTAATAAAGCTAGAAAATAAGGAAGTTTGGATGCCTCTGCTGTAAACTAGAGGCATCCATGATACTTTGGTGGAAGCTGTGTGTGTGTGAGAGGGGCATTCATCGATTCCGGCTGTCTGCTTCTGGGCTTGTCAGTGTGAAGGCGGTTTTGTCAATCTGAGTTAGATCTAATTGCTTAACAATTCGCATACATTGTCCCTTCTCCCCAATTCCCTCCATTAATTGATAAAAAAGCACACCCTTTATGATACCGCTCTCGTGAAGTGATGCGGCAAATTTAAGTTGGAATCCTTTAGTCCTAGTTTTTAAAAATGTGTTTATGTCCATGGCTTACACAGCTGATAATTCTCAACCTACTCCACTAACAGGTGCCTTTTTTCTTGAACTACAGCGGTGTTACTGCCCATATGTTGTTGCTTTTTTTACTTTTAGTAAATTTCGTTCATCTGTTTTTGGTTATTTTATACAGATATGAACTATTTCAGTATTTTTGTAAATATGTATAAATTTGATGTTACACATATTCTTGTAAAAATATATATTTTCTTAAACTGACACCATGTACAATGGCTATAAATAATGTATAGTGTTTTTTTTGAAAACATATACACCATTTTTTCTAATTTGAAGTCTAGTACAAGTGTAAATCAAAAGCTTATAGTCTATTGAAATAGTGATGAGGTCAATGCATAGGGCCTCATTCAATTGCGATTTGGCCAATTGAATAGGGCTCTAAATAAGCACATAGCATATATTTTTTAAATAAGTTTTTAGTTAGTGAAAACCTTGCTTTTGGATAGATGCTTACTAACTAAAAACTTCTTTAAAAAAATATGTTATATGCTTATTTAGACCCCTATTCAATTGGCCAAATTGCAATTGAATGAGGGCCATAGTATATAATGATTGGTCTTCTTGTAACTTGAGGATCTAGCGTATTTATTTGTATTACAGCCGACCACCTCATTAATTTTGTATGTAGTCTTAAAGGCATATCTAAGTTTGCTTTATTATGAATGCATCTGAGGAGAAATAGTAGGGTATGCTAAACATTAAAAAAAAAACATTTAAACACGTACCTTGAAGTCATCAAAATGTCTTGTAATTTCTGACAGTTGCAAATTAGTGTTAACACCCTCCAAAACCAGGCTAAATTACTATCAAATTTAAAATGATTTGTTTTGGCCAATCAGGTTAGTTAAACATTTGATTTAAATTCTGGTGTTCCTGTTTGTGCTGTTAAGCAGCCTGGGCTATGTAGTGTATCACTGATATGTGCTATGCATTGCTGCTGACATTGGGATAATATTGCTCCCCTGATGCTGCATGCTGATTGGGGGTCAGATGCCTGTGTAGACACCCCCTGTGGGTGTCAAAATAATCATTAGATATTAATAAAAATAAAATGTTTTATGAGATGTGCTGCTTTTTGCCTAAGTACTGCAGAAATGTATTAATCCATGAAACTTGGATGCGCCTTTAATGCACACTAACTAGTCTCACATTCTCTTCTCAGGCGGAGTGGAGGGAAGAGGTAAAGAAACATTTTGAGAAGATTAAGAGCGAGGGGACCTGTATCCACCGTCTGGACGAGGAGCTGATCAGGCGGCGCAGAGAGGAGCTGAGGTGAGCTTACGAGTCTGGGGTGTGTCAGTGGGTTCTGTTACATTGGGAAGTGCTGAGTATATTCTATATACTGACTGGCTGTCCCCACTAGGCATGCGCTGGATATACGTGAGCATTATGAACGCAAACTGGAGAGAGCCAACAACCTGTACATGGAGCTGAGCTCGATCATGCTGCAACTAGAGGTGCGCGAGAAGGAGCTGATCAGGTAAGAGCGAGACACATATATGCACATTTACGTATACATACACATAGACCTACACATGCATACACAAACAAACTGTTAAAACATATTCTGGTGTATAAGTGTAAGTGGCGCGTAAATCACAGTATCATAACAGACAAATTGTTAAATGGATATGGATGGTTCCCTGTTTTTAATATCAAAATAAGCTATCTACTTGTGTGTTTGCAGATCTCAACATTGCTTTATTAACAAGTGCTTAAAAGTTCTGTTTTTACTCACTGAAACCTTCCAAATAGTCCAGACAAAGCTCCACCCCAGCAGCTCATGCACAGTGTTTCTATATGTATTAGATGATAGAGCCAATGAAAGGCTGTTTATCAACTCAAATGGTGCTGAGACAATTTGTGATTGGTTAGTACATCAGGTACTACAGAGACAATGCGTGCATGAGCTGCTGAAGGGTAGTTTATTTGGAAGGTTTCAATGAGTAAAACAGAGCTTTTAAGGATTTGCCAATACAATGATGTTTAGATATGGTTATTTTTTAAGACTCCAACCATCATTTCCATGGAGCTCCAATATTGACAAAAACAGTTCATCTGAAATATTAGAGGGAGTTTTATTGCTGACTGTTTTTCCGTTGTTCTAGGCGTGAGCAGGTGGTAGAGAAGAAATACCCTGGCACATACAAGCGCCATCCTGTCCGACCCATTGTCCATCCCAATGCTGTTGAAAAGCTGATTAAAAAGAAGGGCACTCCATCCAAGCCATCAACTCAAGCCAAAAGGTAAGAAATGACCCAATACTTAATGTGTAGCAGTGATCCTATCTCGCTCCAGATGGTAACCATGTTCCTTTCCCCACCAGGCCTGACCTCCTCAAATCAGATGGCATTGCTAATGTGGAAGGGGGAGGACCCAGCGCCTCTCCAATTTCTGGAAGTCCTAAGATATCTTCACTTGGTGGGAAGAGCAGGTATCGCAGTAAACCCCGTCATCGACGAGGAAACAGCAAGGGGAGCCACAGTGACTTTTTAGCAGTATTGAAACACCAAGACTCTCTGCCACCCTCCCAAATCTCCACTCTACATCAGCCTCCAATATCTCCTCCTCATGCTCCATGCAGCCCACGTCATGAACCGCTGCAGCCCACACCAACGCGAAACCAGTCTCTGAATGTGCACGGGCAAAACATCGCCAACTGTGCAAACAACCTGCGCTACTTTGGTCCGGCAGCAGCTTTGCGGAGTCCCTTGAGCTCTCACCCTCAGAGGCACATGTCTGGTTCTAGCCCCGACCTCCTCTCTAGTACGATGGAAGCTGACAGTCGTATTAATTCTGTAAACAACTGGGAGCACCGCCAGCAGGATCCTTACAACCCCTGCCCAGGCTGTGTCGAGGGCAGTGGCCGGATAGATATGGACCCTGGAACCTGGAATGATTCAAAATCAGATCAACTAACAGAGGGATGCCCACCAGAGTCACCCAGGCACAACCATCTACACGAGGTAGCTGAGACAGGAGATCAGTTTACTGGCATCAGAGCGGCTGTGGGTGTGGGCACCCTGACTGCCCCCATGCCACCAGCGCTGCCACGCAGGATACGCTCCCTACGGAAGGTAACGCCAATTCTTTGCAGGTTTCTTTATCTGATTAGGGGATAAGAATTTACGTTGAGGAGACAGATTTCTAATGTGTATAGCACCCTCCAGTGACCAACAGAGGTGACTGCATCAGGAGGGATTTTTTCCAAAATGAGACAAGTGACAATATTAAAATATTTTTTATTGCCTTCCTCTGGTTCAATTCACATAACAAATGGACCAGAGGAGATATTAAAGTAAGACATTGAATAAAAGTCTTTAATAAAAACTCTGTTCTTATGTTACTAATACTTATTCACTAATTAATTAACAAAAATAATTTGCAATATTACCCAATCACACACACACACATGACCCTGCTTGTGTCATGGGAATTCCATATTTGACTGCTAGCCTGCCTGTAGCTTGAGGGGACAGTTATCCTATAAGGGCTTGCTCTTCTTGTGATTTTGTTGTACATTTGCTATGTGACGAACCAGGTATTTAACAAAACCGAATAGAGATCTTTTCTGACTCCACAGTTTCTCCTATTACTCTCAGATTTCTAATTCTGTTAGAAATAAAGACAAAAAAAATTCTATTGTCATTAAATAAATATAGACTTTAATTTGTATTATTGTATTTCCTTTTGCTTAATTTAAATGGTGTAAAAACATTTTGGACTTTATCAAGTTAAGTTCTTCAAAAGAGTTTACTATAAGTATGACACTTCAGTGGTCCCTTAATTGTGCTCAGCATCACATAGGAGACAGATATTTGTTTTGTTGACATGAGGTAACATGAAATCATCTCTTGTCTTCTCCACAGAATGGTGATGAATCTTCAGAGGAGGAGGAAGGGGAGGTGGACAGTGAGGTTGAATTTCCCAGGAGACTTCGGCCTCCTCATGGCATGAGCACCTGCCAGTCCTACTCCACGTTCAGCTCAGAGAACTTCTCGGTGTCCGATGGGGAGGAGGGCAACACCAGTGACCATTCCAATAGCCCCGATGACTTGGCCATCAGCCGCAAGGATCGAGTCAATGATAAGCTGGAAGACATGCTCTCCCAGACTCCTGAGATTCCCATAGAGATCTCCATGCAGTCAGATGGGCTGTCAGACAAAGAGTGCGCTGTGAGACGGGTCAAGACTCAGATGTTTTTGGGAAAACTCTGCTCCGAGGAGCATAGCTATGAGGTGAGGAGAGATGAAGGACATCTTTGTAATGCAATATGATAAAATGCGTCTTAGGGCACGGGCTCATCAAGTTTTACTTCTGACTCTTAGCTCTTCTAGTTATTTTATATATGTCTATTTGCCAACCTATTGACCTGGCTTCTAAAAGAAGAGGCTTCTCATCAATTTGGCTGGCTCCTAAGTTTGATATAATTTTGTCAACCCAAATATTTCCCAGTTTTACAGTGTAAAACCAGAGTATACCATTATATCTTCTTTTAGGAATCAATTTATCGATTAGTTACGAATAACAATCAGTATAGACTTCAGTGGAAGTTATTTTGGCTATAACTGTTGACAATATATCCAGAGCAATGCAATGAACATTAAAGGAATACTCCAGTGCTCAAAGTGCTTTTTGTTTATTTTGCAGAATGCCGGAAATTTTGGCGAATCCGACTGCGACACTTCAGAAGGTGAATGTTCTGACTCAACTGTGAGAACCAATCACGCTGGCAACTCATCCACTTGGTGAAAATCCATCGGCCAGACACAGTATTTCATACCCCCTAAATCACACACCCCAGGACTCTTCCCAGTGGTGCTGACCTGGATTCTGCATTTCCCCAATACCTGTCCTCATCTCTCGACCCTTTCTCTGTTCAAGGAGGGGCAGCAAAGTGTTGGCAAGAAATGCATTGCTGGCCCTCCACTCTTCCAGCAAGAATAGGGTTAACCCTAATTAATTCTGCAATAACGAGGGCACAAAGACATGCAGGAGAAAACTCCTGAACTGAACATGCTTCTTTAAGGAAGCAACTGATACCAAGAATGGCAGGGATACATGTTTTCATGAAATATTCAAGATACTGTAAAATTTCACTATTTATTTATTTTTTTGTGTTTGGACCCTTTATACTGTAAGAAGGATTTAACAGTGAGAAGGATGAAAGCACCAAGTACATAGATCAGAGAATATACTTATATATGATTCCTGATGAACATGCAGGGAACAAGGAAGATTTGCTGCTGATTTTTGTTAGGGACCAAAACTTAACTTTTTTTATTGGAATTATGAAGATTGGTCAGTAATTAGGCCCTTTCTGTGTGAAGGAGGAGGGCTGGACTAGATTTCAGAACAAACCATTGAACATAAGTAAGGAGGATAGCGACGAACAACTGTGCGGGAGGTTTAGTTGGCAACTAGCCTCTGTAGAGTGACCCATTTCAACAAAAATGAATCAGAGAATGGGATTCATATGGAAAATCAGAGAAGAATTTCACAATTGTGTGTCGACGTGTTTCTCTGCAGAGAATTTGCTGTTTACTCCCTTATACTTACAGGATGCTGTAATTCTTTTGCCGGACGCTCTGTTGGGTGGGAGAGTCATAAACCACCTAAATTTCACAAACTTCAGTGGGAATGACTTCCTTACAGGATCTCCTGCAACGGGAGGGACGCTGCTATTGGTGAGCGTTTTAGGGCAAACTATCGCAGACTCTATTTAGACTTCAGACACCAGCACTTGGAAAAAAAAATGTCCTGTAATTTGTACTCATTTACTGTTCCTCATGGACACAGAGTGGATTTTGGAAGCCGAATGGTCACTTACCTTCCCACTCAGGAGCGATCCCAGCCATACATCCCGTTGCTTCGTCACGGTGACCTTTTAACTTCTCTCCAAATCCATCTCTTTGTCCCGCTGAGGCAGAGAAACGTCCTTTATATGGGTACTGAGAACTTGTTAAGAAGCACATGGAGGATTCAAGAAGCACCAGGGTTAATGTGAGGAAGCTTTAATACATTGTCTTAGCACAGCTCTGCTTCATTGTGGCATGATGGGGTCACAAGGGCAAGATTCAGGTATATTTGTTCCAGAAAATGTTCCCTGGTGTAGTTCCAAATTGTTTAAAAGGACACTTTTTTCTCCTGTGCCTTTAAAGAGCATTAAAACAAATATTTTTTGCATGAAAAATGGTCATGGTAAAGTTTGAAAAGCTTTTCACACTCTCAGGTCCTCCTGAGAAACCTTGTGGTTGGCCGAGCAAATATCTTGATGCATCAGATGAATTATTGAGTTCTGTGTAGAAGATAACATTAGTACAACTGATCCTCAAAAGGGAAAAAGTCCAAATAACTCAGCTGGTGCAACATATGATTGGCTTCACTTGACATACCCAAGTGTGTGTCCGACTCAGCCAATGACTGGACGCATGAGATGAGTTATTGAGTTACATATGGAGAATATAAAGTTAGTGCAGCTCATCCTCACAAGGGAGCAAGTCCAAAGAACCCAATTACTCAGCTGGTGCAACCTACGATTGGCTTCACTTGACATACCCAAGTGTGTGTCCGACGCAGCCAATAACTGGACGCAACAGATGAGTTATTGAGTTACATATGGAGAATATAAAGTTAGTGCAGCTCATCCTCACAAGGGAGCAAGTCCGAAGAACCCAATAACTCAGCTGGTGCAACCTATGATTGGCTTCACTTGACATACCCAAGTGTGTGTCTGACTCAGCCAATAACTGGACGCATCAGATGAGTTATTGAGTTACATATGGAGAATATAAAGTTAGTGCAGCTCATCCTCACAAGGGAGCAAGTCCGAAGAACCCAATAACTCAGCTGGTGCAACCTATGATTGGCTTCACTTGACATACCCAAGTGTGTGTCTGACTCAGCCAATAACTGGACGCATCAGATGAGTTATTGAGTTCTATTTAGAAGATAAAGTTGCTCCCTTGTGAGGGTGAACTGGACTAAGTCCATAGAGATCAATAACTCGGCTGGTGCAGCATATGATTGGCTTCACTTTACACACCCAAGTGTGAATCTGTCATAGAGAGATCCTGACCTTTTCAAAATTAGTTTTTTTTTTTTTTTTTTTACATTTATATTTGTTTTTCATGCAAATATATTGTGAAGCATAAAACATGCTCTATTAAATTCATGATAGAAAATATGTCCCTTTATTTCCCCTTATGCCTGCATTTGGAGCTAACCATTTCAATGCCAGAGCAATGTGATGCCGGTCTACACGGCATTGAATGTGGTAATTGTGACTACAGGTTAGGGAATACCAGGAGAAAAAAAAACTGAAAAAAAAAAAATAGATACTTTTGGCCCAGAATATCTGTTTGAACTTAGTATTACATCACAGGGAACTGAGAATCTGATTGGCTAATGAACAACGCCTGGGATTTAGTTCTGTTCTTAGGGAATTTCAGACCAGAATAAATTCCTCAAACTAAATTTAGTTGGCAGCTAAGGGGTTAATTTTTCTATCCTCTTTTCAAGGGATTGAAAATGGTGATTCCAATATGTGTTAGCCAATCAGCATTCACTTGAAGAATTGAGGCCATTTTGAATCTGCTGTGTTGTTAGATCTATAGATTTATTTTTATTTTTTCTTAGGGCGAGTAATTTATTTCCCTGAAAACCTCAGGGTCCGGGTTCAGCCGAAATGGTGGATTTTGCTTTAACCCTTTTGTGGCCAGAGACCAACAACGCCAAAAGGTTAAAGCTTGGTGTGACTTCATACATTACCATCAAATGACCAGCTGAATCAGGCACATACAATTTGTTTGTTTATTTGTTTTTTTGTAATGTTTACAAGGGACTGTGAATTTAACCCTTCTAGTGCTGGACTAAATTATGCATTTAAAATTAAGAATTTTACAATTACTGATCCCAAAACGTACATCTAAGCATTTGGATATTCAAATTGCGATTTTGTCTTAAATAAGGGAGAAATAAAATCACAAACAATAAAATACACATACAATTACACACAGTGAATATTTATAAAAGACAGGTCCAATATTTGCAATTTATTTTGTGCGTCAGTATTTTTATATACAACAACTATATTTTTTGTCTGTAAATCTGCACAGCAAGGGCCCTTCCCACAATTGCAATGATATACTTGCACATATTTAATAAGGTGGGAGTTTTTGTTCCATTTCCTATTGAAGCAACTTCCTGTGCAGTTTTCTGCTCTTCCTGTTTTTTCAAAGATGGCCGCACACCCTGCCATCCAATAGAAATCTGTAACAATATTAAATGGGACTCTTATTGGTTGCACTGTGAGAGCCAAATTGATTTTCCTTCGTATATAAGGAATACCAATTTAGACAAGTGGAACAAGACCAATCATGTTTCCAGCATCAGTTTGGTTAAATCTCCCTTTAACCCCTTCTCTGCTATGGGGGACTGCAATCTCTTGCTCCCCTCTCGTATAGAAGTGGACAATATGTGTGTAGCACCTTAGGACGAATGAAGGGAAATGTTTTAACGTTAAGGGAAACAGTATTGTACAAATGTTAAATTATTCCATGTTTTTTGTCGTCGTGTAGCAGGACTACATCAGATTTTAAGTTATGCTGCATTATAATTATTATTATTATTATTATTTCCGTAATTATTATTTTTTGTTTTCTGTAGATCAGAATATTCCTTTGTTTATTGTTGTTATTGTGATTCATTTTATCCAGGAAGGTGAACAAACTGATTTAACGATCAATACGAATGAGGGAAGTTTAGACCTAGTAATTGGTTCGATAAAGTTCTTGAGTGAATGTTTGGAATGGAGCTAAAATTGTAAAATCTCCTGTCTGTCCCATATCTTACAAACCGTAGGTGCACAGAAGTGAATTTCTAAATTATCTTCTTGTCTGTCCCATAACTTACAAACTACAGCAGCACAGCAATGAGACAAACTCTGATAGCAGAAAAACACAAGTGTTCAATTTTACACTGCAAATTTACCTTGAATTCAGATACTTGTGAATATATATATGTGCAAATTAATTGACTATACTCTAAAAGTAAAGGGTTTAATAAGCATATCTTCTGAATAAGACATTTACAAAGCATAATGTAACCTTATGGAACTCATTGATATTGCGATTTTCCAACATTGCTCTGAAATAATTTTTACCTTGAGATTTTGTTGTATCCATATTCTCTCTGGGGTCCATTCGTTTATGTTAATTTATGGTAATTGAGGCAGATTGGACATGTGCAAACATTTTGTTATAAGAGATGGTCATATTAACCCATAAACTCCAGCCTTTTCATTAGTCTAGAACACCACACCTTTAAGTGTAGAAATAACACCATAAAAGAATACGCTAAAAGTTGGTAAACCTATTTTGGAGAATGTATTTCCCAGTATCGAAGTGAACACACAGACGACCTTTATATTCTGTGCTCAGACTTTGTCTCTCTGCGGTGTTTTTTTTTTTTTTTTTTTATGTTTCAGTGACAAATGATAAGACATCTTTATTTTACCTGCATTCCTTTATGCCTATGCCTTCCCCTTTTGACCTCTTCCCCGCCCCCCCCCCCCCCCCCATCTTGTCCTGTCCTCATGTTCTTTAGTCTTCACCTTGTGCAAATCCATCAAAATTGAACCTGAGAAATTACATTTAGGATCTCCCATCACGGGGGTATTTATGTGTAAATTAATAAATAAATTATACAAAGGATTACTTTTGCACATTGTAAATTATAGATGAATACACAAACTTTTGCTGTTTTCAGCTTTAAAAATTTAAATTAGGCTGTAAACTAATTGCTGGGGCACAGAGGAGATCCTAATCCCTAACGGGGGGCACTCAGGATGCATTCCTGGGATGGAAGGGCAGCTTGGAATGTGCACCCCTGCACTGTCAGTGCTATCCCAATACGTCAGCAGCCAGTCTGAGGGGTGAGGAGCAGCCTACAAAACTGACCCTTCCTCCTAATATACCTCATTTAGTCATCTCCCTAGCGCTCTCTCATTTCTTCCTTTTCCATCCCAGTCTCTCTGTCCAGGGACCAGCCGGACCGTTCCTTTATGTTGTCTGTACAGGGATGGGAATCTGAATGAATATCAAAGCAAACAGATGCATGGAATAAAAAGCCAGTGTACCTTATGGGTTATCCGTGTCTTTATTGGTGTCCCTGTTTGGGGTTCAGTTACATCAAGTCTTGGACTTTTCCTAAAATTAATTTCTTTAGGATATGGATAAGGGGCTCAGACCTCGGCACAAGCAAACACACATGCCATGCGATGGCTCCCTGGTACATACAATCTGTTAAAGAAGCATTGACCATGGACATACATTCTTTTAGAGAAAAAAAAAAAAGAAAATAAAGAGTTTTCATCATGTCAGTTGCATCACTTATGGACATGATGGGTGTGTGTATAATTGGATGTTATCATAATTGACACCACACCCCTTCCACCTCACAGGTCCAGAAGCAGGCAACTTGCCTTAACTGATGCAGGCACTGCTCACCAAAAATATAAACATGCTGCTAATTCTCATCAAAGTATCATGGATACCTCCAGGGTTCAGCAAATTCATGACAATGTATTTTCTCCCAATAAAAAAAAAAAAACTTTCTTTGCTTAATTATGCTCATAGTCAGAAATAAAGTTTTCAAACATATATATTATTTATTGTACAGTCTTACAAAGCATACAGTTGTGAATATAGTGAGGAGTTCCTGGCCTGGATTTACTGACCTTCCCATCATTTCCAGGCCTGGATTTCTCTTTACATTTGTGCTTCAAAACAGAAAAAAATAACAACAAATCTTGTTATACAATTAGTTAACTCAGACTGATTTATTCCCATAAAATCACCAAACTATAATCATCAGGTACAACAATAATATACAAAACATTATTGGACAAATCACACAAATATCAGTGCTCTGTGTAAACAAAATACTTTATAAGGCACCGCATACCCCTTTAAGACTGGATGGTCTGCACATATAGGACCAGAAAAACTAACAGCAAGGTCATTATCAAAAATATAATATTACTGGAAACATTTAGAAAAGTAACGTAATCTGTGTAGGTAATAAAAAGATTACAGATAATAATTCTATCTCTGCATAAAATATTTGTTATCCCTTTATTCCAGAGACTGGATACGTTGTATAGTAATCCAATTATTACACACATTTATAACAGAATTCTCTGTGGCCTTTTAGTGTTCAGTGAATACGTCCCAAACTGTGTGATTGAAATTAAGCCAAAAGCAACACTTAAAGGGCCACTGCAATGCCCTAACATGAGACAAATGTTTTAGGTGCCGACCTCTAATAACATTCAGTGACTTCTAAACCAGTAAATCGAGCTGCTTGTCTGAAGTTTTGCCAAGGTCTATACATGAGCTTTTAATCTCACTGCTATAATTATTTATATATATATATATATATATATATATATATATATATATATATATATATATATATATATAAACACATATTATAATTGTGAAACTGTGATTTGTTGTCTCGCGAAGCGAGGCATAGAAGCCTTTCGAACTCGGAGGACTTAGGCAATGAGCGCCAAAGGTGCTCATTGCCCTGCGAGCCTCGCAAAGTGAGGCGAGCAGTTGAGACATGGAAACACGCAGAATTAGGCTGAAATGAGCGCTAAAGGCGCTTCTGCGAGGAAAGCAGTTGAGGCATTGAAGCATGCAGGACTTGGGGTGCAAGCACTTGAGGAACGTGAGACTTAGAAAAAAAAATCTGACCTCGGAACCTCGAGAGCGAGGAAAAATACAAATGTAACGGGCGAACCGCGGAAATTGAAAAACAACAAAAAAATAATAATTAATTAAACCACACAGCACAGGGGGAGAGCCAGGACGCCTGGGAGTAAGGTTGCAAAAAAAAAAAAAAAAAAAACGGCTAGGCGAGAAAAAAAATGGTGGATGAAAAAAACGCAAAATATTCTAAAACTGGATGAAAACTAGGCTCTGCAATGCCAGGTGTGCAGACCTTGGAAAATGCACAACGCCACACACAGTGACACTCACACCAACAACGCCAGGCACGCAGGACACAACGCCAAAGACAGTAACACTAAAATCCGACCTCAGAAAAATATGAATGTAATGGCTGAACCGCGGAAATCGAAAAACATAAAAAGCAACAAAAAAGAAAATTAATTAAAACACACAGCAAAGGGTGAGAGTCAGGAGGCCTGGGAGTGAGGCTGCAAGCGAATTTAAGCCCAACTTGACTCGAAAATCTGCTAAGCAAGAGAAAAATGGCGGACGAGAAACGTAAAAAAATATCAAAACAGGATGAAAACGAGGCTAAGCATATTCCAACCTCGGAAAAATATGCGGGACTAAGAAAATACACAACGGCAAAGACACCAACACTTGCACGAACAACGCCAGGCACGCGGGTCTTTGTAAATAAAACCAACGGAAAGATTCAGCAGACACACGGAGGAGAACCACACAGGGAAAAGACAAGGGGAGATGCTGGAAAGAGACATTCCCAAGCACAAAACCTGCAGGTCAATGAATCATGCAATGAGTGGCCAGTACAGTACGTGGGAGGAAAGGTTTGCAATGAGCGCCGAAGGTGATCATTGCAAAGCAGGAAACTAAGTACACGAGGCTCGCAATGAGCGCCAAAGGCGAAGGTGCTCAGAGGGCCAAAATACTCACATTCTGTGGCAAACAGCATTGCCAGGCTTTTCAATTTTATTGACGTCATTTTTGACGGGAAAGTTGCTAGTATATATATATATATATATATATATATATATAGCTCCTGCTGCTAGGGCATTCCAGTGGTAATGAAAGAGAAGCTTTAATGTGCCTGTGAAAGCTTTGGCGTTTATTATTCAACACAGAGTACAGAGAAACAAACTAACACTCATTTGAGTTCTCAGTTGTATTCCAATTGGTCTTTTAATTAATTACAGCTGTGAATGTAAATGAGTGCTAGAGCACATACATGAACAGCATGCCCCCCCCCCCCCCCCCATATAGATATAATGGGTATAGAGAGTACTCTTTATATCATTACTGTCCCTTTTAAAATCTTATAAAATACATTTACTTACCCAGCACCTCGGACACAAGAATTACTATATATTTATATATATATTTAGTAAAATATGTAATTGCACATTCCCTTATCATATTTCCCATCAGCATTCAGTGGATTAATACATATTAGGTAAAATACATACTACAGGTATGTACAATAGGTATTTGTATAAAAGTTGATTGATTGTACTACACAACATGTCTGCAATGTGCTGCTTTAGAGGGAATAAATGAGCTCTGCACTGAAATCTATTCTAGAGTCTGAAGCCTCTCATTGGCTGGAGGAGGAGACAGAGGTTTCCATTTACTTCAGATGGCCACTGTGTCTTCCCAGGGGAAAATGTTGCATTGTCTGCTAAACAAAGCTACCACCATTTGCCTTTTAGTGAGCAGACTTATATCTAATTTATCTTTCTTTTATCAGCTGATCTTTACTCTGTCCTGTCATTGGGAAAGTTTGAATGCACTGGCACATTTACATTCCTAGGTATGAGAAACAGACACTTTGCTATAAGCATCACTGGGGCGTTTTCTTTCCAAATGTTCATATAAAGCAAAAAAAATCTTTACATTTATATCTTATCTGAGTGTATATTTTATTGTGGGGTTTTCTTTTATTTTCTTGGCTGATTCTGACTGCTTCCTTTTCAGAAGGGAGTGTATAGTTGCTTGTTATGAACTTCTCCTCAGTCCTATAACTGCCATACTCCCTTTGTGCAGGAGGAAGCTTTTTCTGTATTCAAAGAATCTTCCTACCGAGGAAGCCGATCAGCAAAAACCATAATGGTAGATTCGACTGCAACATAATTTACATATAAAATGTGCGGTCTATTTCTTTTACATTCTAATTGCCAAGGGAAGTACTTGAAAGGGTTTAGATAACTGCAGAGGTCCTATAAGACGGTATATGATTCCTGGCTATTGTACATAGATATAGATACTTTGCAGCAGGACCTTCCTTCCCATGATGCTTTTAGAAAATATGATCTATACATTAATGACACATTTTATATATTGTTAATGAAATGGACAAATACAAAAAATAATTAAAGGGGACTCTGTCACCCCAAAACCAAGTATTTTTAGGTTATTCTTAAACAGGATCCTTCCTGTTTAAGAATAACCTAAAAAAACTGTGGTATCCATTTTTTTTTTCTAAAATTAATCAATCTTGCTGTATTTATATGCAAAATAATGGCTTGTTAATAAGCTGATTTGATGTGCTTATTATTAGGATTACAGTCTATCTCTGTATTGGCCAAAATAAAGACCCCCAATGTTATCTGGCAGTTATCCCCCTCTCCCTCCCTTATCAAGCACTCTGAGCCGCACATTAGCATACTGAGCAGCAAACTGGCATACTGAGATGCACATTTTGAATATTAAGCAGCACAGCATAATGAGGTGCACCTTAGCACACAGGAGTCACATAATCAAATCTAAATATTTTAAAAAATATTTAATGTAGAGAAAAACTGCTAGTACAATGTACAGCCAGTTTTTCATGCTCTTCCTGTTGGGGTGACAAAGACCCTTTAATTGTATGTATTATTCCTCTGTAGATTTTACAACGCACAGTTTACAGCACACCCTGTAGGAGATTGTCATATTACCCCAAGACCCCGCTCATAACAATAAATCAGAGGCTAAAAACTGTTTATCTAAAAGCAATCCACACACACACCATAAACTACACTTAAAGGGACAGCAGCCATGCTCTAAAAAACATGGCGGCAGAAGTCAGTTCAGGTGAAACCTTCCTGGGGCCAAGGGCCACAAAAGTCTCATTAGAACATTGGCAGATAATAGTACAATACAGTGTGATAAATTATATTACACCTTTAATGCCCTTGAAAGGTGTTTCTGTGCTTTATTAATAAGCACAATTGTATCACATTCCCAGAGCAAACAGATGAGTACTGCTTGTGCTCCTGTCCCACTCGTGACCTGCTCAGTGTGCAGTCAGTTGGCAGTTTTGTGAGACAATCATGTTAATTAATACAAATATAGAAACAAATTTCAGTTGCATAAAAACTATAATAAGTCTTATTATTTACACCTTATTTGTAACATGTCACCTGCCAGCGTTCCTTTAAGGAATACGATTACCCGTGTACACTTGATCTTGATCTGAAATCTTGATCCTCACGTGGACTTCTTTCCATTCGCAAGATGACTCTTTAGCTCCAGGTTTTGGTGGCTGAACCTCTTGACAATGGCGCCTGGGATGAGCGCCGCCAGCGCGATGGCGAGGAGTTGGAGGAGAGTCCACCAGGAGAACATGTCATCTAAGGACTGGAGCTGTGATAGGATGGAGCCCGTCTGCACACAGATGAAGTTATACGGGAGGAGACCTAAGTGGGAGAGGGGATGTCAGAACTGATAAGACGTCTCCGAGTTCCAGGCAAAAAGTTGCAAAGCAGATACTATTTATATATATATATATATATATATATATATATATATATATATATATATATATATATATATATATTTTTTTTTTTTCTCGAAATTCTGAGCTGGAAGCAGGCTTTATAACTTGTTTTAGATATTCAAATGTGAACACAGATGCACTATTTATTTACTATATACATATATTTAGACTTATAACACAGAATCTGACCGTACCCACTCTGGACACCTGAATCCAGTCCTGTATGACCATAGAAAGATAGATTTCACAAGCAGACACAGCTTCTGACGGTTCTTAATTTGACTCTAATTGCCCGAATTAAGAAAATCAATTTGATATTTTAGGTTATTCTTAAAGAGCATGAAAAACTGGCTTATGTTGGGTTATCTATTTTTTTAAATCAGTATACAGTCGGTTTGCCTGTCTTTGTAGTGGCCAATATAGAGCCCTGCAATGTTATCTGGCAGTCAGACCCCTCTCCCACCTTAACAAGTACTCTGAGCCGCACATAAGCACACAGGATCCGCACAGTAGCATACGGAGCAGCACAGTAGCACACAAGATCCGCACAGTAGCATACGGGATCCGCACAGTAGCATACTGAGCCGCACATAAGCACACGGGATCCGCACAGTATCATACTGAGCCTCATTAAAGCACACGGGATCCGCACAGTAGCATACTGAGCCACACATAAGCACACAGGATCCGCACAGTAGCACACAGGATCCGCACAGTAGCACACAGGATCCGCACAGTAGCACACAGGATCCGCACAGTAGCACACAGGATCCGCACAGTAGCACACAGGATCCGCACAGTAGCACACAGGATCCGCACAGTATCATACTGAGCCTCATTAAAGCACACAGAATCAGCACAGTATCATACTGAGCCGCACATAAGCACACAGGATCCGCACAGTATCATACTGAGCCTCATTAAAGCACACAGAATCAGCACAGTAGCATACTGAGCCGCACATAAGCACACGGGATCCGCACAGTATCATACGGAGCCTCATTAAAGCACACGGGATCCGCACAGTAGCATACTGCGCCGCACATAAGCACACAGGATCCGCACAGTAGCACACAGGATCCGCACAGTATCATACTGAGCCTCATTAAAGCACACAGGATCCGCACAGTAGCATACTGAGCCGCACATAAGCACACAGGATCCGCACAGTAGCATACTGAGCCGCACATAAGCACACGGGATCCGCACCTTAGCACACGGGATCCGCACAGTATCATACTGAGCCTCATTAAAGCACACGGGATCCGCACAGTAGCATACTGAGCCGCACATAAGCACACAGGATCCGCACAGTATCATACTGAGCCTCATTAAAGCACACAGAATCAGCACAGTATCATACTGAGCCGCACATAAGCACACAGGATCCGCACAGTATCATACTGAGCCTCATTAAAGCACACGGGATCCGTACAGTAGCATACTGAGCAGCACATAAGCACACAGGATCCGCACAGTAGCATACTGAGCCGCACATAAGCACACGGGATCCGCACAGTATCATACTGAGCCTCATTAAAGCACACAGGATCCGTACAGTAGCATACTGAGCCGCACATAAGCACACAGGATCCGCACAGTAGCACACAGGATCCGCACAGTAGCACACAGGATCCGCACAGTAGCACACAGGATCCGCACAGTAGCACACAGGATCCGCACAGTATCATACTGAGCCTCATTAAAGCACACAGAATCAGCACAGTATCATACTGAGCCGCACATAAGCACACAGGATCCGCACAGTATCATACTGAGCCTCATTAAAGCACACAGAATCAGCACAGTAGCATACTGAGCCGCACATAAGCACACGGGATCCGCACAGTATCATACGGAGCCTCATTAAAGCACACGGGATCCGCACAGTAGCATACTGCGCCGCACATAAGCACACAGGATTCGCACAGTAGCACACAGGATCCGCACAGTATCATACTGAGCCTCATTAAAGCACACAGGATCCGCACAGTAGCATACTGAGCCGCACATAAGCACACAGGATCCGCACAGTAGCAAACTGAGCCGCACATAAGCACACGGGATCCGCACCTTAGCACACGGGATCCGCACAGTATCATACTGAGCCTCATTAAAGCACACGGGATCCGCACAGTAGCATACTGAGCCGCACATAAGCACACAGGATCCGCACAGTATCATACTGAGCCTCATTAAAGCACACAGAATCAGCACAGTATCATACTGAGCCGCACATAAGCACACAGGATCCGCACAGTATCATACTGAGCCTCATTAAAGCACACGGGATCCGTACAGTAGCATACTGAGCCGCACATAAGCACACAGGATCCGCACAGTAGCATACTGAGCCGCACATAAGCACACGGGATCCGCACAGTATCATACTGAGCCTCATTAAAGCACATGGGATCCGTACAGTAGCATACTGAGCCGCACATAAGCACACAGGATCCGCACAGTATCATACTGAGCCTCATTAAAGCACACAGGATCCGCACAGTAGCATACAGAGCCAAACATAAGCACACAGGATCCGCACAGTAGCATACTGAGCCGCACAGTAGCATACTGAGCCGCACAGTAGCATACTGAGCCGCACAGTAGCATACTGAGCCGCACATAAGCACACAGGATCCGCACAGTAGCATACTGAGCCGCACATAAGCACACAGGATCCGCACAGTAGCATACTGAGCCGCACATAAGCACACGGGATCCGCACCTTAGCACACGGGATCCGCACAGTATCATACTGAGCCTCATTAAAGCACACAGGATCCGCACAGTAGCATACTGAGCCGCACATAAGCACACAGGATCCGCACAGTAGCACACAGGATCCGCACAGTATCATACTGAGCCTCATTAAAGCACACAGAATCAGCACTGTAGCATACTGAGCCGCACATAAGCACACGGGATCCGCACGGTAGCATACTGAGCCGCACATAAGCACACGGGATCGGCACGGTAGCATACTGAGCCGCACATAAGCACACGGGATCGGCACGGTAGCATACTGAGCCGCACATAAGCACACGGGATCCGCAAGGTAGCATACTGAGCCGCACATAAGCACACGGGATCCGCACTGTAGCATACTGAGCCGCACATAAGCACATGGGATCCGCACGGTAGCATACTGAGCCGCACATAAGCACACGGGATCCGCACTGTAGCATACTGAGCCGCACATAAGCACACGGGATCCGCACGGTAGCATACTGAGCCGCACATAAGCACACGGTATCCGCACGGTAGCATACTGAGCCGCACATTAGCACACGGGATCCGCACGGTAGCATACTGAGCCGCACATCAGCACAGGATCCGCACATCAGCACACAGGATCCACACATCAGCACAGTATCATACTGAGCCGTACATTAGCACACAGGATCCGCACAGTATCATACTGAGCCGTACACTAGCACACAGTATCCGCACATCAGCACACAGGATCCGCACATCCGCACAGTATCATACTGAGCCATACACTAGCACACAGGATCCGCACAGTATCATACTGAGCCGTACATTAGCACACAGGTTCCGCACAGTATCATACTGAGCCGTACATTAGCACACAGGATCCGCACAGTATCATACTGAGCCGTACATTAGCACACAGGATCCGCACAGTATCATACTGAGCCGTACATTAGCACACAGGATCCGCACAGTATCATACTGAGCCGTACATTAGCACACAGGATCCGCACAGTATCATACTGAGCCGTACACTAGCAAACAGGATTCGTACAGTAGCATACTGAGCCGTACACTAGCACACAGGATCCGCACAGTATCATACTGAGCCGTACACTAGCACACAGGATTCGTACAGTAGCATACTGAGCCGTACATTAGCACACAGGATCCGCACAGTATCATACTGAGCCGTACACTAGCACACAGGATCCGCACAGTATCATACTGAGCCGTACACTAGCACACAGGATCCGCACAGTATCATACTGAGCCGTACATTAGCACACAGGATCCGCACAGTATCATACTGAGCCGTACATTAGCACACAGGATCCGCACAGTATCATACTGAGCCGTACACTAGCACACAGGATTCGCACAGTATCATACTGAGCCGTACATTAGCACACAGGATCCGCACAGTATCATACTGAGCCGTACATTAGCACACAGGATCCGCACAGTATCATACTGAGCCGTACACTAGCACACAGGATTCGCACATTGTCACACAAGAGCTGCAAAATTATAAATATTTTAGAAATTATTTAGAGTAGCGAAAAACTGCTAATACAATGTTTAACCAGTTTTAATGCCCTTACATCAACTTCCTGTGGAGGTGACAGAGTTCCGTTAATTATACTTTAGTACAGCGTTATATGTATAGAACCAAGCAATGGTAAGTCTGCGAGTTTCTATCCCAAGTACTTTGGGAATTCACCATGGACATTGGATTCCTAGCTCAAAGACAGGGCCGTCCTTCCTTTGCTAAATGTTAATCTGTATTTATCATTGTTTGAACCTAATTTATGTACAGCGCTACGGAATATGTCGGCACGTTATAAATAAACTATAATAATGGTAAAGAGCATCGGAATATCATTTATTTTTCTATAAAAAGAATTCTAAACTCGTATTGCCTGTTATAATGTGTAGTGCTTTTAAAGAACTCGCTGTAAATGCATATATTAACAAGACAAAAATAAAGTTCTTACCAATGAGGACTGAGAAGAAGAACTGTCCCACAGGGATGTTCAGAATGGGAGATGTGAGGTTTAAGAACCAGTTGGGACTCATAGGGAACAAGCGCAGGAAGAGGAGGAAGAAGAACAGGCTGCTGCGATTCTCCTCCACCTGTAGAAGAAAGGAATTAGGGGCCACACTGTGTCAGATCCTGTTTGCATATATAACAATGCCATCTAGTCTATCTTCAGTGCTTCCTGATCACTTGGAGCCTACTGGCAATTCTTATCTACTGAATAGTGGAGGGAGGAGTGGAGGTTGAAGAGGGGATTTGTTAAATCATTAGACCAGTTAGATTGTGCATGCTCAGAAAAAGACAGCTTGCAAGCTTGCATCTGTCCTGCAAAAATGTAAACACCCCTCATACACACAACATCAACAAAGTATCACAGATGCCTTAAGGGTCCAGTAGCAGTATACATTTATTTTATTTCTAATTAAAAACTATCTTTAAGAGATTTTCCCTGCCAAATTAAATTTTTAGCCAGACTCAGATTTCTTAAGCATATTTTATTTAAATCTCACAGTTTTTCTTTAAATTAGCATTAAATCACTAAATAAGCAAACATATTTTTTTAAATAATAAGCTATAATGCAGCTTGTGATTATCTGAATGTCTTAATACAAACACTATCTGATAATCCCCTCCCACAGGGCTCCTCAGGGGCGGTACCTTGGTCTGCAGCATTGATACTCTCTCAGGGAAGTACTGGTCCACGATCTGTTTGCCAAAGGCCTGTGACAGGAGGTAACAGAAGGTAGCCCCCAGAGAGGTTAGAATGCAGCATAGGAAAAGGCCCAGCCATGGCCCGAAAAGAGCCCCCGCTAGCAAGTTCTGTAAGGAAACAAATGGCATATTTATTAATAAACTACACAAACCCCATGTGGTGCAAACAACCCTGATACAAAAAAAATACAGATGAATTTTATATACCTAGTAACACCAAGAAACCTTCCATACCTCTTTAAACCTACACCAGAGAGAGAGAACACCTCTGTATAGCACTAGGGAATATGCTGACACCTTACATAACGGGCAATAGTAATAATAATAATAATAATAACTAGATAAGCACAAGTGGCCAGTGAGTTATCAACGTGGAATCATTGAGGCTCCCTTAGTCTCTGTCATTATGCACCTTACCAGGAAGCTGGACCCCGGGATGGCGAAGCTTTGCTTGTACAGGTATGCGCTGCAGAACAGAAGCATCACATACGTCTGGTGCTCTCTCTTGTAATATTGGAGAAACTCCGCCAGCTCCCGCAGCTCGTCCAGGTCAGACGGGAACACCAGGGACCTGGAGCGAAATAAAATAGATAAATAGCAGTGAAAATCGGTTCAGTGCTGGGTACCTCCCAAATTATATTTCATGCATTTAAAGAATTATTATAGTTTTGGACACGTTCTAGGTTTGTGAATAAACTTAGCAGCTAAGTAAGAGGACAAAATATGTTTTTGCAAACACATCTAAGGCATTGAGTTATTACAGGCTTGTGTCTTCCATATTTCCTGCTTCTTTGGGGCCTAAGGTGTTGTGTTCCACTAATTTTTATTATCTGTAAAGGAATGGAAGAATGAGGTAGGTTGACTCGGGTAAGCTTTTGACACTTGATACATTCCCCTCATTACACTTTGCTGCGGATTCTGCTGATCAACTTTCTGAGGTGGGGGGAGATGTTGAATGCAGAGGACACTTCTATCTGTATACTGGAATGTGCTGAAACTTACAATGTTCTCAGTAGGACTAATGGAAATCTCACTCACAAAGTCCTATCCTGTTATGGTTACGGCACCAGTCCACGCAGTGTCATATCATAGAGTCAAGGCTTAACTGTTAGGGTTAGTTTAAGGATTAGGCTACCATTCTAAGCTTAGAACGTCTCTAAAATATCGGCAGCACCATCTAGTGCTTGATGCAGCAACGCAGCGGGGGACCTGTGCCATAACTATAACAGGCTAGTTCATATATTATATATATATATATATATATATATATATATATATATATATATATATATATATATATATATGCTCAGCGTCTCGGCTGACCAAACAGTGGAGATGTAAATATATATTGTGCTTATTTATACCCAGAAAGTGTCCAGATGATTCTTAATAGCCATAAACACAGCCATAAACAGTCCAGTCCTCCCTGAGCCCACAACTGACCCCTCTGAGGTATCTCATCTCACACACTTGCTGCTGCTAAACTTAGTACTAAATCTGCCACTTGATATATTCACACCTTGGGGTAGATACGTAACAAGACATATTTATTTTAGGACGTCCATGTGGTGCTGGACGCTCCCTCCACAATGGGCCCTACAACAAAATCACTTATTGCTTGGGTTATTATTGCAAGGTACTTGCAATAATATACAAAACAAGTTTAAAATAACAAGTATGACACAAACAAAAACAAAAATTATGATTTCCATGCTTTCCACACCTACAAAGAAATGTAAAAAAAAAAAAAAATGATTAAGGGTTGCAAGAAGAGATTACCTGCACCAAACTGTATATACCATTAGTAATCACAGCCGTTGCATTGTTCTCTGAGCAGTAAATGTTACTGTTTTTTTTGTGTTTTTTTTTTTTAAATAAAGATCTGAGTACAAATCTTATTCAGAAGTTTAAGTGCGTTTTGGTGCTTTCCAGCCTGCCAGCCAATGAGATCAGCGGACTAAAGTATGCTCTCTACTTCCTGTTAGTTTCAATGAACTATAAACAGGTTTTACTTTGCACACAAAAACACAACTTTGTAATGTTTAAAACATGCTTTTAACTTTTTAACTAGAAATCAGGTGTGCATTTCTAATATTAGATATGTTGTTCTTTCACACCTCTCTCTGCATATTCAGTTGACCCAACCATGTAAGAATCAACGGGCACAGCTACTGCAATGCACCAGGGCCATCTTCTGGGGGGGCCGCAGTACGGTCTAATTTTTCCCTCCATTCACTATCTCCGCCAGTGAAAGAATCCTAGTGCTCTGAAGGCTCACTTTATGTTTCTCATCAGTTAGCCATTAAAGGTATTCCTTTTAGTCCACAGATTATATTTATCTTATCTAGATTTCTTCCAAAGCTCAAGACCTGGACTTTAGAGCAGGGATAAAATCACAGACCCATCAGTATTGTAGCAACAACCTCTCATATACGTCATGCTGTAGATGTGCCCCGTCTTATACGCCAAACTGTCGCTGCACCCCCTCTTACACTACAACCTGTCGCTGCGCTCTCTCTTACACGCCATGCTGCAGCCGCGCCCTCTCTTACACGCTATGCTGTAAGACTGGTAATGCTGTTTGCCCCACAATGTGAAAGTTACAGGTTTAACGATTACTTTTTTTTTTTCAGAAGCCGTTCCGAGCCCGCAAAATGACGCCAATTGAATAGCAAATTAGCTTGCAACCTCACTTCCCTGCCTCGCCCTTCCTTATGGGCCTATTGCGGGCCTTGCCTTTGTCGCTCATCGCAGGCCATGCAATGAGCGGCTTTGTTATGCGCATGCCCAAACCCGCAATTCGCGAGCCTCGCGATGAGTGCCTTTTGCGCTCATCACAAGGCTCACCATTACACACAAACTCGCAATTACGACAACTACATATATGATCCCTGTGTTTCTATTTACTTTTACGATTTTTATTTTATTAAGAAGGGCTAATAAGCTCTGTTTTACTGCCTAAAATATTCCCTGTATGGGTCTGTGCTCTGCAGCGGCCCCTGCCTCTCGTACCCTAAGGCGGCCCCTGCCTCTCGTACCCTAAGGCGGCCCCTGCCTCTCATACCCTAAGGCGGCCCCTGCCTCTCGTACCCTAAGGCGGCCCCTGCCTCTCGTACCCTAAGGCGGCCCCTGCCTCTCGTACCCTAAGGCGGCCCCTGCCTCTCGTACCCTACGGCGGCCCCTGCCTCTCGTACCCTACGGCGGCCCCTGCCTCTCGTACCCTAAGGAGGCCCCCGGCCTCTCGTACCCTAAGGAGGCCCCCGGCCTCTCGTACCCTAAGGAGGCCCCCGGCCTCTCGTACCCTACCGTGGCCCCTGCCTCTCGTACCCTACCGTGGCCCCTGCCTCTCGTACCCTAAGGCGGCCCCTTCCTCTCGTACCCTAAGGCGGCCCCTTCCTCTCGTACCCTAAGGTGGCCCCTGCCTCTTGTTCACAGCGGTCTCTTCCTCTCTCTCTCTCTCATTGTATCAGGGCTCTTACTGTCTCTCTCAGGCCTATCTCTCCACTGCCCCATATATTTTCCCCTGGTCCTCCCTGATACTTCTCCCCCTGCTATCCCTGGTGTTTCTCCCCAGCTACTCCGAATATTCTTCTCTCCCTGCTCCTTCTTCTCCTGGTCTTTTTCCCCCAGCTCTTCCTGTTCTTTCTCTCCTTGGTCTGGTGTTTCTCCCCATGCTCCTCCAGTCTTTCTTTCCCACTCTCTCACCTACCTCTCGGCTTCCTGGCCCAGGCCAGGCCGCAGGCTGGTACTCAGCACATACATACAGAAGCTGGCACAGCCAAACACGAGGAGGAACCCGGGCAGGGAGCGCATGGTGCCAGCGAATACCCGGAACTTAGAGTACAGGTGCCGCTATACCCGGGGAACTGCAGGAAAGGACCGGAAGTGCCGTGGACACCATACATTGTGACAACAGTAACCACGGCAACACGACACTTCCGGCTTGGAATAGACTGATACATATACAGTAGTGCCAAGTACAGCATGTGGGCAGTGTTATATTTACAGTATAATCTACATCCTCTCACAGGCCCATATAAATAACATCCGGTTTATTCTCCTTGCATGTGTTTAACTTATCATATTAAGCAAATATAGAAGACTCAAAATGGTACACAAGAGAAGTTAAAGCTCATACTGCATAAATATAAAAATAAATGTACTACAATTCAGTCCAGGTGTTGGAGGAGAATAAACCAAATGGGAAATACCAATTTTCCTTAGCGTGGGAAAAGTCCTTTACTGCATTTCTTGAATATAAATTTGAAACATGACAAATAGTTTCAGGCACAAACACTGATGGTGTGAATAATAAATGTAAATATGTGAAGAATAACTAAGTGTGCACTCATCTGCAACAGCATCAATCCAGATCAGTCAGAGAAAGCAACCATTAAAGTGGTAGGGAGGGCTCCTGGATGTTACTAGGTATATATTATCCCTGGGTATATATATTTACTGATAAGTTCTTTATTTACTGTATTAATAAGTGCTTATAAGATTTGTTTTTACTGTCTAAAATCAAACAGATAGTCCCTGTATGGGTCTGCCCACTGTAGCATATGCAGACAAAGACTCTGTAGGGCTGCATGTGCAGTGTAGCATCCTAGCAGGGACCAGAAAGTTGTGCTACAGAATCTGTGTCTTCATGAGCTACAGAGCACTTCTTAATAAAAGAAAGTATATAAAAGTAAATAGATACACAGCTATATTATATACCTAGTAAAGGAACCTTGCATATCACTTTAAGATCCATATAATCAATATAGTCTCAAATATTAATGACAGAAACATAATCTTAGGCTCCAGCTCTTAGGCAAACCAACAATACTACCTAAACAAGCAGGGCAGAGTCATAAATAAAAAGTACTATTTATTATACCCACTGAGCAAATAAACTAACAAAACAATCCTGGGGAAAGAACAACGATAAAAGCCTCACGTGTGTTGTCTAAAAGATTCCATCAGGGAGCTTAAAGGAAAGTACTTGTTTTCAGTGTCTTTAGTTATTAATGTCCCAGCTTTCATAACGTCTAGGTATTAAATCTCAATATACACAACATGTTCATTTATATTGATTAAAAAATAAATAGTCCAGCTCTCACATCCATATGTTATTACTGGGAATACCATAATTCTAACTATGAGGACCTTTGTTTTTAGTATAATTTCTTTCCTTTTGAAATAGCTTGTCCAGACTTATCATAGCTTTCCTCTGCAGAAGGGAACATCTTTTAATTTCATGGCTGCAGCCACCATAGTTTTAGCTTTCAATATATCCAGGTGCTAACTTGCCTACCTAAGCATCAGAAATGAAAGAAATCCTGGCATAAATTGCACAATGTCCGACATTGCTTTGCTGGCCTCGCGGGTTTAACCTTATGCCATTTTTTTTTTCAAGCCCGTAACTCGGAAGCCATTTGGAGGCCGCCAAAAGACGCCAATTGAATAGCAAATTAGCTTGCAACCTCACTTATGGGCGCATGCCTCAACTGGTCGCCTCACTTTGCGAGGCTCGCAGTGGCATGAAACTGCTTGCCGCCTAAGTCCTGCATGCCTCAACTGCTCGCCTCGCTTCGCAAGGTGTGCCGGGCAATGATCGCCTTCGACGCTCATTGCAGCCTAAGTCCCGTGTGCTAGCGCTTCGCGTCGCTCGCAAAGGGTGACCAACATAGTAAGCGTTCCCCACACTGACAACTATATATGTAATATATCTACCATTTTTAAAGAAAACATGAGTGAGCAGCAAAACACATTTCTTTTATTTTTGATGGGATTCATATTCAACTTTAGGTTATAACAGAATGGCACAATCATAAAACAAAACATGGCAACAAAGAAAAAAATAAATGAACCTGTTTAAAAGTTTGCACACCCTTAGTTCTTAATACTGTGTATTGCCCCCTTTAGCATCAATGACAGCGTGCAGTCTTTTGTAATAGTTGTCTATGAGGCCCCTGATTCTTGCAGGTGGTATAGCTGCCCATTCGTCTTGGCAAAATGCCTCCAAGGCATGCAAAGTCTTTGGTCGTCTTGCATGAACCACGTCTGAGATCTCCCTAGAGTGGCCCGATGATATTAAGGTCAGGAGACTCTGATGGCCACTTCACAACCTTCACTTTTTTTCTGCTGTAACCACTGGAGGGTCAACTTCGCCTTGTGCTTAGGGTCATTGTCAGGCTGGAAACTCCAAGAGCGTCCCATGCACAGCCGTTGTGCAGAAGAATGCAAATTGCCAGTATTTTCTGATAACATGCTGCATTCATCTTGCCATCACTTGTCACAAGATTCCCCCGTGCCTTTAGAGCTCACAGCCCCCAAAAACATCAGTGAGCCACCACCATGCTTCACTGTGGGGATGGTATTCTTTTCACTATAGGCCTTGTTGACCCCTCTCCAAACATAGCGTTTATTGTTGTGACCATAAAGCTCTATTTTGGTCTCATCATTCCAAATTACAGAATGCCAGAAGCTGTGAGGCGTGTCAAGGTGTTTTTGGACATATTGTAACCGGGCTTTTGTGTGGCATTGGCGCAGTAAAGGCTTCTTTCTTGCAACTCCACCATGCAGCTCATTTTTGTTCAAATATTGTGCTCCTTAAAACAACCACACTGTCTTTTTCCAGAGCAGCCTGTATTTCTCCTGAGGTTACCTGTGGGATTTTCGTTGTGTTCCAAACAATTCTTCTGGCAGTTGTGGCTGAAATCTTACTTGGTCTACCTGACCTTGTAATGGTATCAAGAGATCCCCACATTTTCCGCTTCTTAATAAGTGATTGATCAGTACTGACTGGCATTTTCAAGGCTTTGGATATCTTTTTATATCCTTTTCCATCTTTATGAAGTTTCATTACCTTGTTACGCAGGTGGCGCAGCTGAGGGGGCCGTGAATGCCTACCCAGAATTTCTTCCCAGTAACCCGAACGCCCCTCAGCCTAACAGCTAACCGTAACACCCCTGATCCTATTCCTAACAACCCTCGGAATGTATCCCATTGTTTAAGCGCAAATAAATCGCCAGCACTGACACTAGCAGTGCCAGCAAGTGGGCGCTAGATTCCAGTTTCAGGGAAGGCCCTAATTATTCCCAACCTCCGAAGGCGCTGAACCGACAACGAGGTCATCGCTGTGTTCGGCGTGGACACTTGGCCCTTGAGGGCCTCGGGCGCACATCTCATAGGTCAAGGCCTTTTTTGGCGGCGCACCTTATATGCATTGTGCAACACTAGTGGGAAAATCGACAGCGCCATCTAGCAGTTGGCGGCGGCACTGCTGCTGCCAATCTTGTGCGATGGTGAAGAGGGAAAGGACACAACCCTCACCCTAACATCCCATAACACCTAACCCTAACATCCCTCACCCTAACATCCCTCACCAAACACTAAACCATAAGAAATTCACGGACTCCTTGGCTGTGCCACTTAGTGGACGATGGCCGGCACTGTGCATGGGTTGCCAACAGGTAAGGTCCCATATGATCACTATGCTTCAATAAAAGACATTGTTTTCTTGCATGATCACCCATATTGTCAAAAGAAATGCCAAAAGTGCACAATTCCTGCCAGGGTATGCAAACCTGGGAGCATAACTGTGTATATGTGTGTGTGTGTGTGTATATATATATATATATATATATATATATATATATATATATATATATAAAATATATGTATATATATATGTACACACTGCATTTTAATGGTGATGGTTATTTTCTTTCACATTGAATCCTAAATCTCAGTGTTTATTAGATACAATGTAATCCACTACTTGGGATATAATACATGTGCTCAACAGGTACAAGATACGTATTTATTGACAGAAATCAGTACCCTGCACTCTAATTGGTGCAGACATAAGCACAACTTTGCTTTCATTGGATATCAATAGAAAAAAACACCCCTCAGTTTGTTGATTGGCCAGCTGTCAAGAAGCTTGCGTTCTGCTTGGCCAGCTGTCATAAAACGTAGGCTCTTATTGGCTGAAGGTGAGGGGCGGTTCCCGAGAGTTGCACTTTCCTCTAGATGTTCCCCAGTGGACTTTGTGACTGCTGTGAGAAGAGAGAATGGCAGCAACACGAAGCCTGGCACACACTGTGGCCGTGATCACCATCAGTCACCCTCCTGTCAATGCACTGAGGTAACTTGGGAGTGGGGCAGGAGATAGCAGTGCCCACCTGGGCTTAACCACAGGGTCCAAGTACCTGGGACCCCCAATATCTATAGGACTTCAGAGTCCAAGTACCTGGGACCCCCAATATCTATAGGACTTCAGAGTCCAAGTACCTGGGACCCCCAATATCTATAGGACTGCAGAGTCCAAGTACCTGGGACCCCCAATATCTATAGGACTGCAGATTCCAAGTACCTGGGACCCCCGATATCTATAGGACTGCAAGGTCCTAATGCACCAATACCTGGGACCCCCTATATCTATAGGACTGCAGAGTCCAAGTACCTGGGACCCCCGATATCTATAGGACTGCAGAGTCCAAGTACCTGGGACCCCCGATATCTATAGGACTGCAGGGTCCAAGTACCTGGGACCCCCTATATCTATAGGACTGCAAGGTCCTAATGCACCAATACCTGGGACCCCCTATATCTATAGGACTGCAGAGTCCAAGTACCTGGGACCCCCAATATCTATAGGACTGCAGAGTCCAAGTACCTGGGACCCCCAATATCTATAGGACTGCAAGGTCCTAATGCACCAATACCTGGGACCCCCTATATCTATAGGACTGCAGAGTCCAAGTACCTGGGACCCCCAATATCTATAGGACTGCAAGGTCCTAATGCACCAATACCTGGGACCCCCTATATCTATAGGACTGCAAAGTCCAAGTACCTGGGACCCCCGATATCTATGGGACTGCAAGGTCCTAATGCAACAATACCTGGGACCCCCTATATCTATAGGACTGCAGAGTCCAAGTACCTGGGACCCCCGATATCTATGGGACTGCAAGGTCCTAATGCACCAATACCTGGGACCCCCTATATCTATAGGACTACAGGGTCCAAGTACTTGGGACCCCCGATATCTATAGGACTGCAAGGTACTAATGCACCAATACCTAGGACCCCCTATATCTATAGGACTGCAGGGTCCAAGTACCTGGGACCCCCTATATCTATAGAACTGCAGGGTCCTATTGCACCAATACCTGGGACCCCTGATATCTAAATGACTGCAGGGTCCAAGTACCTGGGACCCCTGATATCTAAATGACTGCAGGGTCCAAGTACCTGGGACCCCTGATATCTAAATGACTGCAGGGTCCAAGTACCTGGGGCCCCCGCTATCTATAGAACTGCAGAGTCCAAATACCTGGGACCCCCTATATCTATAGGACTGCAGGGTCCAAGTACCTGGGACCCCTGATATCTAAATGACTGCAGGGTCCAAGTACCTGGGACCCCTGATATCTAAATGACTGCAGGGTCCAAGTACCTGGGGCCCCCGCTATCTATAGAACTGCAGAGTCCAAATACCTGGGACCCCCTATATCTATAGGACTGCAGGGTCCAAGTACCTGGGACCCCTGATATCTAAATGACTGCAGGGTCCAAGTACCTGGGACCCCTGATATCTAAATGACTGCAGGGTCCAAGTACCTGGGGCCCCCGCTATCTATAGAACTGCAGAGTCCAAATACCTGGGACCCCCTATATCTATAGGACTGCAGGGTCCAAGTACCTGGGACCCCTGATATCTAAATGACTGCAGGGTCCAAGTACCTGGGACCCCTGATATCTAAATGACTGCAGGGTCCAAGTACCTGGGACCCCTGATATCTAAATGACTGCAGGGTCCAAGTACCTGGGGCGCCCGCTATCTATAGAACTGCAGAGTCCAAATACCTGGAACCCCCTATATCTATAGGATTGCAGAGTCCAAGTACCTGGGACCCCCTATGTTTATAGGACTGCACGGTCCTGAATGCACCAATACCTGGGACCCCCTATATCTATAGGGCTGCAGAGTCCTGAATGCACTAATACCTGGGATCCTCTATATCTATAGGACGGCAGGGTCCTAAATGCACTAATACCTAGAACCCCCTAAATCTATAGGACTGCAGGGTCCTAAATGCACCAATACCTTGGACCCCCTATATCTATAGGACTGCAGGTTCCTAATGCACCAATACCGGGGACCCCATATATCTATAGGACTGCAGGATCCTAATTCACCAATACCTGGGACCCCCTATATCTATAGGACGAGAGGGTCCTGAATGCACTAATACCTGGGATCCTCTATATGTATAGGACTGCAGGGTCCTAAATGCACTAATATCTGGGATCCTCTATATGTATATGACTGCAGGGTCCTAAATGCACTAATACCTGGGATCCCCTATATCTATAGGACTGCAGAGTCCTGAATGCACCAATACCTAGGACCCCCTATATCTATATGACTGCAGGGTCCTAAATGCACTAATACCTGGTACCCGCTATATCTATAGGACTGCAGGGTCCTAAATGCACCAATACCTGCAACCCCTATATCTTTGGGACTGCAGGGTCCTAAATGCACGAATACCTGGGACTTCAATATTCATAGGGCTGCAGGGTCCGTAATGCATAAAACCCCAGGACCCCCCTATATCTATAGGACTGCAGGGTTCTAAATGCACCACTACATGGGATCCCCAATATATATATGACTGCAGGATCCTGAATGCAACAATACTGGGGAACCCTTATATCTATAGAACTGCAGGGTCCTAAATGTACCAATACTTGGGACCCCTATAACTGTAGAACTGCAGGGTCCTGAATGCACTAATACCTGGGACTTCTATATCTATAGGACTGCGGGGTCCTAAATGCGCCAATACCCAGGACCCCTATATCTATAGGACTGCAGGGTCTTGAATGCACTATTACCTGGGACTTCTATATCTATAGAACTGCAGGGACCTAAATGCACTAATATCTGGGATCCTCTATATGTATATGACTGCAGGGTCCTAAATGCAATAATACCTGGGATCCCCTATATCTATAGGACTGCAGAGTCCTGAATGCACCAATACCTAGGACCCCCTATATCTATATGACTGCAGGGTCCTAAATGCACTAATACCTGGTACCCGCTATATCTTTGGGACTGCAGGGTCCTAAATGCACTAATACCTGCAACCCCTATATCTTTGGGACTGCAGGGTCCTAAATGCACTAATACCTGGGACTTCAATATTCATAGGGCTGCAGGGTCCGTAATGCATAAAACCCCAGGACCCCCCTATATCTATAGGACTGCAGGGTTCTAAATGCACCACTACATGGGATCCCCCATATATATATGACTGCAGGATCCTGAATGCAACAATACTGGGGAACCCTTATATCTATAGAACTGCAGGGTCCTAAATGTACCAATACTTGGGACCCCTATAACTGTAGAACTGCAGGGTCCTGAATGCACTAATACCTGGGACTTCTATATCTATAGGACTGCGGGGTCCTAAATGCGCCAATACCCAGGACCCCTATATCTATAGGACTGCAGGGTCTTGAATGCACTATTACCTGGGACTTCTATATCTATAGAACTGCAGGGCCCTAAATGCACTTATACCTGGGACCCTCTATATCTATAGGAGTGCAGGGTCGTGAATTCACCAATACCTGGGACCCCTATATCTGTAGGACTGCAGGGTCCTAAATGCACCAATACCTGTGGCCCCCTATATCTATAGGACTGCAGAGCCCTAAATGCACCAATACCTCGAACCCCTATATCTTTGGGTCCTAAATGCACTAATACCTGGGACTTCTATATTTATAGAACTACAGGGCCCTAAATGCACCAATACCTGGGACCCTCTATATCTATAGGAGTGCAGGGTCGTGAATTCACCAATACCTGGGACCCCTATATCTATAGGACTGCAGGGTCCTAAATGCGCCAATACCCATGTTATAGTTCTCACACTCTCTCATACTGGTCACTGGAAGTTCAACATGGCACCTCATGGCAAAGAACTCCCTGAGGATCTGAAAAAAAAGAATTCTTGCTCTACATAAAGATGGCCTAGTCTATAAGAACATTGCCAAGACCCTGAAACTGAGCTGCAGTATGGTGGGCAAGACCATACAGCGGTGTCACAGGACAGGTTCCACTGAGAACAGGGGGGGTAGGGGGGGGGGGGAGAAACAAAGGGGAGTGAGAGAAGGAGGAAGATACACAGGGGAGGGAAATGGTGGGGGAGACACAGGGGGGAAAGAGACACAGGGGAGGGGGGAACTGACACATGGGGGGGAGAGTGGGGGAAAGAGACACAGGGAGGTGGTTAGAGAGAGGGGAAGTAAACAGGGGGAAAGACTCGCAATGAACTCCAAAGGCTCTCATTGTGAGGCCTGTGATTTGAGCCAAAGGCGCTCATCGTGAGGCCAGTAAAATAGAGGGGGAGAGGCTCCCATTGTGTGGCAAACAGCATTGCTAGGCTTCACTTTTTATTGCCATCATTTTTGACGGGCAAGTCGCTAGTATATATATATTACTGCAGGGTCCTGAATGTGCCAATACCTGGGACCCCTATATCTATAGGACTGCGAGTCCTGAATGCATCAATACCTGGGTCCTCCCTATATCTGTAGGAGTGCAGGGTCCCAAATACATCAATACCTGGGATCTCCCTAAATCTGTAGGACTGCAGGGTCCAAATGTACCAATGCCTGGCACCCCCTATATCCATAGGACTGCAGGATCCCAAATGCACCAATGCCTGGGACTCTGAATGTGTCAATATACCGATTTTCCTGGAAACCCTTATATGTCAAGGACTGGAGTACTAGATCTACTGACCTGGGACTCGTAAAACTCCTATTGCTTCTTATGTGTAATATGGGACTGCAATATCCCGAGTGCTGTAAAACCTGTGACTCCTACAACTAATACAACCCCTCATCTGTAAGAACTGGAAGACCCTAGATGCATGTGAGCATAACGAGCCTTTACCTAACTGTGCTCTCTCCTTGTTCACATCATACCTAGAAAATCGTACATTTAGGGTCTCCTTCTCTGGCTACACTTCTTCGCCCTCGGACTGTTGGCATTCCTCAAGGTTCAGTCCTAGGTCCCCACCTTTTCTCAATCTTTACTTCCTCGCTTGCTACCATAATAAATTATTTTGGTTTTCAGTATCCTCTATATGCAGATGATACCCAAATCTACCTCTCTGCCCCAGATCTGTCCCCCTCTCTTCTAGCTCATGTTGCCAACTGCCTTTGTGGCATATCCTCCTGGATGTCCGCCCATCAACTCAAACTTTCCAGCTCCTAATCTTCCCACCCTCTACCACAGCTTTCACTCATATTACTTTCACATATCTCTCACTGTTGACAAAGCCATCGTCACGCCCACCTCTCAGACATGTTGTCTTTGGGTTCTACTGGATCCTGCCCTCTCTTTCATTCCTCACATACAATCCATCACTAAATCCTTGTCATATTCACCTAAAAAATGCATTATTTTCTCTTACAACCACAATTCTAATATACTCCCTCCTTGGTGACCTCAACCCACTTCAGTCCATAATGACGCCTCAGCTAGACTCGTCTACCGTACTCAAACTCAGTGTCTGCAACTCCACTGGCTTCCCATAGCCTCCAGAATAAAATGTAAAATCATGACCCTAACATATAAATCCCTCAATAATAATGCACCCTTTTATATATACATGCTGACACCTCTGCAGGACCCCGAGGAGATCTATGATGCATTGATGGAACTTGTGTGTTAGTTTGGTACATACCTTACACCAGTGTTTTTGTTTTTCTTGAACTGCAGTGGCCCTTTAATTATGGCTTGGTTTACATTTCAACTAAACTAGAATTAAATATGTTTTTGTGTGACATGATCCCTTGGAATGCCATTGTCTGTATTATGAGGGAAAAGAGGTAGAGATGGATTTATTGGTAATAGAGGATAAGAAGTACAAGAGAGAGTTAATTGTGGAGAGACAAAATGTTGTTGAAAAGGATTTTCTGTCTCGCTGCATAGGTTGGGCCACAGGGCAAGTGGTAAGGGGCCACACTGATAGTGTTTGGGGGCAATGAAGAAAGTGTTTGAGGGCCTCATAGAGCATTGGGGCTGCCTGATGTAGGCACTTTTAATGCAGTTTTATTAATGTTTTTTTTTTTTAAATTGTTGTTAGAATTCCAGTTGTTCTGTGGACCAACTAAATGAAGCTCATTGACTATGGATAGTTCTCAGACGACATTAGAAGACTGTATGTAAATGAAGGCTTTCTGTGTAAGAATTTGGTGGGCGAAGGAGTGAAAATGAATGTTTTATTAAACCAAACAAAAATCGAACAAAACAGAATGAAGTAAATCATTTGTCTGGGATAAGTCATAAGCGTTGATCGTATCAGTCAACTAACATATTAACAATGTAATGATGTTTCCCCTTTAAAGGGATTCTGGCACCCAACAGGAAGTAGTTAAAGCGAGATCTGATGTGTCTTGTGTAAGTGACGTATTCTGGAGATGTTTTTTTTTAGGTGAAAATGACAAGATTCTGTGATTGATTGTATGTGAAGAATGAAAGAGTGGCAGGGTCCAGTAGAACCCCAAGACAACTTTGCTTGATAGGTCCGCGTGATGATGACATTGTCAACAGTGAGAGATATTTGAGGAGTGGAAGCTGTGCAAGAGGGTGGGAAGATTAGGAGCTTCGTCTTTAACATTCTGAGTTTGAGACGATGGGCAGACAACTAGTAGTATATGGTAGAGAGGCAGATTTCAACTTGAGCTAGAAGAGAGAGGGATATATCTGGTGATGAGAGGTAGATTTGAGGTGTCATCTGATAGAGATGATACTGAAAGTCAAAAGATTTTATTAGGGAACCAAGTGAGGATGTATAGATGGAGAAGAGAAGGGGGCCTAGGACATGCCAACAATCAGAGGGAAAGGACGCGGAAGAGATGCCAGAGGAGACACTAAATGTTTGATCTTCTAGATATAATGTTAACCATGAGAGATCAGTCTTTCTGATGCCAAAAGAGAGGAGAGTTTGGATTAAAAGAGGGTGGTCACCTGTGTCAAAGGCAGCAGAGACATCCAGAAGAATTAGAATAGAAAAATGATCCTTTTACTTGGCGGTGAGAAGGCCATTAGTGACTGTTGTGGAATCTGTCATTGAGGCCAAAAGATTGGAAGGAGTCCAGGAGGGAGCTGGAGGACATATATTGGGTAAGGTAATTGTAGACGAGGAGCTCAATCGGTTTTGAAGCCAGGGGAAGTAGAGAGATAGGGCGATAGATGAGGGTTTCTAAGGAGTGGATGCAAACTTACCAGTATTTAGAGAAAGGTTGAAGAGGTGTGTGGGAGAGAGGGAAATGATTCGGATCCGGTGGACAGGTAGTAAGGCGAGAGGTTGATAGTAGACAGTAGACTTCATCCTCTGTTACAAGGTCAAAGGAGTCCATAGTGGATGTGGGATTGAGAAAGGGCAAAGGCTGGGTTCTGTCGGTTTGCTGAGATTAGGGCATGTTAGAGCCAATGTTGAGAGGAGAATTTGTTTCAAATGTTTTAAATTTTATGTTCAATGTGGGTGGCAATGTCTTCAGCCATGAGACAGGAAGGGACAGGAGCTGGTGATGGACGGAGGAGAGTACCGAAGTGGCGATCAAATGTTTGGGGTTGGAAGACAGATTTGATTAGGGATGAGAAATAGTCCTGTTAAGGGCAGGGATGTAGGAGCGTTTTTCTCCACAGTAAATAATTGCTGAAATAGTTAGAACTGATTTTGCGGCTCCTGTATGCTAATGCTTGGTGAGGGTGGCAAAGGGGTCTAACTGCTAAATAACCTTGACCAGTACAGAGACAGGCAATCCAACTGTAATCCTAGTTGGCATATCAGTGCAGCTCTTTATTATGCACAAGCAGCTTGTATATAAATGAAGTAACAACAACATGGAGTTTTCCAGGACTGATTCATTTAAGAAGAAAATGGATAATACAATAATATAGCCAGTTTTTCATGTTCATTAAGAATAACCTAAAAACACTTGCTTTTGGGGTGACAGAGGTCACCCCACACCCTGCAACCTATCCAGTTCCCTTTATGTACTGTGTTCCTTTTGCTTTCTCAGCTATCCCGTCAGACAGTCCCTTGTGCGAGAATTTGGAGAGGCCATCAAGGACCCATCTGTGGAAGCCATTGTGCTCTCTGGCGCTAATGGGAAATTCAGTGCAGGTATATTCACATCCACTCGCACCCACTGTCTCTCTATACAGTGGGTTTATGGTAACTGTCTCCTTTATACCTCGTCAGGTGCTGATATCCGCGAATTCTCCACCTCGGCTGTGAGGTCTGGCCCCTCTCTGGAGGAAATAAATAGCACCATCGAGGGCAGCAGGAAGCCTGTGGTGGCTGCTATAGATGGGGTAGCACTGGGAGGTGGCCTGGAGCTGGCACTGTCTTGTCACTACCGTGTGGCCAACACCCAGGTACTGGCACATTCATTCCTATATAGTGATAGCCGCGCGGACTACTCTTCATGTAATATATAATAGACACTGTGGTACACAGTGCTTTATATAACATAGAACACAGATCCTCCTGTAAAACGCACAATACACAGCTCTTCATATAACATACAACATAGAGCCCAGCTCCTCCTGTAACAAACACCTATAATGCACGTCTCTTCATATACCATACAATACAGAGCACAGCTCTTTATATAAGATACAAACCTTTAAACATCAAAGGGAAAAAGTGTAAAATGCATTATTTCAGTAAAGACAAATGATTACAGGTGGTCCCCGTGTTACAGATGACCTGACTTACAGACATCTCGTACTTAAGAACGGGCTCCTAAGGCTGTTTGTATGAGTTTTTTTTAATATTCTGTTTGTTTGAATTAGAAAGAGCTCAATAGTTTCTGTAACTTACTGTTACAGTACAGGGGTATTATTACACTGTATTATTATTACAACATATTAGCGATTATAATATTGCCTATTATTATTATTATTATTCATCAGGAGTCCGACTTGCATACAAATCTAACTTAACGTTCTTCGGAACGGATCTCATCCTTAACCCAGGGACCACCTGTATTTAAAAGAAGCTTGTAATTTACGGTTCATTCAGTACATGGTGGTATGTGCCTATAAGCTCAATGAATTTGATTGTACAGAGACTCCTGCTTAGACTTGGGTTAACTCTACAGTTTCATTGCCATAAAAGCTATCACAGAAACCATTATGAAAAGGGGGAAAAGAGTTTCACATAAATAAACAAAAATGCTTTTGCACAATTTCTACTTGATTGTAACTGCTCTATATGATGCTGAGCTGTTTTAATGACTTTAGTGGCTCTTTAATTATCCTGCATCTGAAATCGGAGATCAGATTACAGACGCTCTATAAGATTATACCCACAGTAGATGTTTCTGTAATGATTATTATCACACAATAAATGATCAGCATCTGTGCATACAGTGATTGTAGATTGTTCTACAGATGTGCTGCCTCTTTAAGTGCTCCCCATGTTATCATTACAGGCTCATTTGGGTCTACCTGAGGTTCTTATCGGCATCCTCCCAGCCGCCGGGGGAACTCAGCGCCTGCCCAGATTAATCGGCGTTCCTGCTGCTCTTGATATAATAGTAAGAGGTAATGTGTTTAACACCGTCAGTGCTGTTTGCCTAATTAAATATGATGAAAACTGCACAAACAAAAAGCTTAATACTAATGAGCACTAGTAAGTGTGGCTGCCTATTTATGAGCATGTGCGGGGGAAGGTGTCAAATATTAAAAGCTGATCTGCAACCCTCAATGACCCATGATCCCTCGCTTTTCTCCTTACACCACCTCTTCTGCAACTCTATAGTAAGTGTGGAAGACAGCTAAGTGGAAGAAAGGAGTGTCTTAAAGAGATAGGGAAGATTCCCTGTTTTTAATATTAAATAAAACTCCCCAATGTTTGTTTGCATATAAACATAATTTATTAACAAGTTTTACTCACTGAAACCTTCAAAATAATCCCAACAAAACTCCGCCCTCTAACTCATGTACACAGTGTCTGTGTAGTGCTAGATGTACTATCCAATCACAGATTGTCTCTCAGCAGCATTTAAAAAATGTAAGTGGTCAGTACATCTAGTACCTATAGAAACACTATGTGCATGAGCTGCTAGGGGCAGACCAATGCAGGGACTGTTTGGAAGGCTCAGTGAGTAAAAACAGAGGCCTTGTTCATATAATAATGTTTAGATGCAAACACACACTTTATTTATGTTAATATTAAGATGAGGGAACCTTTCATATTCCTTTAAGATTCTGTCCAAAAAATGCTTTTATGCTTGTGGCTTACACAGCTAATGTTTATAGCAGGGGTGCACAAGTCCAGTCCTAGAGGGCCACACACAGACCTGGATTGGAGGATATCCCTGCTGTGCACAGGAGAGTCAATCGCTTCTTCAGTCATCCTGATTGGCTCACCTGTGCACAGGGAGGAAATCCTCAAATCCAGGTCTGTGTGGGACCCACTAGGACTGATCTTGTGCACCCCTAGTTTATAGTTTGTTACATACTTCAGAATCATGACTATTTATCAAAACTACAGTAATTATTTAATGCTAACCCCCTATAACCTAACAGTCTGCATTTTGTATGTTAGCAGTTCTGGCAGTAATATAAATTACATCACTTATTTATTGTATTTGTGGGGTCTCTCCTTGTGCTTCCTTGCTCAGGGCGACATGTTCCTGCCACAGAGGCTCTCCAACTGGGCATTGTGGATGAAGTTGTGCAAAGTAGCACGATCGACGCTGCCGTGCAGTTTGCCAGGAAGGTCATAGGTAAGAGTTTGATCTTTATACTTCAGTTGTCTATTGCAGCTCCATCCTCTCACCTTGAAATCTAGGTCATGTGCCTGTAATAAACACTCTAAACAAAATCAGATATGCAAGAATAATTAACTTGCCTGCCATGACTTTTACTCCAGACTCCTGACACACCACAAACAGATCTGTGCATGATAAGCGGACTTTGCCTTCTGGGTGCATGACTAAGCCCAATCGGTGTCTGTGCAACTGGTATATCAAGCAAAGGATTATAAAATAACATATATTAAATAACACATTTTAAGTAATGCATTTAAAAAGAGTGTGATGACCGCTTTGATGAGAGAGAATCTTGAAGTGAAGTGCTGGGGTGTTGTGAGTTGCCATGACAACATGGAGAACTGAAAAGTGAACATTAGTTTTCTGCATGAGACTAATAGCCACATTAAATTCCCTCAACTTTGGAAACTGTAGCCCGTAACGTAGCGCACAAGACTTACGGCTATTAAGTTGTTCTCGTAAAGCAGCCTGCCGAAGACTTGCAGGGTAGAAGCGAGAAAACCCTACGGGACCTGAGAATTAGACTTTTGCGGCCGCAAATCCTTTGTTCTTTTAAGCCTGTAACTGTTACGTTCCAATTGCGCTGTTAAATTGCAACAAAATCACTGGCTTTCAAGCCCGTAACCCGCAAATGGAGCCAAAAAGCCAACGTGTGCTAGAGAGGATCCGCAAGGAGGGTAAAGTCCTATCTGTAGTACTGTAAATGCAAATATACACACACTACTGTAAATTATAATAAAAGGGAAAGTGATGCTTGGTATCAGATTTAATAGCACAACATTCTCAAGCTCGCAAATCGGCAATATAAAATACTTTATTTCATGTGTAATTTCCGTGTTATATCGTTCCCAGCAATCAATGTGTTAATAAATACAGTATCTCACAAAAGTGAGTACCCCTCACATTTTTGTACATACAGTGGATATAAAAAGTCTATACACCCCTGTTAAAATGTCCGGTTTCAGTGCTGTAAAAAAATTAGACAAAGATAAATAATTTCAGAACTTTTTCCACCTTTAATGTGGCCTATAAACTGTACAACTCAATTGAAAAACAAACTGAAATCTTTTAGGTAGAGGGAAGAAAAAATATAAAATAATATGGTTGCATAAGTATGCACACCCTTAAACTAATACTTTGTTGAAGCACCTTGTGATGTTATTACAGCACTCAGTCTTTTTGTGTATGAGTCTATCAGCATGGCACATTTTGACTTGGCAAGATTTGCCCACTCTTCTTTGCAAAAACACTCCAAATCTGTCAGATTGCGAGGGCATCTCCTGTGCACAGCCCTCTTCACATCCCCCCACAGATTTTCAATCGGATTCAGGTCTGGGCTCTGGCTGGGCCATTCCAAAACTTTAATGTTCTTCTGGTGAAGCCATTCCTTTGTTGATTTGGATGTATGCTTTGGGTCGTTGTCATGCTGAAAGATGAAGTTCCTCTTCATGTTCAGCTTTCTAGCAGAAGCCTGAAGGTTTTGTGCCAATATTGACTGGTATTTGGAACTGTTCATAATTCCCTCTATCTTAACTAAGGCCCCAGTTACAGCTGAAGAAAAACAGCCCCAAAGCATGATGCTGCCACCACCATGCTTCACTGTGGGTATGGTGTTCTTTTGGTGATGTGCAGTGTTGTTTTTGCGCCAAACATATCTTTTGGAATTATGGCCAAATAGTTCAACCTTGGTTTCATCAGACCATAACACCTTTCCCACATGCTTTTGGGAGACTTCAGAAGTGTTTTTGCAAAATGTAGCCTGGCTTGGATGTTTTTCTTCGTAAGAAAAGTCTTTTGTCTTGCCACTCTACCCCATAGCCCAGACATATGAAGAATACGGGAGATTGTTGTCACATGTACCACACAGCCAGTACTTGCCAGATATTCATGCAGCTCCTTTAATGTTGCTGTAGGCCTCTTGGCAGCCTCCCAGACCAGTTTTCTTCTTGTCTTTTCATCAATTTTGGAGGGAGCTCCAGTTCTTGGTAATGTCACTGTTGTGCCATATTTTCTCCATTTGATGATGACTGTCTTCACTGTGTTCCATGGTATATATAATGCCTTGGAAATTCTTTTGTACCCTTCTCCTGACTGATACCTTTTAACAATGAGATCCCTCTGATGCTTTGCAAGCTCTCTGTGCACCATGGCTTTTGCTGTGGGATGCGACTAAGAATTTTTCAGGAAAGACCAACTAGAGCAGCTGAACTTTATTTGGGGTTAATCAGAGGCACTTTAAATGATGGCAGGTGTATGCTGACTCCTATTTAACACGATTTGGAATGTGATTGCTTAATTCTGAACACAGCTACATCCCCAGTTATAAGAGGGTGTGCAGACGACCACTGCCTTGCTAAAGAAGCTGAAGGTAAAGGTGATGGACTGGCCAAGCATGTCTCCTATTGAGCATCTGTGGGGTATCCTGAAATGGAAGGTGGGGGAGTGCAAGGTCTCTAACATCCACCAGCTCCGTGATGTCATCATGGAGGAGTGGAAGAGGACTCCAGTGGCAACTTGTGAAGCTCTGGTGAACTCCGTGCCCATGAGGGTTAAGGCAGGGCTGGAAAATAATGGTGGCCACACAAAATATTGAAACTTTGGGCCCAATTTGGACATTTCCACTTAGGGGTGTACTTACTTTTGTTGCCAACGGTTTAGACATTAATGGCTGTGTGTTGAGTTATTTTGAGGGGACAGCACATTTACACTGTTATACAGGCTGCACACTTACTACTTCACATTGTAGCAGAGGGGCATGTCCTCAGTGTTGTCACATGAAAAGATATAATAAAATATTTACAAAACTGTGAGGGGTGTACTGACTTTTGTGAGATACTGTATAATGGAACTTGCATGTAATAGAATACCATATTTACGGCTTTATCAGTATTGCAATACTTCTGGAATGTGGGTCCGATCGTAACTCGTAATTGAAATCCATAAGACTTTGAAATCCAGCCTCCATTTTTCAGTGACGTAATTCTGACGATTCCTGTTGCCATTGGCTCCATCTAAACCCATAACTACGTGTTTGACTTACTGATCACATTCACTGCCGCACATCTAATGATTGACAGTTGGTTTACGGCTTGGAGTTGCAAGCCCGTAGCTTGCGCCCTGCTCTTACTTAATAGCTTCGTAACTCTGCAAAATTTGAAGCCTGCAGCCGTTGCTGGGATCACGTTGCACTTACGGGCTTGGGATTTAATGTGGCTACTAGTGTTATTTAGCTCATGACTCTGAGGAATGGGAGCAGAACATTATTCTAACAATATGGATACCTCACGCTTCTTCACTACTTATTGCTGTGTGCTTGAGACATAGTGAGGACACATGATGCATTAAAACCATGTCCTATTTGGTGCTTGGGACAGAGTCACTTACTAACTGCCATCTTGCCCAGATCCTGAAGCCACCTCCTGCCAGGGAATCCAGGCACCAATACATAGAAACCCACAGAAGAGAGGACCTAACCAGAGGGATCTATTCATTGGCTCATCCAACTGGTCCCTCTTTGTAACCAGAGGGATCTATTCATCTATTCAGTGTCCATTTGCTCAGAAATGTCTCTGTTTGTCATTTCTATCTGTAAATAAACCTGACCCAATCTGGCACACTATACATACATAAACTAACATAAAGTTTGACTTCATGATTTATTATGATGGGGACATGGCAAGGGGAAAGGACTGGTAGTAACTGGGAGCACAAATGTGAATGGGTGTAGGGCAGCATACAGGACACATTCCCCTCATGTTAGAGAACACACCCATATGGAGAGGTCTTATAAGACAACAAAATATTTTTGTTGTTCAGTCAGGTCTCATCCTCCGACCGATGGACAGCAGAACACAAAGTCATATCTGTCAGCCACTGCCTCTCTGAGCTCCCTCAAACTCATGTTCATTGCTTCAATTACCTCATCTATCCATCTCCACCTCAGCTGTACCTTCTCATGATGGTATCCGGTTTTCTCATGATATGGAGAAAATATTTGAGCTTCAGCCTCATGATCAAGCCTTTAATTAAAACAGTTTGTCTTAATTTCCTGTAGTATTGGCTGAATGGATCTTCTTGCAGTCCAAAGAACTCTAAGCAGTTTTCTCCCAACACCACAACTTAAAGGCGTCAATCCTGCAGCTCTCAGACTTCTTTATGGTCCAGCTCTCATATCCATATATTACTACTGGGAATACCATAGATCTAACTAACTATGCAGACCTTTGTTGATAGTGTAATATCTTTACTTTTTACTAGCTTGTCCAGACTTGCCATAGCTTCAGGCTGCAGACATGATCAAAAGATATCTTTGAACCCAGGAAAATAAAATCTGTCAATGCCTCCACTTCTACCTCATCTATTTGCCAGGAAGAGATTGCCGTTTGCCATGATCTATGTCTTTTCAACTTGAACCGCAGACCTGCTTAGGACTCTCTACTTTTACCCGCAAAAATATGTAATATAACTAAATGTTATAGTTAATAAGTGAAAGGTTGTTTTATTACTTCTTATAAAGCGTTACACATTAGCATTCCTGTTCTAGTATCTGTCAGTATTGCAGTTGGCCTGTGGAGGGTGATCTTGTGCTGTATTTGGACCTGGCTGCACATTTGTCCTGATCTGGAGGTAGATCAGTGATGGCAGGATGATGATACCTTATCTGCTGTATTGTACAGACCTGAGTGGCTTTTCTGCCGCTTTGCCAGAAATCTAATTTTGCTGTTTGTGTTATTTTTGTTTTCTTTTTCATATCTGTCTGAACCATCTCACTATACAATCTCTGCACAGAGGACACACCAGTCTGTGCTGGTATAGGATTAAAAAGGAGAAGCTGGAAATGTGTGAATAAAACGCAGAGCGAATACATTGATGTTTTTCAATTCAGATTCTCATTCATCCCTTTAAAACATCATTTTTTTAATAACCCTTTGTCTGACAGAGGGGCCGCCAGTGCATTGCAAGCAATTAATTGCTTGCCCTTCTGCCTGTGAAAGGGGTTACCATTTAAAAAAAAAAAAAATATATATATATATATATATATATATATATATATATATATATATTTTCATGGTACATTAGAGATTTATGGTCTAGAAAATTTCCAAGTTGCAGACCAAGAACCTCAAGGACAGGACATTGCGTCACACAATCCAGAACAAGCCGGCAGACCAGTTTGCAGTGTATGTGGCTCTGATTGGATGGAAATGATAGGGGTGTAAGGAGTTGATGTGATAACTGAGCATGTTTTTCTAAGTTACAAATCATCTATTATGTTGTAAACATGCTTGTTATATGGCTGTTTAACAATGTGGGTCCTTGTTGTCACTTTAATACACCATGATTAAGAAGGAAATGGATCCAAAGAGATTGTGAATATCATTTCTTTTTAATTTTCTTTCCATATGAGCAAAAGACATAAATGATAACTGACCTATAATCAAAACCAGAATGAAACCTATAGGTGGAAGTGTGTGTACATTACACGTAAGACCTCAAGATATGCTAGTTACCAAAATACAGCACAGCAGCATTACTCCTAGATAGTGCAAGGCCAGAAGACTTTATATATAAAAATACAATGGTGACGCATATGTCCACATTCAGGTTCTCTGTGCACCAACCAGAAGTAGACTGCAGTCTGAGTATTGGCAGCCAGAAATGCGAGCAGGCAGCCAGAAACGGATCAGGAGTTCTGGTTCCAACATGAATGCGGGCAGGTGGAATCAGAGGCTGGGTGATGTTTCTAAATATCATGACAGACAGCTATCAAAGGAGTCTGGGCTATCTTCCAAAGATCAGAGCAGGAAGCTAGAATCAGAACACTGGTCATGGTTCCCAAGTCGGGAAGCAAGAGTCTGAGGCTAGGTAATGGTACCAAAGATCAAGTCAGGAAGCGAGAGTCTGAGGCTTGGTAATGATACCAAAGTTCAGAGCAGGAAGCTAGAATCAGTACACTGGTCATGGTTCCCAAGTCGGGAAGCAAGAGTCTGAGGCTAGGTAATGGTACCAAAGATCAAGTCAGGAAGCGAGAGTCTGACGCTAGGTAATGGTACCAAAGATCAGAGCAGGAAGCTAGAATCAGTACACTGGTCATGGTTCCCAAGTCAGGAAGCAAGAGTCTGAGGCTAGTTAATGGTACCAAAGATCAAGTCAGGAAGCGAGAGTCTGACGCTAGGTAATGGTACCAAAGATCATGTCAAGAAGCTAGAATCTGAGGATGGGTCATGGTACCAAAGATCATGTCAGAAAGCTAGAGTCCAAGGATGGGTAATGGTTCCAGAAATCATGTCTGGAAGCTAGAGCCAGAAGCTAGGTCACGGTTCCAGAGATCATGTCAGGAAGCTAGAGCCAGAAGCTAGGTCACGGTTCCAGAGATCATGTCAGGAAGCTAGAGCCAGAAGCTAGGTCACGGTTCCAGAGATCATGTCTGGAAGCTAGAGCCAGAAGCTAGGTCACAGTTCCAGAGATCATGTCAGGAAGCTAGAGCCAGAAGCTAGGTCACGGTTCCAGAGATCATGTCAGGAAGCTAGAGCCAGAAGCTAGGTCACGGTTCCAGAGATCATGTCAGGAAGCTAGAGCCAGATGCTAGGTCACGGTTCCAGAGATCATGTCTGGAAGCTAGAGCCAGAAGCTAGGTCACGGTTCCAAAGCTCAAGCCAAGAAGCTAAGGTCAGCGCCTGGGTGATGTTTTTACAAATCATGACAGGCAGCTATTAAAGGAGCCGGAGTCATTGCACCAAAGATCAGAGGAGGAAGCTAGAGTCAGAGTCTTGGTCGTGGTTTCCAAAGATCATGGCAGGGAGCTAGAGTCGGAGTTGAGAGGGGGTTGAAAAAGAAGTTGTAGCAGGGAAATCATTTACTATGGTGTTCAATGCAATGCAGAACCCATAGCTATCTTATACCCACCCATAACAATTTCTATACATTGGGTTGAAATAACACGTGATGTACACAAGTGTAACATGCTACATACTATATACAGCAGTTAACAGAGGGATTCAGGAACTCAATGTAACGGATCTACTGGCACCCCGACCGGGTACCTCCGTTGATAGACGCGTCCTAGTTTGCGCCGAGGCCTACAAGCACCGCACCGGACACCACAACCACCACAGACTCCAAGGATAGTACATCAGGAACAAGCGTTCAGTAGTTACAGCTCAAGGGAGTATGCAAAAGCATAGCAATCCCCAGTATCATATAGTGATCCCCTCAAATAACGAGACAAGGCTACGTTTTGAAGGGTCAAGAAGAACTAACTTTTAATGACAGGGAATCTCCTTTTATGCAATGGTGCCCTCTGAAGGGCTACACCCACATAATTATCACAACAGCCAATTATATACATGGTTCAACCCCCACGTCTCCTCCCCTCAGATAACAGGTAACACAATTAAAACAGACACAATTTTAACTACATTCTGGATGTACCCCAAATACAGGGGGTACACCTTTAAGTCCCGCACCATTCAATATCTCTCACCCAGGGGAACAACATATACAAAAATGGCATGAATCAGACCAGGGGTTCAAAAGTTAGTAAAAGTATGTTTTTACACATAACACACAGAGTCACACCTCCCTGGCAACTTGGATACAATCAGACATTAATTAGATCATTCTTATCAGAGAATGAAAACACTTTGGAAAATGCAAGGATCCTTTACAACTTTCTTATCTCTTGAATCTCTGTAACAGGATTATCTATTAGCCTAGGTCTGCAAAAGTCTGGCTAATATTCTGAGCCAATATATTCTGTAGAACATCAACCAACATATATATAGTAGGATCATATTTTAACCATAATAATCATAAAACAGGGTAAAACAGTGATGGGTTCCGCTACACTCAACAATCCCTGTCTAAAATTCCCATTACCCATAAATTCAGCAGATTTTACAAAAGGAAGTCTTTTTCACTTCTGATGGTGCAGATCACTAGTGACATTGTGGAACCTCTCAGGATTTTTGTTTCCTGTGAATACACCAATCATGGCAAAACTCATTCTGCCTCCATAATGTCTTCAACAGCTCAAGCATAAGTCTAGCCTCCTTTTTTTTATATTTGGGATGTATTTTCAAAGTTTTTTTTATTTTTTTATATCTCTTACTGTTACCCTATGCTACCTCCATCTGGAAGCTGCTTCTAGTTCAGAGCATGATCTCTTGTTCCAGCGATCCTTTTATTTCTCGTTTTGTTGCATACTGCGTACATTATAGTATACAGTAAATCTTCTAGATGGCTCTGAATACAATTCACGCTTTTCTCAGGGCTATTAATAGAGGGAACACTGAACACCAACTTTGCACTTGCGGTGCCACCCAGCCGTGATTGAAGTGTTAATGAGTTTGGAGCAGGGTTCTGACACTTGTACAGAATTTTTAATCTCTTGTATGTTGACTGATATTATTTATAAGAATGTAAAAAAGAAAGTACACCCCCTTATGATTCTGTGGTTGTACATTTTCACCATCTCACTGATGGTGAATGCTTAAGGCATACCTAACCTTCTTGTAGTCCTTGCCCAATTCAATCAGTAGATAAATCTAATGTTAAGTTTACTTTGTAATTAATTATGAAATAAATCAATCGTCCGGCATTCAGTCATCCTGTATTAAAAAGTAAGGGCACCCCACGATTCAGTAACCTGTAGAACTGGCACACCCTACAACCTGTGCTAGGACACTCATTGGCACTTACCTTGCAATTAGCGCACCATTTAGCAATAGTACCATTTCGCTTCGATATTCAGACTTTACTACTTTCTGGCACCCGACCCTAGCTCTGTCTCCTGCTTTCCCATGAGTCTTTTGCTTGCACTGTCTTGCCCGCTGAATGCTTTGACTTCTGGACTGTATCTTCACTTTGCTCTTGCCTTTGGCCCCTTTTTGCATTGCAATGTAGATGACCAACTCTTGCTGCTGGGCTCTGCACCCATGCCCCCAGGGACATAACGGTCAGGAACCCATGGTACAGCAATAACGTGAAGTAAGCATTTCCTGTAAGAATGTCATTTCTCTCCTTGTTTGGGATGGATTTATGGCCACTCTTGCCTACAAGATTGCTTCACTTTGGTGTTACAGGTACAAAACTGATTATCTGGCAGCTGTTGGTCTGGCACCTCTTTTTCAACAGGAACTTCCTGCAGTGCCTTTTTGGGGTTGCCCTTTGTGGCATTAGTACCCTTTTTGGATTTGCCTTGTGTTGGTGACTCTTCTCCATGCTGAGTATCTTCCTTGGAGGGACTTCTAGATGACCTCTGCAACTGTGGGATTAGGTGGCTTTGCCTGATTAACCGATTTGCTGGACCACCTCTGATCCGGCAAATCGTTTAATCCGGCATTGTGTTGGAACAGAGGATGCCGGATAATTAGTATTGTACCTGTGCTTTCGTTTACAACAGTGATGGATATTGAAATGTATTTGAGATGTGGCAGTGTGGCGTGCGTTGCCCGTAAGAGAGGTAATAATTTAAATGTATTACATTTAAGAAAAATATTGTAAACTTCTGAAAGGCTGGTTGGGAGGAGGGTACTAACCCAAAGTGCCCTGATACAGATGAAACATGGGAGAGTTTATTGTTTTGCAGAATCCAAAAACTTAGTATAAACCAAGTGTTTAGGGAACAGACCTCAAACATCTGTCTTGTCGCCACTGTCTCTCGTTATAGAGAAGCCTAGTCAGAGCTGCTTAGCAACCACCGGGCTTCAAACGCGCCCGCGCTCACTTCCCATCAGAACATTTCAAGGGATCTTTCAGGCTGCCAGCACTCCCAAATCTGCACTGGATTAAAGCGATGCCTCTCGCTTGTCTCCTCTTGCTGCAGGGTTAGTGAGCGTCTGATGCTCACATCCCCTTTTAGTACATGGGTGCAGTTCAGAGCCTGCAGCAAATAGAGTTTGAGAGGCTGGGAGTGCAACAAGAAAGGGGCAAGGGGAGCAGGCCAAGACTTGGAAAGTAAAGGGACCAGAAAGAAAACAGGACTGGAGGAGCAGGCGAGAAATGGAGAGACAGTCATGAAGATAGGATAGGAGTGCAAACGAGAGTCAAGAAGAGCGGGAAACAAAGGGCAGGAAAAGAGAGGGTCAAGAAGAGCAAGCAAGGAGTACAGAAGAGCAGGCAAGAAAGGGAAAGCAAGGAAAAGAGAGAGGCTGGGAGTGCAAACCAGGGTCGGGGAGCAAGCAATAAAATATATGATTAGGGACAGGGAAAGAGAAAGACCATGAGAAAAATGGGTGGGCATGAAGGGAGTGGGCAGAGTGCAGGTTAGAGACCCAGGGATGCAAAGGACAGATAACTAATGCCCTATAGAGTGATGGATGGGTGGGTGAGGAGAGGTACCAAGCAGCATAAGGAACAAGTAATATATTAGAGGTGGGTTAGCAAGAGCAAAAGGCTGGTGAGAAGAGGTGCCAGGGGGCTGGTGAGAAGAGGTGCCCGTGAGCCAGGGGGCTAGTGCGAAGAGGTGCCCGTGATCCACGGGGCTGGTGAGAAGAGGTGCACTGTAGTACAAGGAGTATGTGGGAGCAATGCGTGGATTAGAAGGGTGCCTGGAGGACAAGGGGCAAGTAAGAGCTGCCCTGCAGTGCAAGGGTGAGCGTGAAGTATACCTAGTAGAGCAGGGGCAGTAGAGGCAGTGCTCAGGATTTCAAGGTTCAAGTGAGAGAAGATGCCAGGGACTGAAAATAGCAGATATAGGGAGTAATGTGGCAAAAATAAGGAGCCCTTGATCAAAAGATCAAACTAGTAAAGACTGGAAAAAGCATGGGGCAGAAGAGAAAGGTGTCCATCTATACATCACCAAATACAAGGAGTGTAAATGAGCTTCTGCAGCCTGGAATTTATTTTCCACAGACCATTTAATAAGTGCATGTACTCCTCCTCCTCAGTGGGCTCATCAGATCCTACATCACCATTCAGTCCGTATCAAGCCCATCTTAGTGTTACATAGACCACCCTGCCGTTTATTCTCCTCATGTGAGAAGCAACTCCCTCCTACTAAAGTAACACAAACCTGGAGATAATGTACCACATTCACTGCAAAGAATAATTATAAATGGCTGGCCAGATCAGCAGATCATCGAACATTTAGAATATATATTTGTTTCTGTAATAAAACCTCACTGTGAATCTGGTTAAAAAATTCTTAGAATATAGTATTTTATGCTATTTTAAAGGAAACTGTTTTCAAATACGGTATTTCTATATGGTACATTAAATAACTTAACCTGATAATGTGCAAATAAATAAATAAATATATATATATATATATATATATATATATATATATATATATATATATATATGGCTGGACAAAAATATCTAAAGCTTAGGAAGATTTTGGAGGAATTGGCAAACTGTTTCTATGAGCCAGGATGGAAGCCATTCATAGACATGTATTATTTTAAGTGTAGTTCTTCAAAGAAGTTATTCTAAGTGTAGGACTACAATGTGCCCTTAGCACATCTCTAGAAACATAAAGAAAAAAGATTTGCAGCACAACAAGAAGGTACCGAAACTGTTGCATCTCTGTGAATTGAATCTGTATAAATCCAGGTCATGATCCCATCTCCCCACAATGACCTCTGTCTGTCTATATCCTCAGGGCAGTCACTGGACACCCGCAGGTTGAGCACTCTCGCTGTCCAGTCCCATCCCAGTGTGAACGCCTTCCTCGACACCGCCATGGACAAGGCCAGGAGGCAGTTCCGTGGAGCCCAAGCCCCCCTGGCCTGTATCGAAGCAGTGAGAGCCTCCGTGCAGCTGCCATACCAGAAAGGCATTGAGAAGGAGCGGGAATTGTTCACCTCACTTTGGGCCACTGGACAACCTCAGGCCCAGCAGTACGCCTTCTTCTCCGAGAGAAATGTTGGAAAATGGACCACGCCGTCTGGTGGGAAATGGGACAACGTGACACCCAAAGCAGTGCGAACCGCAGCTGTAATAGGTAGGTGGCGCCACAAAGACTTTTTTTTTTGTCACTATACACAGAAATGTACAAAATAATGTTATTAGGCAGTGACGAGAAATAAAATCAGTATGTGAAAGGAAAAAAATTAATGTGGCTTTTAAAAGTTTATATTTGAAATTAGCATTGAAGCTTCATGCAGATCTGCATCTGTCCACCCTCCTATTAGATGTCCAGGTGGGGAAAGAACTCCTCAGAAAGCTGTCTTCAATTATTGTTCTCACCGGTGTCAATTTGCCTTCAATAGCCGTTGGAAACTGATTTAAACTGCTCTGGGGAAAGGGCTTGCCCCATCAGCCAATAAGCAGTAATATAGTCGTATGAGTCATATTTGTCTGCCAATAAGAGCCTACATATTACAATATGCTCTGTGTACTTCTTGATTCAATGACGTTTAAATGAGTTTTACTTTAAATATGCAAACAAGCGCTTTTGTAATGTTTACATGTGTGCCATGTCCGTTGAATGTCGGTTGATCTTAAATGGATCTCATCAGTGTGGGGCTGGCGCCTAACTTGTGCTATAGACTTGTGGGAAGGCTATTGACAACAGTATCATTTAGCTCATGGTGGGCAAAAGAGAGATAGAAGCCTCCACTGTAGCCAAATTTGAACCAGAGAGAGATTGGGAAGGGGAGAAGGGGAGATGTGGGAACTAGCGAGAGATTGGAAAGGAGAGAGACGGAAAGGGCAGAGGTCGGAACCAGAGAGAGATTGGAAAGGAGAGGAGAGAGATGAGAAGGGGAGACGTGGGAACCAGAGAGAGATTGGAAAGGAGAGGAGAGAGATGAGAAGGGGAGATGTGGGAACCAGAGAGAGATTGGAAAGGAGAGGAGAGAGATGAGAAGGGGAGATGTGGGAACCAGAGAGAGATTGGAAAGGAGAGGAGAGAGATGAGAAGGGGAGATGTGGGAACCAGAGAGAGATTGGAAAGGAGAGGAGAGAGATGAGAAGGGGAGACGTGGGAACTAGAGAGAGATTGGAAAGGAGAGGAGAGAGATGAGAAGGGGAGATGTGGGAACCAGAGAGAGATTGGAAAGGAGAGGAGAGAGATGAGAAGGGGAGATGTGGGAACCAGAGAGAGATTGGAAAGGAGAGGAGAGAGATGAGAAGGGGAGATGTGGGAACCAGAGAGAGATTGGAAAGGAGAGGAGAGAGATGAGAAGGGGAGACGTGGGAACCAGAGAGAGATTGGAAAGGAGAGGAGAGAGATGAGAAGGGGAGATGTGGGAACCAGAGAGAGATTGGAAAGGAGAGGAGAGAGATGAGAAGGGGAGACGTGGGAACTAGAGAGAGATTGGAAAGGAGAGGAGAGAGATGAGAAGGGGAGATGTGGGAACCAGAGAGAGATTGGAAAGGAGAGGAGAGAGATGAGAAGGGGAGATGTGGGAACCAGAGAGAGATTGGAAAGGAGAGGAGAGAGATGAGAAGGGGAGATGTGGGAACCAGAGAGAGATTGGAAAGGAGAGGAGAGAGATGAGAAGGGGAGACGTGGGAACTAGAGAGAGATTGGAAAGGAGAGGAGAGAGATGAGAAGGGGAGATGTGGGAACCAGAGAGAGATTGGAAAGGAGAGGAGAGAGATGAGAAGGGGAGACGTGGGAACTAGAGAGAGATGAGAAGGGGAGACGTGGGAAGTAGAGAGAGATGAGAAGGGGAGATGTGGGAAGTAGAGAGAGATGAGAAGGGGAGACGTGGGAAGTAGAGAGAGATGAGAAGGGGAGACGTGGGAAGTAGAGAGAGATGAGAAGGGGAGACGTGGGAAGTAGAGAGAGATGAGAAGGGGAGACGTGGGAACTAGAGAGAGATGAGAAGGGGAGACGTGGGAAGTAGAGAGAGATGAGAAGGGGAGACGTGGGAACTAGAGAGAGATGAGAAGGGGAGACGTGGGAAGTAGAGAGAGATGAGAAGGGGAGACGTGGGAACTAGAGAGAGATGAGAAGGGGAGACGTGGGAAGTAGAGAGAGATGAGAAGGGGAGACGTGGGAACTAGAGAGAGATGAGAAGGGGAGACGTGGGAACTAGAGAGAGATGAGAAGGGGAGACGTGGAAACTAGAGAGAGATGAGAAGGGGAGACGTGGGAACTAGAGAGAGATGAGAAGGGGAGACGTGGGAACTAGAGAGAGATGAGAAGGGGAGACGTGGGAACTAGAGAGAGATGAGAAGGGGAGACGTGGGAACCAGAGAGAGATTGGAAAGGAGAGGAGAGAGATGAGAAGGGGAGATGTGGGAACCAGAGAGAGATTGGAAAGGAGAGGAGAGAGATGAGAAGGGGAGATGTGGGAACCAGAGAGAGATTGGAAAGGAGAGGAGAGAGATGAGAAGGGGAGACGTGGGAACTAGAGAGAGATTGGAAAGGAGAGGAGAGAGATGAGAAGGGGAGATGTGGGAACCAGAGAGAGATTGGAAAGGAGAGGAGAGAGATGAGAAGGGGAGATGTGGGAACCAGAGAGAGATTGGAAAGGAGAGGAGAGAGATGAGAAGGGGAGATGTGGGAACCAGAGAGAGATTGGAAAGGAGAGGAGAGAGATGAGAAGGGGAGACGTGGGAACCAGAGAGAGATTGGAAAGGAGAGGAGAGAGATGAGAAGGGGAGATGTGGGAACCAGAGAGAGATTGGAAAGGAGAGGAGAGAGATGAGAAGGGGAGACGTGGGAACTAGAGAGAGATTGGAAAGGAGAGGAGAGAGATGAGAAGGGGAGATGTGGGAACCAGAGAGAGATTGGAAAGGAGAGGAGAGAGATGAGAAGGGGAGATGTGGGAACCAGAGAGAGATTGGAAAGGAGAGGAGAGAGATGAGAAGGGGAGATGTGGGAACCAGAGAGAGATTGGAAAGGAGAGGAGAGAGATGAGAAGGGGAGACGTGGGAACTAGAGAGAGATTGGAAAGGAGAGGAGAGAGATGAGAAGGGGAGATGTGGGAACCAGAGAGAGATTGGAAAGGAGAGGAGAGAGATGAGAAGGGGAGACGTGGGAACTAGAGAGAGATGAGAAGGGGAGACGTGGGAAGTAGAGAGAGATGAGAAGGGGAGATGTGGGAAGTAGAGAGAGATGAGAAGGGGAGACGTGGGAAGTAGAGAGAGATGAGAAGGGGAGACGTGGGAAGTAGAGAGAGATGAGAAGGGGAGACGTGGGAAGTAGAGAGAGATGAGAAGGGGAGACGTGGGAACTAGAGAGAGATGAGAAGGGGAGACGTGGGAAGTAGAGAGAGATGAGAAGGGGAGACGTGGGAACTAGAGAGAGATGAGAAGGGGAGACGTGGGAAGTAGAGAGAGATGAGAAGGGGAGACGTGGGAACTAGAGAGAGATGAGAAGGGGAGACGTGGGAAGTAGAGAGAGATGAGAAGGGGAGACGTGGGAACTAGAGAGAGATGAGAAGGGGAGACGTGGGAACTAGAGAGAGATGAGAAGGGGAGACGTGGAAACTAGAGAGAGATGAGAAGGGGAGACGTGGGAACTAGAGAGAGATGAGAAGGGGAGACGTGGGAACTAGAGAGAGATGAGAAGGGGAGACGTGGGAACTAGAGAGAGATGAGAAGGGGAGACGTGGGAACCAGAGAGAGATGGAATAATTCTGAACATTTTGTGGATGGGCCTTTTGGCTGCTGTCAAAATCTGTGTTTCAGTATTTCTTTAATTTTCTCCAAAACTGACCTTGAGTGACCCCAGGACCCTCCCAGCTTCTTTCATATAATCAGTAAACATATACAGAGCTTTGTTGACTCCTGCAATTTAGGAAGGTTTATTACTGCCCGCCATCGCCCAGATATAATAGAGATATTAATATTTCATACCCCGCTATAAACGAGCTCCTTGTGCAATGTGCCTGTCTGCCAGTGCCTTTATGTATATTAATGCGATTAATCATTAGCGCCTGGGATTTTTGCTTAGTTAGGACCGTCCTGCTTGCTGTATTCGCACAGTGATCATCTTTCTCCAAGCAGAGCAGAAACATCTCCGAGCTTCTGGCATTTTTATAGTCCCAGTAGAAGAGGAAATGACTGAATTGCATTTTCTGAGCATCTGATACCGCCTGCATTAAAGGAAAATTGACACTAAATATAAAGCTTATTTTGAATATAAATCCCCATACTCTGAGCTGGCTGAGTAATTTGCTTGTCATTTATTTATGAATATTATAACAATTTTTAATGTGTTTAGAACATTTCACAACATGCTTAGCAAGTTGCCCATTGGCAGCTGCTTAGTCAGGAATCAGTTAAATTACAACATCTGTTCCAGAGATATCAGACCTCTGTCTGCCTGAAGATGTTGAATTTGAAGATATTCGGAAAGGGAGAGGAAACAAATATGAAAGGACATATAGAAGGAAAGGGGAGAGAGTTTGGATGGAGAGAGGTGAGAGATTGGATGGAGAGAGGTGAGAGATTGGATGGAGAGAGGTGAGAGATTGGATGGAGAGAGGTGAGAGATTGGATGGAGAGAGGTGAGAGATTGGATGGAGAGAGGCGAGAGATTGGATGGAGAGAGGCGAGAGATGGGATGGAGAGAGGCGAGAGATGGGATGGAGAGAGGCGAGAGATGGGATGGAGAGAGGCGAGAGATGGGATGGAGAGAGGCGAGAGATGGGATGGAGAGAGGCGAGAGATGGGATGGAGAGAGGCGAGAGATGGGATGGAGAGAGGCGAGAGATGGGATGGAGAGAGGCGAGAGATGGGATGGAGAGAGGCGAGAGATGGGATGGAGAGAGGCGAGAGATGGGATGGAGAGAGGCGAGAGATGGGATGGAGAGAGGCGAGAGATGGGATGGAGAGAGGCGAGAGATGGGATGGAGAGAGGCGAGAGATGGGATGGAGAGAGGCGAGAGATGGGATGGAGAGAGGCGAGAGATGGGATGGAGAGAGGCGAGAGATGGGATGGAGAGAGGCGAGAGATGGGATGGAGAGAGGCGAGAGATGGGATGGAGAGAGGCGAGAGATGGGATGGAGAGAGGCGAGAGATGACATTGAGATGGTTGAGAAGGTGAGAGTAGGGATGTAGAGAGTTGGGAAGGACATACATGAGAATTGGGAATGGAGAAGAAAGACACAGACAAGAGGGAGATGGGAAGGACAGAGGTAGGAGTTGGGATAGAGAGCGGCTATAGTAGGGAAGGGAGAGGAGGGATATGTAAAGAAGTTAACCTGTAACATCTCCCCATCTAATACCTGGTCTGTGGGACTCTAACTGTTGTGGTTGGGCTTGGAAATATTGGAATGATCCTGATAAGGGGGCAGTCTGATTTGTCCACTGATACTGATAATGATAACATGGAAAAGAAGAAACAGAAAAACAAATTTGGAGGTTAAAGAGGGTAGGGGGCTTAAATACCCAATTGGTCACATCAAGTATTTTCTTTTAAAGAAGGGGCGGTGGTGCTCATGCCAAATACACAGTGCAGAAGTCACTTTCAGGACAAGGATAAATGCTCTGGGGTGGCTTTGACCTGTGCGGGGAGCCCTGATTGGCTATTCACAGATAAATATTGTTCATTCCACTAATAGCGAAGATTAGCCAGCCTGTTTATTGCAGGATTAGCCGCTCTGGAATCCAGCTAAGAGGTTTTTGCTTTTCAAAGAGATTTTATTCAATAATTAATCAACTGGGAGCAGGTAAAGAGCTCCTGAATGCACAGGCTTACAGTAAACGCATTGTGCAGAGGCTTTAAACAATCAGTACATATTTCCTTGCGATTTTATTGCTGCTGCTTAGCTTTACAAAATCATTTTCTGACCACAAGCATTTCTTGGCTGAGGATATATACCAGTCAAATGGAATTGCTTGTTTGGACAGAGCAGAGGTTCAAAAAATATATTATAAAATCCAAACTATAGATAATAACAATTAAAGTGTTTCTGTTTGTTCGATAGATAATATAGAATGTTGAGATGACCCTATTTTAGTTGAAATGAGCAGATCCCCTTCTGTCCACCATCCTATTAGATGTCCAGCGGTATGCTACCACCAATTAAATTACCACTATATGTAGTCAGTTGAGAATAGATTTATTCCAAATGGCTGTATTGTCCCTAGATTTTGTGTAACCTAATACAACTTAATATATTGTGCTCTGCATTGCAGCATGGTCCTAACAGCCCTGATGTGTTTCTTTCAGGACTGGGGACCATGGGCAGAGGGATAGTCATTGCACTATCAAAGGCAAATATTCCTGTGATTGCCTTAGAACAAGATGCCAAGCAACTGGAACTGGGAAGCAAAGCAGTGAATGCTCTTCTAGAACGTGAAGCTGAGAAGATGAAACAGCAAGGACGGATTTCGGGTCCTGGGAATGTTCTGGGTGCCGTACGTTTCACCTTGGACTTTGGAGACCTCAGAAATGTGGATCTAGTCATAGAGGCTGTGTATGAAAACATGAAGCTGAAGAAGGAGATATTCCGGAAGTTGTCATCTATCTGCAAGAGTAATGCATTCTTGTGTACCAACACATCCGGACTTAACATTGATGAAATTGCGTCTGTCACAAACCGACCTGAGCAAGTCATTGGCACCCACTTCTTCTCCCCTGCTAACATTATGAGACTGCTGGAAGTGGTCAGAGGTCGTAATACATCAATTACCACCATAGCTACAGCTATGAGCCTTGGAAAAACCTTGGGCAAAGTAGCTGTGCTTGTCGGCAACTGTCCTCTATTTGTTGGAAATAGAATGCTGGGTCCATATGTCGAGCAAGCAAGTTACCTTTTAGAAGAAGGGTGTCTTCCAGAAGAAGTGGACCAAGCTATGGAAAATTTCGGCTTTACAATGGGCCCCTTCCGCATGACGGACCTGGCAGGCTTGGATGTTTTGTGGAAGTCACGAATGGAACAGGGCCTAACTGGTTCTAAGGTTCCTCCTGGAACACCAGCTCGCCACCGTCAAGGTGGAAGATACAGCCCCCTTGTAGACCTGCTATGCGAGTCAGGGAGATTTGGACAAAAGACCGGTAAGGGTTGGTATCAGTATGAAAAACCAGGAGGTCGAAAAGCAACACCAGACCCTTGGGTGAAGGATTTCCTGGAGAAGTACAGGGACACTCACAAAATCAGGAAGCAGCCTGTAACCCCAGAAGAGATTGTAGACAGATGTTTATTCGCTCTTGCCAATGAAGGTTTCAGTATCCTAGAAGATGGAATAGCCTCAGGTCCCGAAGATATTGATGTCATCTACAACAATGGTTACGGCTTTCCCAAACACAGAGGTGGGGTGATGTACCATGCTGCATCTGTCGGCCTACCTAGAGTGCTTGACCAACTGGAAAAGTATTCTAACTCTAACCCTGATGTCCCAAGTATGAAGCCCACCTTCTTACTGAAGAAACTGGCTGCAGTGGGAGGTCCTCCGATGAAAGAGTGGAAAACACAACTTGGGATTCTCACTAACAAGCTGTGATATCCTAATAGGGAATCTGCTTGAAGAAAAAAAAATAAAGACTTACTTTCATTACTACGTAGTATTTCAATAGCATCTTTCAAAAATTATTACTTCTTGTTAAAATGAATGAATATCAAGGTAACTATCACAACTTAGAACTCAACTGCAGTTTGATTCGCTCTTGAACTTTTGACTAATCTACCAAGTGTCGGCGACAGAAATTAAACTTAAAATGGCAGTTTCTATTCTATATAACCATGAAGGACTAACTGGCAGACTTGGCAAGTTCCATAACTTTTACATAGATCGTTAATCTTCACTAAGTGTGATCTTCAATATTAAAGTGTAGTTGCAATTTGCCCTTTAAGCTGGTTTCCATAAAGCATAATGGGATTGGTGACATTACAGATTGTGGCAATTATATCGTTTTGTTTTAAATTAGAATGTGAGCTGCAGTCCTAAATGGTCTACACAGGAGCTTACGTTCTTGATTAGCTTTAGATGTGGTTTATTCACTTGGGTTTCCTTGACACATACGTTTGGTTTTGGACCAGTTAGAGGTTATCCCACTCCTTGATGACCTCTAATTTGAATAACGATCAATATATTAAACATCTAACTCCTATTGTTTGGGCATTACAGTAGTTCTTTTAAACAAAACCAAGATTTTGAGTGCATTTTTGGGCATTTTCCTTTAAATCCTATTACGCGATGACACACAGCAGGCACTGTGTCATGAACCAGTGACACATGGCACATCACTATATAGAGAAAGCCAATCTCTTCTAATGTAATATTTCCAATGCAGAAACCAATAAATTGGAACAGACACTAATTTAGCTGCCAATGAGCACACTAAACTGCTAATTAATTCAACTGTTTATTACGTTCACTCAGATGTACCAAGTAATGTGGTTCCAAATGGCTGAAAGATATAAGATTTAAACTTCCTGGAAAATGAGAATGTTCTTGTAATCGGAGTGCCGGACCAATTTCTTTTTGGGTTGCCTGTAGAAGCAATTGCAATAAGATAGGAAATGCTGTAGATTGTCACATTTGGGGCGTAATGAATATATACTGCTGTTTATACTGCTGCTTGTGGCTATCTCCTGGGAGATTCCAGCAGACATTTCCTAAGCACTTAAATATTGTAGCTTAATAGTTTTGCTAAAAAAACTCAGACCTCTGAGTGACACCCGAAAGAGGCGTTAGAGGAACTTCCGCTGTTCCATGTATGATGTTTCCTCCTTCCACAACCCTTAGCCAGGAAAGAAGAGGGTGGGCAAGACATGTCTCTTTTACCTGGGACAGGTACAGAAAAGTCACACATCGAAGTTTAATGTTACATATATATATATATATATATATATATATATATATATATATATATATATATATATATAATATGTCTATGTATGTGTGTATATATGTGTATACATATAATTTCTCTCTCTAACTCAAATTCTCTCTTCACCTCCCTCTCCCCCCCTGAACTGAAATGATTGAGGTTTGAGTGGATGTTTAAGCATGCATACACCCCCATTTGTGATAGTTGATTAATAGCTCTAGATAAAGAGAGTTAGAGTGAGGGTGGTCTTGCGTGGATAATTTTTTGCTTAAATTATCTACATTTCAAGCTCCGTTATTTAACATTTCTACTCACAAATGTTATTTTAAATAGTAGAAATTAAAAGGAATTTGTGTACTGGTAACTTGCCCATCAAAATTGACGGGATAATATTTGCTGTGTGTCTTCCCCCCCCCCCCCGACTTCCTTGTGTTTCTTTCCCCTCCTGTGTTTCTCCCCCCACTCACTGCCCTTTATATCTTCCACCCTCCCCCGTGTCTCTTTACCCTCTCCACTTTGTCTCTTCCCCATCCTGTGTCTCTCCCTCACCTGTGTCTCTTTCCCCCTCTCATGTGTCCCCCCCTCTTCTCCCTCCGCTTTGTCTCTTTCCCCTCATCCGTTTTTCTTCCCCCCTCCCAATTGTGTCTCCCCCCCCATCCTGTGTCTCTCCCCTCTCACTTCCCTTTGTCTCTTCCCCCCTCCCCTGTGTCTCTTTCCGCCTGTCTTTTTCCCTCCCTCCCCTGTTCCTCGCCCTCCTCCCACCCCTGTGTCTCTTTTCCCATGTCTTTTCCCCTCTTCCCCTGTCTCTCCCCCCTTCTCCCTCCCCTTTGTCTATTTGCCCCTTTCCCCCCTCTCCTGTGTCTTCCCCCCCTTCTCCCTCCCCTTTGTCTCTTTCCGCCTCCTCTGTGTCTCCTTACCAATGTGTCTCTCCCCCCCCCGTGTCTCACCTCACATGACTCTCCCCCACCCCATCCTCCCCTGTGTGGGGGAGGTCTTGTGTGGATAATTTTTTGCTTAAATTATCTACGTTTCAAGCTCAGTTATTAAACCTTTCAACTCAAAAAAATAATTTTTAATAGGTAGAAATTATATTTATTTGTGTACTAGTAACTTGCCCATCACAATTGACGGGGTAATATTTGATGTGTGTCTTCCCCACCCCTTCCCCTGTGTCTTGCTCCCCTCTTTCCTCCCTCCCCTTCTGTCTTTCTCCCCTCCTCCTCCCCAGCGTGCCTCCCTCCTGACGCTGCATTCTGCGCATGCACAGCTTGTACGGATTACTTACAATAGTTTTCATAGTGCGCAAGCGCTCCCCCTGGAGTGTTACACACTATGGAAACTATTATTTTCATTTCTGCAATAAGTGGGACTTTTGCTGTGTCACTTTTTAAAGGTGCTCTTTAGCCTATGTTTTTGTTGTGTGTGTGTGTGTGTATATACATGTTTTCACTACATGTTTACTTATTTAAATTTATCCTGCTCAATGCAATTGTATTGTAAAATGTAAACATCACTTCTACAAAGCCTTCCGAGTAATACATTCTCACCTTCTACAACCGCCCCCTTTCTTCCTGTTCTCTCTCATGTTGAGTGCCATGTGTCACATAAGACCACACCCACAAAGGAGGGGCTTTGCAGTATACCAGTGTAATGCTGCTGCATTGAAGCAACATGAGATACTGGTAATGTTAGGCCCCTCCCATTTGGCCATGGCCTTAGGTCACAGACATGAATCATTGCACCTTGCATGAGAGAGAACAGGAAGAAAGGGAATAGTGAGAATCTGTTACTCTGATGGTCTCTTGGATGTAAAGTGTACATTTTACATCTCAATTACACCGATAAGGATAAAATTAAGTACATTTGTTAAAACATTTGTATAAAGCAAAACAAATGCCTAAATAGTATATTTAAGTTTCTTCTCCATATCCTATAAGGTACAATTTGAGAATATTTATGAATATATATTTATTTATCCCTGCTCTTCAGTCATTCTCAGGTAGTATCTTATGAGCTGTTTTCATTGTTAGACAAAATAAAATATATATTTTAAAACCGCAAACAAATCCAGTACAGTACGGCTGGTCCTTTCAGCGAGAGCACAGGGACTTAATTAAATGTGCGTCCCCCCTCCCCTCCCCCACAACACTTGAACCTATCTCAGCGCCTGTGATCTTGCCAACATCAACATTTCTCAAAATGATGAATTCAAGAAAAAAGGAAAAATCTGCAGTTTTTGTTCCACTTTCCTGGTTGTCAGACTGATTGTGCTTTACGTACTGGGGGAAGCTGATGTTTGTTTGATGCTGACCTGTTCTTTTGTAATTAAAGTCATTTGATTTTTCCAACAAGCCGTGTCATGTTTTTATACATCACAATGGGGTCCTCGCAGCCTGCGTTTTTTGGTTATATTGAGTATATATAGAAATATATTTAGGAAAGTCTTTCCAGATGCACTGCATGTTTCCTGCATCTATACGACGGTGTAGGGGTTAATATGTTGTTTCCAGATGGTTAGGTCCCGTTCTGAAGCCCTCCTATGACAAACTAAACCTTTAAAGGATCACCGTATTTCAAGAGACAATCTGAATGTTTGAAGACCATATGTGCAGTCAGTCGGAATAGTTTTATCCCAAATTACTGTATTGTATCTAAATGTTTATTTATATTATCTAAATAATTTCTAAATTTATATGTTTTTATATAAATTCATAAACAGATCTGTACTTTTTAAAAAAAGGTTTCTCTGGAAATGGTGAGCAAATCACCATCACCTTGATTGAACTTAATAAATTGTTATCTGCATTGGAACATGATCCTAACAGCCCTGATGTGTTTCTTTCAGGACTGGGGACCATGGGCAGAGGGATAGTCATTGCACTATCGAAGGCAAATATTCCTGTGATTGCCTTAGAACAAGATGCAAAGCAGCTGGAACTGGGAAGCAAAGCAGTGAATGCTCTTCTAGAACGTGAAGCTGAGAAGATGAAACAGCAAGGACGGACCTCTGGTCCTGGGAATGTTCTGGGAGCTGTACGTTTCACCTTGGACTTTGGAGACCTCAGAGATGTGGATCTAGTCATAGAGGCTGTGTATGAAAACACAGAGCTGAAGAAGGAGATATTCCGGAAGTTGTCATCTATCTGCAAGAGTAATGCATTCTTGTGTACTAACACATCCGGACTTAACGTTGATGAAATTGCGTCTGTCACAAACCGACCTGAGCAAGTCATTGGCACCCACTTCTTCTCTCCCGCCAACATCATGAGACTACTGGAAGTGGTCAGAGGTCGTAATACATCAGTTAGTACCATAGCTACAGCAATGAGCCTTGGAAAGACCTTGGGCAAAGTAGCTGTGCTTGTTGGTAACTGTCCTCTGTTTGTTGGAAATAGAATGCTGGGTCCATATGTTGAGCAAGCAAGTTACCTTTTAGAAGAAGGGTGCCTTCCAGAAGAAGTGGACCAAGCTATTGAAAACTTCGGCTTTGCCATGGGCCCCTTCCGCATGATGGACCTGGCAGGCCTGGATGTTGGTTGGAGATCACGAACGGAGAAGGGTCTAACGGGTCCTAAGGTTCCTCCTGGAACACCAGCTCGCCACCGTCAAGGCAGAAGATACAGCCCCCTTGCAGACATGCTCTGCGAGTCAGGGAGATTTGGACAAAAGTCCGGTAAGGGTTGGTATCAGTATGAAAAACCAGGAGGTCGAAAAGCAACACCAGACCCTTGGGTGAAGGATTTCCTGGAGAAGTACAGGGACACTCACCAAATCAGGAAGCAGCCTGTAACCCCAGAAGAGATTGTAGACAGATGTTTATTTGCTCTTGCCAATGAAGGTTTCCGTATCCTAGAAGATGGAATAGCCTCAGGTCCCGAAGATATTGATGTCATCTACAACAATGGTTACGGCTTTCCCAAACACAGAGGTGGGGTGATGTACCATGCTGCATCTGTTGGCCTACCTAGAGTGCTTGACCAACTGGAAAAATATTCTAACTCTAACCCTGATGTCCCAAGTATGAAGCCCACCTTCTTACTGAAGAAACTGGCTGCAGCGGGAGGTCCTCCGATGAAAGAGTGGAAAACACAACTTGGGATTCTCACTAACAAGCTGTGATATCCTAATAGGGGATCTGCTTGAATTAAAATGATTTTCCTCCAAAAAGTAAAATCATCAATGTAATGACTTCCCTTAACTTGACTTTCAGCCATAAGTAGAATTTCAGTAACTGCATTTGAAATGATTACTTATAGTTAAAATTACTTATATAATTAAGCTATGTCAGCTCCACCTTTTTATAACTCTAATTTTGATTAAACCTCTTCTTCTTCTTTTATACAGTAAACTCTGTGACACAATCACTCCCAGCATACAACAAGCCATTTTCCCACAGCAAACTCTAGAATTGGCATATCCTGCACCACAAAAATATTTTTAGCCATGACAAATTAGATTGTGTTGGCCTTTTAATGAAGTAGGTTGCCTGTTATATATGAAAGTACCCGTCACAGCTTAGAATTGCAGTTTGATTAGCTCTTGAACTTTTCACCAATCGCTAAGCATTCTAAGTGTCGGTGACAGAAATTAAACTTATAATGGCAGTTTCTGCTCTGTACAACCATGAATAACTAATTGGCAAACAGGGCAAGTTCCATAACTTTTACATAGATGGTTAATCATCACGAAGAGGGTTCTTCAATCTTAAAGACTGTCAGTTTAGGTGCAATTTGCCCCTTTTTAAGATAACGTTTTCTCAAAGCATGATGGGATTGCTGACCACACAGATCGTGGCGTTGGTTTGGCACTGCAAGGGTCAGAATTATATAGGGTTTTTTTTTTTATTAGAATGTGAGCTGCAGATATTTGAAGACTTAATTGGTATTTTTAACAAAATGTGACATTTTCACATTACAAGAAAGGCCAGGTATGAAGGATGACAATTAGACATTGTACTTTCATACAGTTTATATTAATTGTTTGTTTAAGAAAAGCAATCTTCAATATGAAATGTTCTTCAAGAATAAACTTCGAAACCTCCAGTTAAGCAGCTTATCTCCATACCTTAGATGGTCAACAAGTGGTGGGAGCAGCTCTGAAGGGAGTCAGTGCTAAATGGTCTACACAAGAGCTTACTGTACGTTCTTCATTGGCTTTAGATCTGATTTTTCCACTTGTTTTTCCTTGACCCATATACATAATGTTGTTTTCTGACCAGTTATACATGCTACCAATCTGGGATGACCCCTTGGGGTGGAGACAAGCAGCTCAACCAGACTCTTAGCAGTTTATCAGTGTATTAATGAATGTTATTTCTATAAATAATTTCAAGATCAATGTCTATATCATCTAGCTCCTATTGTTTGATCATTATAGTTGTCCTTTTACACAAAACCAGTGTATTTTTGGTGTCTATCCCTTTAAATTCTATTACGCGGTGACACACAGCAGGCACTGTGTCATGAACCAGTGACACATGGCACATCACTATATAGAGAAAGCCAATCTCTTCTAATGTAATATTTCCAATGCCGAAACCAATAAATTGGAACAGACACTAATTTAGCTGCCAATGAGCACACTAAACTGCTAATTAATTCAACGGTTTATTACATTCACTCAGATGTACCAAGTAATGTGGTTCCAAATGGCTGAAAGATATAAGATTTAAACTTCCTGGAAAATGAGAATGTTCTTGTAATCGGAGTGCCGGACCAATTTCTTGTTGGGTTGTCTGTAGAAGCAATTGCAATAAGATAGGAAATGCTGTAGATTGTCACATTTGGGCTGTAATGAATATATACTGCTGTTTATATGCTCATGGCTATTTCCTGGGAGATTCCAGCAGACATTTACTAAGCACTTACATATTGTAGCTTAATAATTTTGCCAAAAAAAATGTAAACCTCTGAGTAAAAAAATACAATTTATTATTATACATGTTTTCACTACATGTTTACTTATTTAAACTTATCCTGCTCAATGCAATTGTATTATAAAATGTAAACATCACTTCTAAGAAGCCTTCCGAGTAATAGAGTCTCACCATCTGCAACCTCCCCCTTTCTTTCTGTTTTCTCTCATGTTGAGTGCCATGTGTCACATAACACCACACCCACAAAGAAGGGGCTTTGCAGTGTACCAGTGTAATGCTGCTGCATGAAGATACACAGTTTGGAAGAAAAATGAGACACTTGTAATGTGGATCTGCTCCCATATGGGAGTGACCCTAGGTCACAGACCTGAAACATGGCACCTTGCATGAGAGCGAACAGGAAGAAAGGGAATAGTGAGATTCTGTTACTCTGATGGTTTCTTGCATGTAAAGTGTATATTTTAAATTACAATTTCACTGAGAAGGATAAAATGAATTTTCAATTCCTTAAAACATTTGAATAAAGCAAAACAGTTGTTTAAAGAGGTTGTGAATATTTATGGAGATATAATTATCGCAGCACCTCATCTGTTATTTTAGGAAATAAAATATATCTTATAACCTCAAACAAATCCAGTTTAGCAAGGCCAGTCCTTTCACCGAGAGCAAAGGGAAATGCCCCCCCCCCCCCCACACACACACACACTTGAACCTATCTCCGCTTCTGTGATGTTGCCAAAATCAACATTTCTCAAAATTATGAATTCATGAAAAAAAGGACAAATGTGCCGTTTTTGTCCACATTCCTGGCTGATTGTGTTTCTTCTACAGACTGAGCTGCAGGTGCACAGGGAAGCTGATGTGTGTCTGATGCCGACCTGTTCTTTTCTAATTAAAGCCATTTGATTTTTCCAACAAGCCGTGTTGTGTCTTTATATGATCCCTACATTACAATGGGGTCCTCACAGCCTGCAGTTTATGGTATTATTGAGTATCTATAGAAATATATTTAGGAAAGTCTTTGCAGATGCCCAGCATGGTTCCTGCATTCTTCTGACATGTAAGGGGTTAATATGTTTCCAGATGGTTAGGTCCTCTTCTGAAGCCCACCTATGACCAACTAAACCTTTAAAGGATCACCATAGATCAAGGGAAAATTTGAATGCTTGAAGTCCATATAGAAATGTTTGATCACAGTGCTCCTTTAAAGCAAAGGGGACGGGGTGTTACATAGTCCCAATTACTGTGTAATATACATTTTTTAAGAAACAAAAAAATTATATTATATAAAATGATTTTGAGGGGCAAGATTTGACTTTCATTTTATTCTAGACCAATTTAAAGAAGGAGGCATTACAATATATGTTTAATCATCAATATCTGGTTAGTATAAATTCCACATTTCACAGTAAATCCAAGGGAGTATCTAATCTCTTTAATAAAAGATTGACGGTTTCTGAGGAATTTACAAAAGTAGACCCCCTCGGCAGATTTATAATCTGGATGGGACTTATTAATAATAGATTGATAACCCTGGTAAATGTTTATCTGCCAAATAAAAATCAGATCAGGTACTTAAAAAGCCTATTAGGTGATATACTTAAATTGAAGAGAGGGTTGCTTATAATATGCAGAGATTTCAATATGGCAATTGATGTACCTATTGATAAACAGAGGCGCCAAAAGGTAAAATCAGAAGCCTTATTTAATAAAATAGCTTCAGATTTTTCAAATCTAATAAATAACTATGAGCTATATGATTTATGGAGAGTATACCTCCCGAACTGTAAAGGATATAAAATTTTTTCAAACAGATTTGAATCGTCATCTTGTTTAGACTATATCTTTGCAGATCTGAGTACCTTGAAATTGATTAGGAAGACAGATATTGTTTTGTCTCCATGGTCAGACCATTCCATGAACAGTATAAGTTTGGAGGATTTATTGGAATTAAAACTACAAAAAAGATGGAAAATGAATCCCATAATATTTAAAAATCTAGAAAACCTTAATGCTTTGAAAAAGGATACTCAGGAATTCTTCGAGATCAATAAGGACTCTGTGATTTCTTTCGAAGACACTGTGGTGTTCATATAAAGCTTTTATCCAAGGAATCCTGATCTCTAGGATGGCAGAAATTAAAAGGCAACGGGGTAAACCTCTAAAAACCTTATATATTGAATTAGAAAATGTACACCAGACTAATAAAAAAAGTCCAAACAAAGACATAGGAAATATAATAAATAATCAAATAAAACGTATACTACAATTCCAGGCTCATAGCCTTCTATGGAGATTTCAACTAACTTACTTCTTGTATGGTAATAAAAACGGTACATTTCTTGCAAATAGATTAAAGAAACAACGCGAACAAAATAGGATCTTAAAAATACAAGATGAAAAGTAAAATGTGCATATTAATCCTGATAAAATTGGTGAGGTTTTTCAGGAGTTTTATAATAAATTATATAACTTAGATAATGATCAGAGTTTTGTGGTCCCAGATAAAGAGGATATCGATGCCTTTTTGGATTACATTAAGACTCCTAGAATTTCTGACCAAGAATCATTATATTTAAATAGGGAAATAACTATAGAGGAGATAATTGAAGTAATAAATAGTGGTAAATCAAATAAAGCTCCAGGGATGGATGGATTTGACCATTTATTTTATAAAGTACTTCAGTTTGAGATTAAAGTACACTTATGTAGCCTATTCAATGACATCAAACAAACAGGCAAGATTCCCTTGAAGATGTCGGAGACTAAAATAGTAAATATTCTGAAAGAAGGGAAGAACCCGGTGGAGTGTAGGAGTTACCGACCAATATCAATAATAAATATTGATGTTAAAATATACTCAAAGATTTTAGCAAATAGATTAAAAACTTTAATTGCTAAGTTGATTCACTCCGATGAAACGGGTTTTGTCCCAGGACGCAAGGCGTCTGACAACTCTAGACGATTATTGAATATTTTGTCTTATGTTAAGGATAAAGAGGCACCCTTATTGATCCTCTCATTGGACGCGGAGAAAGCCTTTGATAGTGTCAATTGGGAATATTTGTTAACTGTAATTATGAAGTTCGGGCTTGGTGAGTTTGCCTCAAAGTCAGTCAAAGCTCTATATACGAACTCATTTGCACGAGTTGGGAGTCCTGATTTTGAGTCAAAGAAATTTAAAATAGGTAATGGTACCCGTCACGGATGTCCATTATGTCCGCTGTTATTTATACTTTTTATGGAGCAGTTAGCAATCTATATAAGAGACTGCAAAGGAATCAAAGGGGTATGTATAGGCAAGGAAGAATTTAAATTTTATGGCTTTTGCAGTTGATATCATTATTACTATATCCAACCCAGAGATCTCGTGTCAAAAACTTCAGGAAATATTAGACGAATTTGGTAGATTGTCTTATTTTAGAATGAACCAGTTAAAATCAGATACCTTAATGAGAGGCATAACAGTGAAAGTTAAAAAAAAGTTGGAGAAATGTTTTAGTTTTAACTGGAAATCTTGTATAATAAGATTCTCCTTTGGTGTTGGCAAGATCCTTAAAGATAACATCAATGAGGTAATTAAACAAATTAGGCCAATTTTAACTAGCTGGAGACATCTAAACCTATCATGGTCAGCTAGAAAGCCTCAATAAATATGAGTATTATTCCAAAAATCACTTATTGCATGAGATCTATACCAGATATATTAGCAAATAATTATCTAAAACTCATTCAGGATCAGCTTGATAAATTTATGTACGAGGGAAAATAAACTAGAATCAGGAAAAGTATAACATAATAAATTAGATAACGGAGGTTTAAACGTACCCTGTATAACATAAATTCATCAAAAGATCATTATAGCTCAACTTATAAGTTGGAATACCATTCAAGATAAACCAAGATGGTTGATTTTGGAGGAAGCCCTGATAAAGGAATATCCTATTCAAACTATGCTAAGGTTCCCCAAATATAATAAAATTTTGTTTAGCAAACTCCAAAAAAATATCAATGCCATCTTAAAATTCTGGTATAATAACAAAGAGAAAATGAAACTGTCCAAATACCCTTCATAGGCAGCACCGATAGAGTCCCTTAAAACAAAAGATCTTTGCCCGACAATTAAAATATTAATAGATCAGGGCTTAACCTTTATATTTGAATTATATAATAAAGGCAACCTTATTACCTTACAGGAGTGGCAGTTGAAATTAGAGTCTAAAAAATTAACTTGGCTCAATTATGAAAGCCTGAGGAAAAATCTGTATGGAAGGGGTTTTTAAATTTCAGGGATGAGTACCCCAACAAAAATAGAAGAATTGATTATAAAGGGAGAAATGTTACACATCATTTCCAAATGGAGCAGAATTATTAACGGGGACGAGAAGGTGGTCCTGGATAGGCTTTTGGCTCCAACACTGCAAGATTCTGAAATAATCCTCCCTACCACATACTGGGGCATGGACAGTCTTGGAAGGGAGAAACTATATACCTTACACTAAATACCCTGTTCATAGTTAGCTTCAATATGTAAATCATAATTACCATAAACTTGTTTGTGGTTTCTGTTGTTCTTCACCCTTGTTTTGTTTGTTTTTTACTTTTTTTTTTTTTTTTTTTATTGTTGAAAATGGAAAACTGTTGTTGGTGTGACACACATAGAAAACAGTAGCAGGGCAACCAATACTAAGTTATATGTTTTTAGCAGGTGCACCTTGTACTTATCTCTAAGTATTGTTTCCTCGAATTGTACCAGCACTATTTATACATGGTTGTAACTTTCTCTTTTTTCTTCTAAAAAGTTTTTAGTGTGTCAATAAAAATTATTGAATAAAAAAAAAAAAAAAATTATATAAAATTATTTTGAGGGGCAAGATTTGACTTTCATTTTATTCTACACAATTCCTATATTAAAGGGTTCTCCAGAATATACACTGTAACGGAGCTGTGACATCAGAGGTCAATATCTCCGCTAATAAATAACAAAGATAGCCAAGTGTAGCGCAGCCCGGTCCCACAAGTCCCTCTTTCCACAATGGACGATACACACCGTGGATTTTCAGAACAGGCCACATTTTTAATTCTTTTACACACATATATATACAGTCAGAATGGGGGGGGGGGGTGAGAGTCTCCACAAAGACAAAGGAATACTCCCACCTTTGGCCATACAAAGACTTAATTAGCAACTGGATTATAATCTTAACACAATAGAGCTTTTACAAACAAAGCAGATGGATAATTGGGTTAGCTCTTCCTGTCCCTTGCAGACTTCCATTTCTAAACAAAGATGATGTAAAGCCAAGATTACCCCTGGGCCTCGTATAGTCCAGTTAACTCTTCCCTGGCCTGGTATAATCTCCCTGGGCAAGGGTGCAATGTCCTTGGTATAATAACAGTGATGGGTTTCTGTTACATACACATTACTGAGGTTCCTAAATTTAAATGTGCCTCTAATCAGATGTTTTAATGAGGCCTTCATCTTTACTAAAACTCCTATTTATTAATTTAGAAAAGCAATATTAAATATTAAACTTACTTTCAGACATCTGCTTCTAAATCTCCAGTTGAACTGATTGTCTCCATCCCTTTTGAGGTCATCAAGAGGTGGGAGCAACTCCCACTGGTAAGTAGTCCTAAATAATTAGACACAAGGTTGTGTCCTTGCCAAGGTAAGCCCATTAACATACCAAGTTTCCGCCCAATGTTTAGACCCAAATGATAAGCTCCTGTTGTTACAGTGATTCTTTGGAAACCAATGCCTCAGTGTAGTATCATCCAAGGTATATCCGGTGGTACCTTGGGGTCAGATGTCCCTCAAATGTTTTCCCCAAAAGCTTTTTACCTTGACAAGTGTTATTCAGGGAGCATCAGCTTGGCTTGTGGATTCCCTTGAATGGTGCGCTTATGGTATTTTAGAGGAAATGTGGGGTCCTTGATGATAGAATCTTGAGGAGGATCTTGGAGGTACATGTTGAGATCCTGCTGATGAGTATATATTTGGGTTCTGTGTTTCATTCAAAACATTTTGCAGGTTTAAAAGGGGTTTTCTGGCTCAATGTTTGGCAAACATTGCCCTATCCTATTGGTCATTCTGTATCATAAAGACTACCAGGAAATCTTACTGATAACCTATAAGCATAGCCAGTGACTTTGTAGCTCAGTAGTCCATCTCTTGAGGCTGCACTAAATCTCTTCTACCATTTCATCCTATGCTAGATAAATTCTGTGGTATTGCAGTTATTAACATTATTGAATTTAGTTATAATTCACTATTTGTACAATATGTGTTTGTGACCACTAACTGGTTTACATGCATACAGCCTTATTAAATTGCAATTTGGCCAATTGAATAGGGCTCTATATAAGCACAGAGCATATTTTTTTACAGAAGTTTTTAGACCTTGCTTTTGGATAGAAGATCACTAACTAAAAACTTCTGTAAAAAAAATATGCTATGTGCTTATATAGAGCCCTATTCGATTGGCCAAATCACAATTTAATAAGGCTGTTAGTCTGGCTACCGTATCTAATAGATATCCTCATTCTTGGCCCAGGTTATTTCTTATGGAATCCTTGTGCCTGTGTTTCTGGGTGATTGGGGCAAACAAGGTTTAATAGACCCATCTTGTTTCTCCTTTATTTTATCTACCAAAACATTTTAATTGTAATCGCGGCTCATTACAGGCTGCTAACAAAGTATAGTTGAAAGATCCCACACTGTCATGTTGATTACACGTGACAGTCACGCCAGGCTTCATGGTCTCCCATCTCAAAGTCTGTCCTGGGTCTGGTGAAAGGCATGAAACGATTATCAGGCATGTCCGCCCCGCTCTGTCCCCACAATCAGTCCTTGTTTGCCGAAGACAAGAACACACTGGACTGGACTCAGAATCCCCCAAAGGGTCCCCATAAAAAACACAGAGCCTATATAAATAATGAATATACTTATTTATTTACATATATATATACAAGCTTCAGTTGTTCCAGTCCCTGGCTCTTTGCCCTTCGTTGCTGAAACTACTATAATTTAAAGAAGCACTGAACTGGTACATTTATAGTATGCTTTTATGAAGAACCTGTAAAATGTTTTTAAAAGTTTTATATCAATAAATCATATGTATATACTATATATGTCTGTGTTTGAAGACATTGGGTCATAGTTAAGGGAGGGAATTTTTTTTAGTTAAGCCTGTTTTTATCAGTAAAACAACATTTTTAAGCCTTTCCTGTGTGTGTGTGAGGGGTTTAGAGCTGTAATTGTATCTATTGATGCAACAACTTGCTTCTTGGCCTGTGAGGTGGAAGGGGTGTGGTGTCAATTTCAGTCTGATCCAACAAAGGTCTCTGACTTCTCCCCTTTCCCTTCTTTCCCACCAGACTATCTACAGAAACACATCCTCATGATCCAGCTCTCAGGGATTGAATTAACAAGCACAGAATGGATTCCTCTATTCATAAACAGGGTTTTCAAAAGTTCTAATTTTTTAAACAAAAAAATGTTTATGCGTCACAGCTGCTAATTATGTTTTATACCACACATAAGTATCCTTTTATTAAATTAATTTAATAAATTAATATATTTTTTAATTATTACAGGATTAGACACCTAGGGGGAATGGGAGGAACAGTAGATTAGCATATATATTCAGTTCTGTTGAAAAGCTTCCATTTTAAATAGTCATTCCATAATTGGACTATAAAGCAGGTCAACTGATACTGGGATAACCCTCCCCCTCAGGCTACAGCAGACTACAGCCCCCGCAACAAAAGCAGAGTCTCCTAATATAAGAATTTTTATGCTCATAGTTTACAGCAATGTAAACTTCCCTCAAAACCTTCACCAAAGTATCGAGTATGCCTCCAGGGTCCGGCAGAAGCAGGTATTTTTTTTTTATTACAAGACTAGTTTTATGACTTTTTCCCTGCCTAATTATTCTCTTACTCTGAAATTGTCATATATAAATATCAATATATATATATATATATATATATATATCATTGGATGGATATATATCACATAGCAAAGCGACTCTCACAAAATTTACGTTGTAACGCAAACAACACGACACACCAACTGCGACCCTCGCAAAGTTTACCTCGCAACGCAAACAACATACGAGACACGTTAACACTCATTACGACCTCGCAAAAATCGTCCGCAACTCGCGAACATGAAAAAAATCTAATTATATTATACAATAAATACACACAGCACATACATAAAAAGCTTACCTACAGCAAGAGGGAGCACCCAGGACCTCAAAAAAACAACTTACACCTTAATTTAACTAAAAATAAAAGAGTTTAGGCACAAAAAAATTCGCTAAGCGAGAGAAAAAATGGCCGATGAACAAAACGAAAACGAGGCTACACCGCTCTAAACACGCAAAACACCACAAGAAACACGCAAAACACCACAACACACATACGAGACACGTTACCACTCATTACGACCTCGCACAAATCGGCTGCAACCCACGAACATGAACAAATTCAAAACACAATAAATACACACAACACATACATAAAAAGCTTACCTACAGCAAGAGGAAGCACCCAGGACCTCAAAAAACCAAGTTACACCTCAATTTAACTCAAAATAAAAGAGTTTAGACACTCGAAAATTCTCTAAGCGACAGAAAAAATGGCTGGCGAACAAAACGAAAACGAGGCTACAGCTCTCTAAACACGCAAAACACCACAAGAAACTCACAAGACACCACAAAAGACCTACGGATATTCCGCTAAGACGCATACCACACATTACCCGCCATTTTACGCTAATGCGGAAGTACACCACTACGCTAACGGTTTCTTCTTGCGCACGCACACTATTACACTGCACACGTTCACCATGCTTACACAGCAGCTCCACACCACTAATGCTGCAGCAACATCAACACACAGATTGCCAGCTCTTCAACACAATGCTTCAAAATAGGTAAAGTTTATTCATTTATTAATGGATTATATATTTCATTATTACACACCAAACAGCATTAGCTACCTTACAATTTCATTGCCGTCATTTTTTGACAGGCAATTCGCTAGTATATATATATATATATATATATATATATATATATATATATGTAAATATATTAACCTTTTATTATTATTCTTCATTTGTAACGCACCAATATAAAGTAGCGATAAACAGGGCAGATACAAGGCAAAAATAAACTTAACAAATTGCAATTGTTTTTTCAGAAGCACTCAATAAAATTAAAAACTCACAAACTTACAGCCTGGAGGGTGTGGGTGAGGTATAGAAAGTTTAGATACAAAGTGTTGAGCATATTATGACTGAAGGTGATGAGCTTCTTTATACAAATTAGTTTTTAGTGAGATTTTGAAGGATTTGATGCAGGAAGATCCAGTATAAGAATTTGGAGGGCGAAGGAGTGAAAATGAATGTTTTACAAAACCAAACAAAAAATCTAACAAACCAGAATGAAGTAAATCATTTGTCTAGGATAAGTCATGAGCGTTGATAGTATCAGTCAACTAACATACTGATAATGTAATGATGTTTTCCCTTTAAAGCGACTCTTACACCCCAACAGGAAATTGGTTTCATTTTAAAGACTACTAAAGATTTGATAAATATTGTACTATTATTATCTTTTATTTGTAAGCGCCAATATTTTCGGTAGAGCTATACAGGAGTGAAGTACAAGTTAAAAACAATATTTACACATTGCCAAGGATGGAGGGCCCGGTGTTTGAGCTTAGAATCTTGTGTCCATAGAGCTTTGACTAAAGACACAAGACTGAAAACTCACAAACTTACATTTTAAAGGGCATGGGTGTGATAGAAGAGGGTGATAGGTGCAATGTGGAGGCTGGAGGTGACGAGCTTCTTTAAACAGATGCATTTTTAGTGAGTTTTTGAAAGTTTGTAGGCAGGAAGATAGTCTAGTGGAGTGAGGCAAGGAATTCCATAGAGTAGGGGCAGCACAAGAGAAGTCCTGAAGATGGAGTGAGAGGAGGTGATAAGAGAGGAGGAAAGAAGAAGGTCATTAGCAGAGGGAAGAGGGTTTTTAGGGGAGTATTTTGAGACATGAGCAGAGATATAAGGGGGTGCAGAGGTGTCATTATTGACTCAAGTGGAGAGAGACGGGTGATGGGGAGGCCAGCAAGGAGAGAGTTGAAGTAGTGGAGGCGAGATATGATGAGAGAGTGTATTAGAATTTTGTGTCTTGTGAGAGAAAGTGATGTATTTTGGAGATGTGCTTTAGGTGAAAATGATAAGATTTAGTCATTTATTGTGTCTGAGAGCAGGGTCCAACAGAACCAATGGGCCTGTGAGGTGGGCGTAATGCTGGTATTGTCAATGATGACAGATATGTGAGGAGTGGAAGCTGTGGAAGAGGATTGGAAGATTAGAAGCTCCATCTTTGACCTTTTGAGTTTGAGTTGATGAGGTGGACATCCAGGAGGATATGCTAGAGAGGCAGTTGACAACATGAGCTAGAAGAGAGGAGATAGTTCTGGGGAAGAGAGGTAGATTTGGGTGTCATCTGCATATAGATGATACCAAAATCCAAAATAATGTATTAGGGCACCAAGCAAGGAAGTATAGATGGAGAAAAGGAGGGGGCCTCAGACTGAACCTTGAGGTATGCCAACAGTCAGAGGGCGAGGCATAGAAGAGGAGGACACAGTAAATGTTCAATTCTCTAGATATGATGTAAATCGAGAAAGGGCAGTGTCAATGATGCCAAGAGAACAGAGAATTTGGATAAGAAGAGGGTGGTCAGCTGAGTCAAAGGCAGCAGAGAGATCCAGGAGAATAAGAATAGAGAAGTGACCCTTTGACTTGGCGGTGAGCAAGTCATTAGTGACTTTAGTGAGAGCTGTCTCTGTGGAGTGTTGGGGCCCGATTGGAAGTGGTCACGGAGGGAGTAGAAGGAAGTAAATTGTGAGAGACTATACGCTCAAGCAGTTTAGGGCAGTAATATATATATATATATATATATATATATATATATATATATATATATATACACAGTATCTCACAAAAGCGAGTACATCCCTCACATTTTTGTAAATATTTTATTGTAATTTTTCATGTGACAACACTGAAGAAATGACCCTCTGCTACAATGTGAAGTAGTAAGTGTACAGCCTGTATAACAGTGTAAATTTGCTGTTCCCTCAAAATAACTCAACACACAGCCATTAATATCTAAACCGTTGGCAACAAAAGTGAGTACACCCCTAAGTGGAAATGTCCAAATGGGGCCCAAAGTGTCAATATTTTATGTGGCCACCATTATTTTCCAGCACTGCCTTAACCCTCATGGGCATGGAGTTCACCAGAGCTTCACAGGTTGCCACTGGAGTCCTCTTCCACTCCTCCATAATGACATCACGGAGCTGGTGGATGTTAGAGACCTTGTGTTCCCCCACCTTCCATTTGAGGATGCCCCACATTAGGGTTTAGGTCTGGAGACATGCTTGGCCAGTCCAGCATCTTTACCTTTAGCTTCTTTAGCAAGGCAGTGGTCGGCTTGGAGGTGTGTTTGGGGTCGTTATCATGTTGGAATACTGCCCTGCGGCATGAGTGCTGCCGGCACTGGGAAGCTACCGTTCATTGAGAGAGCCATGAATGCCAACATGTACTGTGACATTCTGAAGCAGAGCATGATCCCCACCCTTCGGAGACTGGGCCGCAGGGCAGTATCCCAACATGATAATGACCCCAAACACACCTCCAAGATGACCACTGCCTTTCTAAAGAAGCTGAAGGTAAAGGTGATGGACTGGCCAAGCATGTCTCCAGATGTAAACCCTATTGAGCATCTGTGGGGGAGTGCAAGGTCTCTAACATCCACCAGCTCTGTGATGTCATCATGGAGGAGTGGAAGAGGGCTCCAGTGGCAACCTGTGAAGCTCTGGTGAACTCCATGCCCATGAGGGTTAAGGCAGTGCTGGAAAATAATGGTGGCTACATAAAATATTGACACTTTGGGCCCAGTTTGTACATTTCCACATAGGGGTGTACTCACTTTTGTTGCCAACGGTTTAGACATTAATGGCGGTGTATTGAGTTATTTTGAGGGGACAGCACATTACACTGTTATACAGGCCGTACACTTACTACTTCACATTGTAGCAGAGGGGCATTTCTTCAGTGTTGTCACATGAAAAGATATAATAACATATTTACAAAAATGTGAGGGGTGTACTAACTTTTGTGAGATACTGTCTATATATATATATATATATAATTGGACATTGGCTTTTTCATTTTATTGTATGTAATGGCTGTGTGTGGGGGCTATAAGCTTATTTTCTGATAACTTGCAATGCATTCCAGTCTACATGACAGCATAGGGGATAACCCTCCCCCTTCCCCCCCACCCCCACCCCCACACACACCCGCGAGGGGCGATGCTTCTACGCTCTGCAATCCATTTCTGACTCGGCTAAGTGTGAAGGAGTTTTTTTGTGCGATTGAAGGGACGGATCTGTTCCAGGCTGATGAGAACAGGCAGATGTGATATGGGGGGGGGGGGGGGGGGGGGATCTGCATTTGTATCTCGGCCTTTTGATACAGAAATGTTCTCAGAATAAAGGAATTCAGGAGAAATTGTGTGGTTTTTATTCCTCAAGAATGACAGATATTGTACCATGTACGCTGGTTCCCATGGAAACTAAAAGTCTATGGGTAAACCAGAGATAGGCAACTAGTTATCTTCGGGGGCCTCATGTGTGGCCCCTGAGTCTATGTCCGAGACCCCAGTTTACTCTTCTATTCAATGCACAAAGGTATTTATTTGTATTTATTCATGTATTTTGTGCCTTTATCAAAGTTTTCTTTAAACTCTACATCATTGTTTTGAGAGACAGAGAATTATATTTTGTTGAATAAAAATAATAGACAGAGCATAAAGTGAGGTTTGGGTTTGTTGCCAAAAGGTGGAATGGGGCAGAGGCAACATCAGGGTCATGGACTCAATAGATCAAGTCAAAAGATTGAGAGATGCCAAATAGGAGAATCTAAGTTGTATCAGGGTTGAAAGGAGAGACAAGATGGATCTTCATTGAGGTGCGAAACGCGTGTGGGTTGAGGATTTATGTGAAGTTGGCGTTTATTATTGTGGAAAGCACATGGAGAGATTGGGTACGGAGTTGAGAAGGGTCTGTAAATGTGGGATGTTGGTGAGATAAGAAAAGCGTGGTAGGGAAGAACAACACCATGTAGAGAAATGTAGACAAGGAATTTGAAGAGGGAGCCACAGTAGATAGGAAGCCATTGGAATAAGAATAGGATTGTGGAGGTGAGTATAGAATTGGGAGCATTATGATGTGGAGTGAGGCATCTTGGAGGAGTTGGAGTGGAGTGAATGGATGAATGGTGTGTTTTTAGATCCCTGTAGAGATGTAATCTCAAATGACCAAAAATATTTGATTAGTGACAGAAAGGATAGGGTCAAGATTTTGGCACTGGATGAGTGGATAGTGTACAAGACAGAGGTGCAAAGAAGATGGTAGAGCGCAGAGGAAGGAAAGTGCTGGATCTCCATTTTCAGGGATTAATGAAGATGTCGTTCCAGGATCTAATGGCTGTGACACAAAAGGACACCGATCAGGGGTGAATATAGGATAAGAGATTACGAGTTGTGTGTCATCAGTTAATAAAATGATACTGTATTAAATGACGACTACAGTGGACTGTTTTAAAGGAACAAGTATAAATAAAAACAAATGAATGTTATAAATAATTAAATTTTCTTAGATTAAACCTATATTGAAGTGCTTGTCAATCTGCCTACCTACTAAACATAGTATATTATTTTTTCTTATGGGCGATTATTGCCAGTAATTGCTTGTCTGGCTGTATTGTTTCCCATCTAAAACCATATGAAATTGACATAAAATGTGCTGGGACCCCAGGGAGTAATTTACCTAATCCCCCTAATATTTGCCTCTGATGGATATTTGAGGTGTCTGCTCCTCTGTATACATTGTTTCATTACTGGATTTATATTAATCTTTTAGCTTCCTATAAAAACGCTCCTTTGGAGTAATATTAAGTGTTGCTTTTCATGGGAGATTATCTTTTAATAACCCTGATTTTCCACACGGTGTGAAATCTGTCCTCAAACAACCTTGGACTATCTGCTGGGCTGAGTCATTATAGTGCGTCGGATAAGTGCCGAAAAGTATCAGAATCGGAGGAGGGAACAGTACGTGTGGGAAATATTTAATAGAAACACATTGAAAAAATATATATAATTAGGCAGGGAAATGTCAAAGTTACCTTTTAATTAAGTACATTTAATTTAATAAATATTGATGGCTCTACTGGATCCTGGAGGCATCCATGATCCTTTTGTGTGAGTGAGAGGGGCATTTATAGTTTATGAGAGCAGGGCTTGTAATATAAATATATATAATATATATATCCCTCCTGGATCACTACCTTGTCGTGGTGAATGGGCTTGTATGCCTCAATGAAGCTGTGGGCTATACCATGCAGGATCACATAATATATATATGCATAAAATCTGTGTAATACAGCAGGCATAAGCTTAAAGGAAGCCATGTTTAAAAAGAGAGAGGAATGTGTGGGCACATTTGCATGTCCCTGCTCAGCTTCCCAGAATTCAGTGAAATAACTGTTTTTCTCGGAATTCTGAGCTGGAAGCAGTTTATTTAACTTGCTTAAAACATTCAAATGTGTATACAGTGGAGGGCTTCTATCGCTCTTTTGCCCACCATATTATAAATGATTGCTGTGGTGAACTACCTACTCATAAGGTCCACAACACAAGCTGAGATCCCTCTCCATGCTGATGATAGCCAGTAAGCTTGAAACAGCTGTACGTGGATAGGATTCCCAGCTTGTGTATAATCCAACCTTGGCTTTGCATAAAGGCTGTGTATTGCAGCGGGCATAAGCTTAAAGGAAGCCATGTTTAAAAATGTTTTTGGGATTGAAGAGCGAGACATGTGTGGGCACATTTGCATGTCCATAACTGTATTTCTTGGAATTCTGAGCTGGAAACATTCAAATGTGAACATAGATTAACTATTTATTTACTATATATATATATATATATATATATATATATATATATATATATATATATACATATATATATATATATATATATATATATATATACATATACATATATACATACCTTTAATTGTTTGAGATAGATAAAATAAAAAGTCTAGATGGGCCTATTTTTGCATGACCAATACAGCAATATCCTATCACAAATCATATAAACTAGTATGCGTAAGGTGATACATTTAAGTACATTTTCAATTCTCAATTCACGGTTTCCTATGTTATAAATGTTCTTCTTTAAACCCAAAATTGCCATTTTTGCCTAAATTTTATGAATCACAAAAAGTGACATTAAAGTCTGCCAGGCATCTGTGAGCTAACAAATCAATCTAGAATTCATCATAATTAAACGGGCCAGCGTTGACTGAATCAGCTGATTTCTGCCGACGACGCTTTTTGTGCACAGATGTTTATGGGATGGGCCAAATTCACTTGAAATTGCATCAAATAATCTTTTAATTTATATCACTGAAAATAGCTGTGAACAATAAACAGTTTTACAACAACACATTTTCAACATTGCTATTACAGTAATTATACTACATATTTAAATTTGAATTAATCATATTTTTATTATCCAGATTTTATATTAATATGCATGAAAAACTAGAGCTGCATAGAATTCTTTTCATTTTTTGCAAACTGCTTTTGCAACAAGTTCAGGTGTGACCGACCTTAATGAAAAATAATTAAAAAAAAGAAAAAAAAAAAAAAGAAAAAAAATTAAATGCATATATATATATGTCACTGAGGGAGGCCCAGGGTGGAGCAACACAATAACAATGTTTATACATTTGGGCCCTCCATTCACTAGCTCTGCCACTGTCTGAAGGCACAGGATGCTGCCAGTGCTTCCATGGAAAACTTATCAGTGTGCCATGGTAAACACTGCTCTGAGAAAGCAGCAGTCACAATCATCTGAGAAAAGAGAATATATACCTACTAAAGAAAAATATATTTGCAGTTACAATTTAAAGGTTGTATTTCTGCGGGAGTGCTGAGAGCTATCAGCGGCCGCAAATTATGGTACTATTCAATTGGCTGGGCCGGCAAGTCCCGGCCCAATATCGCAAATCACAAACCATGCTATCGAAAGTAGCATTTGCAAGCTTGAACATGATCGATGGCGCAAGGCCGTAACTCCCGGTAAGAAACAGCCAATTGAATGTGGGTCCGATTGTGACTCGTGATTGAAGCCCGTAGGACTTTGAAATCCAACCTCCATTTTTCCTTGATGCGAGTTCCATTATATGTATTAACATATTGCCGGGATCGCTATAACATGGAAATTAAACATGAAATCAAGTATTTTTTGGGCCGATTTGCATGCTTGAGAAGGTTGTGCTATTAATTCTAAGACCTAACATCACTTTCCCTTTTAATAAACGTATAGTAGAGTGTTTATAGATGCATTAACATAAAAAAACAATTCTTTGTTTAAATTCACAATATCCCTAGGAAGTCACCCACCCCCCTTAAGGCTTTCATAGTGACTAAATCTGGTAATGCATGATTATGTTTAATTTTGCTATTTTTTTGTCCCCTGTTCATATAATACAGGGGGGGGATTTGTCCTCCCCCATCCTCCCCAGTTCCTACACCCCTGGTCCCGGTGCATTGTACTGCCTGCATCGGTGGTAGCTCTGCCCTTGTGAGGATATGGCATTCAAAGACTGCCACTTTGAATTGATACAATTACATAGAAGGCCAGTTGGAGTAGGATAACTGTCCAGCCTCCAGGCCAACTAAGGTGTCCAAGCTGGAGGAGCTCATGACACAAGCAGCTATAACTAGATATTCTCTAAAAATGCTTTTATGCTCATGGCTTAGACGTGTGCTAATGGTGTTAGTGTATTACTTACGTGTAGTTTTTCCCAAGCTGCAGCGGCCATATGCAAATTGCCTACTACTAGGGACAAGTAGACATAGCCAGTTTTTGTGAGGAAATAACAGCATTCTATCTTAAATTTGCCCTAACATACCCAGATTAATAATACTGAAATATTGGCAGCTGTTATTCACTGAAAAAAAAGACTCTTATGAAACAAACTGATTTAACCCCCCCCAGTCAGAGCCCCCTGACATTTATCAGAAGCCGCTTTCCCCAGTCCTGCCCGGTATTATTATCCTGATGGATCTTGTGTTCTCTGTCTGAAATATAATAACCTCTGATAAAGGATAACAGCCCCTATTTGTTCAAACTACATAAGGCAGACTCATTAACCCCTTCACTGATTGGTGACCCCTACAGTGCATGAAAATTGCTCTCTCTGTTCTCTCATCACAAAATATATATTTTTCTGTTCCTTTTGATTTTTCTGTATAAAATTTCTTATATAAAAATAATTGCATTCTTCAGTGGTTGGAAGTCAATTCTCGGAGGGCAGCGCAGTCTCCTGTGGGTCAGGCAGTTGTGTCCAACATATCATGTTTTTTTTCACAGAAGAGCAGAGAGGGTGAACTGATAATATGTGTAGAATGGAGAAGATGCGGCTGAGCGCGCGCCGGAGAGGATTACAGAGAAATAACTGTGAGATATGAGATTGTACTCAGACCTCTAGGAGGTTAGTTGGAGTTTTTATACAAAGAATCAATTTACTGAAAACACTTTTGTGTGTATAAGCCTCTATCACATATATAGTTGTGAGCATACGAGCCGTTGCGCGAGCCCGCAAGAACTGCGGCCGCATTTGCGGTGGTGGAGCATCCCAACGTCCCTGCAAATGCGGATCCTCGCGAAGCGAGGGGCCGCATTTGCGGTGGTGGAAGGTCCAACGTCGGCAACACACACACACACACACACATGCAAGACTTTTAACAAAAAAAAACCTCGAAGGCGCCTCACACGCGGTTACACACACGCAAGACTTAAAAAAAAAAAAAACTCAAAGGCGCCTCGTAAAAGCCAACTGCGTCCCTCGCAAAAAAAATACATCCGCATCGCCAAAAAATATGGCCGCGAAACGAGCCATTACCCAACACGCAAAACCGGCCGAAAACAGCGCGCATGAAAACATCAGAAACACAAGAAATAAACACAACGAACACATAAAAAGCTTACTTACAGCAAGGGGGGGCATCCGGCACCTCGAAAAGTTAATTTATGCATCCATTTAAGTACAAAAAAACGAGTTTAAACTGCCGAAAATCACCTAAGCGAGATAAAAAATGGCCGCCGAACAAAATGAAAACGAGGCTACAGCACTCTAAACACGCAAAACACCACAAGAAACTCGCAAAACACAACAAACGAACTACGGATATTCCGTTAACATGCATACCACACATTACCCGCCATTTTACGCCAATACGGAAATACACAACTACGCTAACGGTTTGGTCTCGCGCACGCACAGTATTACACTGCACACATTCATCACGCTTACACAGCAGCTCCACACCACTAATGCTGCAGCAACATCAAAACACATTGCAGCTCTTCAACACAATGCTTCAAAATAGGTAAAGTATATTCATTTATTAATGTATTACATATTTCATTATTACACACCAAACAGCATTAGCTACCTTACAATTTCATTGCCGTCATTTTTTGATGAGCAATTCGCTAGTATATACATATATGTCATGGCATCCACCCTGGACTCTAGAACTTTAGTGCAGTGGCTTTGGGTGCCCTCCATTGAGTCCCTTGGTGTGTGTTTTTCACACTATAAATACAGTGCCTTGCAAAAGTTTTCACCCCCTTGGCATTTTTCGTGTTTTGTTGCCTCACAACCTGGAATTATCGTATATTGTTGCAGGATTTGCATCATTTAATTTACAGAACATGCCACAACTTTGAAGATGTTTTTTTTTTCTTGTGAAGCAAACAACAAATAGGACAAAATAACAGAAAAAGTCAATGTGCATAAATATTCACCCCCCTAAAGTCAATACTTTGTAGAGACACCTTTTGCGGCAATCACAGCTCCAAGTCGCTTTGGATAAGTCTCTATGAGCTTGCCACATCTTACCACTGGGATTTTTGCCCATTCCTCCTTGCAAAACTGCTCCAGCTCCTTCAAGTTGGATGGTTTGCGCTTGTGAACAGCAATCTTTAAGTCTGACCACAGATTTTCTATTGGATTGAGGTCTGGGCTGTGACTAGGCCATTCCAACACATTTACATGTTTCCTCTTAAACCCCCCAAGTGTTGCTTTATCAGTGTGTTTGGGGTCATTGTCCTGCTGGAAGGTGAACCTCCATCCTAGCCTCAAATCACGCACAGAGTGGTACAGGTTTTGCTCAAGAATATCCCTGTATTTAGCACCATCCATCTTTTCCCCCAACTCTGACCAGTTTACCAGTCCTGGCTGCTGAAAAACATCCCCACAGCATGATGCTGCCACCACCATGTGTCACTGTGGGGATGGCGTTCTTTGGGTGATGTGATGTGTTGGGTTTGCGCCAGACATAGCGTTTTCTCTGATGCCCAAAAAGCAAAATTTTAGTCTCATCAGACCAGAGCACCTTCCTCCATACATTTTGGGAGTCTCCCACATGCCTTTTCCAAACTGAAAACGTGCCATTTTGTTTTTTGCTGAAAGTAATGGCTTTCATCTGGCCATTCTGCCATAAAGCCCAACTCTATGGAGCGTACGGCTTATTGTCGCCCTATGTACAGATACTCCAGTCTCTGCTGTGGAACTCTGCAGCTCCTCCAGGGTTACCTTAGGTCTCTGTGCTGCCTCTCTGATTAATGCCCTCCTTGCCCGGTCCGTGAGTTTTGGTGGGCGTCTGTCTCTTGGCTGGTTTGCTGTTGTGCCATGTTCTTTCCATTTGGTTATGATAGATTTGATGGTGCTCCCGGGGATCATCAAAGATTTGGATATTTTTTAAAAACCTAACCCTGACTTGTACTTCTCAACAACATTGTCCCTTACTTATTTGGAGAGTTTCATGGTCTTCATGGCAGTGTTTGGTTAGTGGTGCCTCTTGCTTAGGTGTTGCAGCCTCTGGGGCCTTTCAAAAAAGATGTGTATATGTAATGACAGATCACATGACACTTAGATTGCACACAGGTGGACATCATTTCACTAATTATGTGACTTCTGAAAGTAATTTGTTGCACCAGAGCTTTTTATGGGCTTCATAACAGAGGGGGTGAATACATACGCACATGCCAATTTTCTGTTTTCTATTTCTAAAAAAAAGTTTTATGTATATATTTTTCTCATTTCACTTCACCAACTTAGATTATTATGTTCTGATCCATCACATAAAATTCAGATTAACAAAACATTGAACTTAAGGCAGTAATGTAACAAAATAGGTAAAAAGTCAAGGGGGCAAATACTTTTGCAAGGCCCTGTATGTACTATTTTGAAACTACCAGCTCTGATGAACCAGTTGGCGTGGGAGTAGCTTGTGTGGCACAGTTCACATGCCAATTGGTAATGGAACTCTCTACCTTTTGGCACCCAACTCAGCTTGTTTAATGGTTTTCTCTACAATTTGGCACTCTCTCGTTGGCTTTGTATCTGAATTTTCCCTGACCTCTGATAACCTTGCTTGGTTTTCCATTGTACTTTGGCCTTGATCTTGCCTTTGTCTCCATGCTGTAAGCTGAGCGTGCGATTGTGCCAACAAGCAAGCCTGTTTTGCACTATGTATGTTCTATTTTGATATTATACATAAGTGGTTCACACTCCAACCTCTCATGTACCATTTGGCATGGAAGTACATGCTGTTGCTTGTGTGACACACGCTAATTGGTAACAGAACTTTCAACCTCCATCTTGTTTAATGGTTTTCTCTACCATCTGGCACTCAACTATTAGCTTTATATCTGGATTCTCCCTGACCTCTTATGCCGTGGTCTGGTTCTCCCTTATTTGCCTCCTGCCTCGACTACTGTTCAGTACTTTGACCTTGATCTTACCTCTGGTCCCTGTCTGTACCAGGTTCCTTGCGACTCACTTCTGCTATGGCCTCCACATTTGTGTCCTCCATTACTAGTACTTGCAATAATACAATCAATATCTATGTTAGCCCTGTTACTGACTCACTTTGACCTAGGGTAATGATGTTGTTGATGTTAACTATCTGTGTGCAACCTCATTCTTCTATATGTAGATATACCCTGTGTCTTCATCTGTACCCTCCACTTTTCATCTCTGGTTGAGACCATGATTTGGAGCATGGGGCTGACCAGAAAGTATGTAGAGGGTGAGGGACACAAACACCTCTTCTACCTCACCATACCATAGACCTCCCTCCAGCTGCCAATTAATATGCTATCTCACCAGCTCTCTCTCTCTATATATATACCCCCTTACCATTTATCAACCTCTCACCTGTTCTCTGTCTTCCAATAGGAAGAGATGGGCAACACTTGGGAGAGCTGAGATTTGGATGGGGGCGCACAAAGATGTCTCTCATCTAACTATATACCCCCTACACACACACACTCTCTACCATTTTACACTCCATACTTATATCTATATAACATATATTTTTCCTTGCAGGTAGATCCAAGGACACGTGAAATGAAACAATCTCCAAGCTTCTGTTCTCTCCGGGATCTGCATTAAATTAGTGCCTACACGTTACATATATTCACACCTACTCTAAAGCACATCACGATGCATGCATAATATAATCAGGAGTTATAAATAAAAGGTATAAATATATACTATTAATTAAAAGAAAGTAACCCATACCTATACAGCCACCAGATTCACATTATTAATAATATATGTTGCTAAAACTTAATCTAAGATAGTATCTTTATGATTTATTATTTATAAAGTGACAGCATTTAACAAATCTATGCGTAGAGTCCCATGGACAGCAAGAGGATCCAATCAATTAATATTACAGGAACTTAAGCCAAACTGTTCACTGGAAGGTTTGATCATGAGTCTAAAGGCTCCAGGATAGAGGGCAGTGGGACTGTGCTCCAGGATAGAGAGCAGTGGGACTGTGCTCCAGGATAGAGGGCAGTGAGACTGTGCTCCAGGATAGAGAACAGTGGGACTGTGCTCCAACATAGAGGGAAGTGAGACTGTGCTCCAGGATAGAGGGCAGTGAGACTGTGCTCCAGGATAGAGAGCAGTGGGACTGTGCTCCAACATAGAGGGAAGTGAGACTGTGCTCCAGGATAGAGGGCAGTGAGACTGTGCTCCAGGATAGAGGGCAGTGGGACTGTGCTCCAACATAGAGGGAAGTGAGACTGTGCTCCAGGATAGAGGGCAGTGAGACTGTGCTCCAGGATAGAGGGCAGTGGGACTGTGCTCCAGGATAGAGAGCAGTGGGACTGTGCTCCAGGATAGAGGGCAGTGAGACTGTGCTCCAGGATAGAGGGCAGTGAGACTGTGCTCCAGGATAGAGGGCAGTGGGACTGTGCTCCAGGATAGAGAGCAATGGGACTGTGCTCCAGGATAGAGGGCAGTGGGACTGTGCTCCAGGATAGAGAGCAGTGGGACTGTGCTCCAGGATAGAGAGCAGTGAGACCGTGCTCCAGGATAGAGAGCAGTGAGACCGTGCTCCAGGATAGAGAGCAGTGGGACTATGCTCCAGGATAGAGAGCAGTGGGACTGTGCTCCAGGATAGAGGACAGTGAGACTGTGCTCCAGAATAGAGGGCAGTGGGACTGTGCTCCAGGATAGAGAGCAGTAGGACTGTGCTCCAGGATAGAGAGCAGTGGGCCTGTGCTCAAAATAGTAAATTAATTCTATACATTTCTGCTACTTCATACACAATGTATCAATTATAATATCTGGGTATTTATATGTAGTATTTGCTTTTATGTCTCCTCCATCTGCACAATAAGCCCTGCACTACGGCTCTACCATCTGAGGCCTGCACTACTGCTATACCATCCGAGCCTTGCACTACGGCTCTACCATCTGAGGCCTGCACTACTGCTCTACCATCTGAGGCCTGCACTACTGCTATACCATCCAAGCCTTGCACTACGGCTCTACCATCCGAGCCTTGCACTACGGCACTACCATCTGAGGCCTGCACTACGGCTCTACCATCCGAGGCCTGCTCTACTGCTCTACCATCTGAGGCCTGCACTACTGCTATACCATCCGAGCCTTGCACTACGGCTCTACCATCTGAGGCCTGCACTACGGCTCTACCATCTGAGGCCTGCACTACTGCTCTACCATCTGAGCCCTGCACTACGGCTCTACCATCTGAGGCCTGCACTACTGCTATACCATCCGAGCCTTGCACTACGGCTCTACCATCCGAGCCTTGCACTACGGCACTACCATCTGAGGCCTGCACTACGGCTCTACCATCTGAGCCCTGCACTACGGCTCTACCATCCGAGGCCTGCTCTACTGCTCTACCATCTGAGGCCTGCACTACGGCTCCACCATCTGAGGCCTGCACTACGGCTCTACCATCGGAGGCCTGCACTACGGCTCTACCATCTGAGCCCTGCAATACAGCTCTACCATCTGAGGCCTGCACTACGGCTCTACCATTTGAGGCCTGCACTACGGCTCTACCATCGGACGCCTGCACTACGGCTCTACCATCTGAGCCCTGCAATACTGCTCTACCATCTGAGCCTTGCACTACGGCTCTACCATCTGAGCCTTGCACTACTGCTCTACCATCTGAGCCTTGCACTACGGCTCTACCATCTGCGCCTTGCACTACTGCTCTACCATCTGAGGCCTACAATACGGCTCTACCATCAGAGCCTTGCACTACTGCTCTACCATCTGAGACTTGCACTACGACTCTACCATCTGAGCCCTGCACTACTGCTCTACCATCTGAGCCTTGCACTACGGCTCTACCATCTGAGCCTTGCACTACGGCTCTACCATCTGAGCCTTGCACTACTGCTCTACCATCTGAGGCCTGCACTACGGCTCTACGATCTGAGCCTTGCACTACTGCTCTACCATTTGAGGCCTGCACTACGGCTCTACCATTTGAGGCCTGCACTACTTCTCTACCATCTGAGGCCTGCACTACTGCTCTACCATTTGAGGCCTGCACTACGGCTCTACCATTTGAGGCCTGCACTACTTCTCTACCATCTGAGGCCTGCACTACTGCTCTACCATTTGAGGCCTGCACTACGGCTCTACCATTTGAGGCCTGCACTACTTCTCTACCATCTGAGGCCTGCACTACGGCTCTACTATATGAGGCCTGCACTACTGCTCTACCATCTGAGGCCTGCACTACGGCTCTACCATCTGAGACTTGCACTTACTGCTCTACCATCTGAGACTTGCACTACGGCTCTACCATCTGAGGCCTGCACTACGGCTCTACCATCTGAATGTGCCTTGGCTACTGTTGCGCTTATTGCTTTATTTATTTGTTTCCTTATTATTTGGGGATTCAGGCTGGTTTCTACCAACAGATTATTTTCTGCTCTTTTCTACCTTAGTGGGAAAACTCTCAAGGAAAAGCCGATTGAAATATTTTCTATAAGTATCTTAGACATTTCCTTAAAATATTTTCTCAAGTTTAATGGGCCTCAGTTATGGTAGGATAATAAATTACTATAAAAAAAATGTAATATTTGCAATTGTAAGATATAAAATGTAATTTAGTAATAGAAAAACAGCTTTGATTTTACTAAATTTTGACTGTCACTCAGCTCAAGAGAACCTCTACACAGCCTGGTCTTGTTATCTGTACCTAATGACCCTAATTACTGGATTAATGGCTTCTTTTTATAATACATCTGAGGTATTAATAGAGTCTGGAAGTCCACAGGCTGATATATATATATACTAGCAACTTGACGGCAATAAAATTGTATGGCAGGTAATGCTGTTTGCCATAGGCATACATTTTTTTGGTGGTCTGAGATCCTTCGGCGCTCATTGAGAGCCTTGCGCTGAGCGCCTTCGACGCTCATCGCTTGGCTCGCAATGAGCGACTTTGGCTCTCATTTCAAGGCTCTTGGTTTGTTGTATTTTTTTTTTTATCAGTGGTGCTTTTGCTGTCATTGTAAGGTCGGCTGTCCCCCTATTTGTAAGTATACAGTGGATATAAAAAGTCTACACACTCTGTTAAAATGTCAGGTTTCTGTGCTGTAAAAAAATGAGACAAAGATAAATCATTTCAGAACTTGTTCCACCTTTAATGTGACCTATAAACTGTACAACTCAATTGAAAAACAAACTGAAATCTTTTAGGTAGAGGGAAGAAAAAATATAAAAATAAAATAATATGGTTGCATAAGTATGCACACCCTTAAACTAATACTTTGTTGAAGCACCTTTTGATGTTATTACAGCACTCAGTCTTTTTGGGTATGAGTCTATCAGCATGGCGCATTTTGACTTGGCAAGATTTGCCCACTCTTCTTTGCAAAAACCCTCCAAATCTGTCAGATTGCGAGGGCATCTCCTGTGCACAGCCCTCTTCAGATCACCCCACAGATATTCAATCGGATTCAGGTCTGGGCTCTGGCTGGGCCATTCCAAAACTTTAATCTTCTTCTGGTGAAGCCATTCCTTTGTTGATTTGGATGTATGCTTTGGGTCGTTGTCATGCTGAAAGATGAAGTTCCTCTTCATGTTCAGCTTTCTAGCAGAAGCCTGAAGGTTTTGTGCCAATATTGACTGGTATTTGGAACTGTTCATAATTCCCTCTATCTTAACTAAGGCCCCAGTTCCAGCTGAAGAAAAACAGCCCCAAAGCATGATGCTGCCACCACCATGCTTCACTGTGGGTATGGTGTTCTTTTGGTGATGTGCAGTGTTGTTTTTGCGCCAAACATATCTTTTGGAATTATGGCCAAAAAGTTCAACCTTGGTTTCATCAGACCATAACACCTTTTCCCACATGCTTTTAGGAGACTTCAGATGTGTTTTTGCAGAATGTAGCCTGTCTTGGATGTTTTTCTTCGTAAGAAAAGGCTTTCGTCTTGCCACTCTACCCCATAGACCAGACATATGAAGAATACGGGAGATTGTTGTCACATTTACCACACAGCCAGTACTTGCCAGATATTCCTGCAGCTCCTTAAATGTTGCTGAAGGCCTCTTGGTAGCTTCCCAGACCAGTTTTCTTCTCGTCTTTTCATCAATTTTGGAGGGAGCTCCAGTTCTTGGTAATGTCACTGTTGTGCCATATTCACTGTTGTGTCTTCACTGTGTTCCATGGTATATTTAATGCCTTGGAAATTCTTTTGTACCCTTCTCCTGACTGATACCTTTTAACAATGAGATCCCTCTGATGCTTTGGAAGCTCTCTGTGGACCATGGCTTTTGCTGTGGGATGCGACTAAGAACATTTCAGGAAAGACCAACTAGAGCAGCTGAACTTTATTTGGGTTTAATCAGAGGCACTTTAAATGATTGCAGGTGTATGCTGACTCCTATTTAACACGATTTGGAATGTAATTGCTTAATTCTGAACACAGCTACATCCCCAGTTATAAGAGGGTGTGCAGACTTATGCAACCACATTATTTTTCTTTTTCTTCCCTCCACCTAAATGATTTCAGTTTGTTTTTCAATTGAGTTGTACAGTTTATAGGTCACATTAAAGGTGGAAAAAGTTCTGAAATGATTTATCTTTGTCTCATTTTTTTACAGCACAGAAACCTGACATTTGAACAGGGGTGTGTAGACTTTTTATATCCACTGTAAGTAGGAAGCATTGTGCTGAAGAGCTGACAATCTGTTTTGATGTTCCTGCAGCATACACTGTAGGTTTGCAGTGTTTTGGAGCTGAGGTGCAAGTGTCAGCAATGTGTGCAGTGTGTAGTGTAAATAGGCTGCGTGCGCGAGGGAAAGCTAGTGTAGCTGGGTACTTCTGCATTGTGTAAGTTAGTGTTGTAAAATGGCGGCGATTGTGTATGTGGTAGGCGGGTTTGTATGATGAAGCGTCCTTGCTTATGGTGTATGTTGTAGGTCGTACGGGTTTGCTTTGTGGTAATTATTGGCTTTCGCGGTCGTGTAGCCTCGTTTTCGTTTTTTCGGCAGCCATTTTTTGTCTCGTTTAGGGGATTTTCGAGTGTTTAAACTTTGTTAATTTGACTGAATTGGAATTTTAGGCTGTGTTACAAAGGTCCTGGGTGTCCCCCCTTGGTGTGGGTAAGGTTTTTATTTAATTTTTGGGTGTATTTTTGTGTTTTTTTAATGTTTGCCGATGTGCGCTGGTTGTCCGTTAATGTCGTATTTTTGCGTGTCCGTAATGGATTGTTTCTAAGTCTTGCGGGTCGTATTTTTGTTTGTGTAAGTCCATAGTTATTCATTGCGTGTTTGTTTTGTTTTTTTAAACTCCCGCTTGTGTGGTTGTTTGTAAGGGGTTGTGAGGCGTCTTTGCGAGGGTCAGCATTTGCGGCCTGCAATTAGCCTGTGGCTCATTGCAGCCGACGCGGGAGCCTCCACCTCCGCAAATGTGGCTCCTCGCTTCGCGAGGGTCCGCATTTGTGGTCCGAAAGTCGTAGGGATAAGCGCCTATGGCGCTCATATCCACCGGCGCAAGGAGTGCCTTTGGTGCTCCTTTCCAGCAACTGCGGCCCTCACGATTTGCGGCGGGCTCGCTATGTGAGCCTGCAAGCGTTAGTAACGACCCGCATTGCTGACAACTATATATGTGATATACGGAAACCATTAATCCAGTGAACCATACATTAATAATGAGGCAATTAGGTACAGATAACAAAATCAGATGGGAAAATCTCTTAAACAGTATTTAAACCAAAATGTAGTAACTTCCACACAAATTAAAGCACCAGTGAAGTGTCGTGTTTATAGCGTCCTCTTTTGAAGACTTCATAATGTGCAACATCTTTTTACACAGTTCAAAACAAATAAATACAGCCATTATGTTCCAATTAAAATATTTACTTTTGATTTAAAGGCAACATACATTTTCCTTTTTTCCCCAAACAAGATTATAGAGGATTCAGATATGATCTCTATTCTGTTCTCTTGAAAGACTGCAATTATGAATGACCATTGACAATAAAACTCAACAGAAGAGTAATCCTCAGCAGGATAACCCTGTCCCTCAAGCTACAAGTCAACACACAGGACAATTAGAGTTATCTAAATTTGTGTTTGCATCGATCAGTCGTGTCCGACTCTCTGTGACCTCATGGATTGCTACTCACCACGCTAATCCACTTGGTATTCATGGCAGAGATACTGGAGTGGGTTGCCAGTTCAATCTCCAGTAAACCACAGCATACAGCTCCTGGTATTCTTAGGTGGTCTCCCATCCAAGTACTGCATGGCTTCAGAGTGGTGGTTCCCTGACTGGAATCAAACCCAGGTTGCAGCAGTGAAAGCACCAAATCCTAACCACTGGACCAAAAGGAATAATAACTAAATTTACTATATCCTTTAAACATGGATTAATATATTCATGGCTAATGCTATTTGTTTGTTACATTTTTCCTAAGCTACAGTGAGCCTTTAACTGGACATGAAGCCCACACCAGAGCGTCACATGATGGTCAGTAATATCCATGAGCTCTGCAGTCTGTGCCAATGCCGGAGCCCCTCTTTATTTTTTGAAATGCTCCAATTTTGGGACTTCTGTGCCACTTATTGTACTTTTTGTGATGACTCTGTCTGTAGAAGCACTTCAGAGGCTCTCCAATATCTCAGTGTCAGACGCCCGCGGTGACCTTGGGGCCTCACACATATAATTGATGCAATAAAGGACATAATATGTCACTCTGAGCTGCTGAGAGGCAGCGTGATACTCACAGGCTCTTCCATGAAGCTGTGATGTGTAATTATAACAAAACATTAACCCCTTGGCTGTCAGAAATATACAGACACGTTGTAACAAGTAACGTGTATAAGATCAGGAGCTTATTTACACCAGAACATTTGTCTTGCTTTGGAGACCAGCCAAAAAAAATTAGGATGACCAGCTGAGTGCTTGGCCATACCATCTTATTCTCCACCTATTAAAAGGTTAAAAATATTAAAATCAATCTTCCCCAGCATCAAAGTCTTCTCAAGGGAATCCTATCTTCTTACGATATTGACAAAAAATCTGATCTTCAGCCTCATGATCAAACCTTCCAGTGAACAGTTTGGCTTAATTTCCAGCAGTATTGATTTATTAGACCTTCTTGCAGTCCAAGGGACTCTAAGCAGTTTTCTCCAACACCACAATTCTACAGCGCTCAGACTCCTCTCTCACATTTGTATGTTACTACTGGGAATACCATAGCTCTAAATATGCAGACCTTTGTTGATAGTGTAATGTCTTTACTTAGTAATAGCTTGTCCAGGCTTGCCATAGCTTTCCTCCCAGTAGCAAACTAATCAGACTCCCATTAATCCTTCTGTGGCCAAGAAATGTGAGTTACAAGATCATCTCCACTTCTGGAAGCAGATAAACAAAAAGAAATTGCAAACCCCGTTGCGAGAGAATAATTTAATTTAATAGTTAATACAAATTGTTACTACAGTAATGTCCCATGAAGAAGCGGTGCAGGAGGGCCTGTCCTGTTGTATTAATAGGCGCGCTCTGACATATGTAAGTGTTGTCTGATTCAATAGGTCAGAGCCGGGAATGGTGCTTCAGGAAGGAACTAAAAGGGCAAAGAAGACGGTGTCTGTCCAATGGGAAAGCTGCGACAAACTAGTGGGCCCCGGCTCTTGTCATGTCTTATCTAGGCTTCCCGGGGCTGGGAGTCCCATCTCCTGCAGCTTCACTCATAAATATATACATACTAGAGAATTGCCTGTCAAAAAATGACGGTAATCAAATTGTAAGTCAGCTAATGCTGTTTGGTGTATGGTAATCAAACAAATAATACATTAATAAATGAATATACTTTAACTATTTGGAAGTAATATATGCAGGAAGCATTGTGCTGAAGAGCTGACAATCTGTTTTGATGTCCCTGCAGCATACAATGTAGGTTTGCAGTGTTGTGGAGCTGAGGTGTAAGTGTCAGCAATGTCTGCAGTGTGTAGTGTAAATAGGCTGCGTGTGTGAGGGGAAGCCGTTAGGGTAGCTGTGTACTTCCGCATTCTGTAAGTTAGTGCTGTAAAATGGCGGCGAATGTGTATGTGGTACGCTGGTTGTGGATGATTTAGCGTCCTTGCTAATGGGGTATCTTGTAGGTTGTACAGGTTTTTTGAAAATGCGTCTGTGCTTGGTGGTGTTTTGCGTGTTTTGGGTCCTGTAGCCTCGTTTTCTGTTTTTTTTCGGCGGCCATTTTTTCTCTCGCTTAGGTGATTTTCGTGTGTCTAAACTCTGGAATTGGGACTTAAATCGAGGTGTAACTTCACTTGCAGAGGTCCTGGGTGCCCCCCCCTTGCTGTGGGTATGTTTTTTATGTATTTTTTGTGTGTATTTATTGTGTTTATAATGTTTGCAGGTTTGCGTGGGTTGGCCGTTAAAGTCGTATTTTTGCAAGGTTGTAATGTGAGCTACGCGAGCCCGCGGCGTTAGCAACAACCCGCTTGTTCACAACTATATATGTGATATATAGTATATGGCAGGAAGTTCTCATATTACTTATACGCTTAATATATTGTCTTAAAAATGTTTTTTCTTAATAAATCAATTTACTATTAGAAAACCTTCATTATTTTGTAAAAGTAAATTTTTGTATAAATTATTATTTTTTTAAATCCAATGTATCTGTCGCCTATAACAATCTGGAATATATATATACAGTGGATATAAAAAGTCTACACACCCCTGTTAAAATGTCAGGTTTCTGTGCTGTAAAAAAATGAGACAAAGATAAATAATTTCAGAACTTTTTCCACCTTTAATGTGACCTATAAACTGTACAACTCAATTGAAAAACAAACTGAAATCTTTTAGGTGGATGGAAGAAAAAAAGAAAAGAAAAATAATGTGGTTGCATAAGTCTGCACACCCTCTTATAACTGGGGATGTAGCTGTGTTCAGAATTAAGCAATCACATTCCAAATCATGTTAAATAGGAGTCAGCATACACCTGCCATCATTTAAAGTGCCTCTGATTAACCCCAAATAAAGTTCAGCTGCTCTAGTTGGTCTTTCCTGAAATTATCTTAGTCGCATCCCACAACAAAAGCCATGGTCCACAGAGAGCTTCCAAAGCATCAGAGGGATCTCATTGTTAAAAGGTATCAGTCAGGAGAAGGGCACAAAAGAATTTCCAAGGCATTAGATATACCATGGAAAACAGTGAAGACAGTCATCATCAAGTGGAGAAAATATGGCACAACAGTGACATTACCAAGAACTGGAGCTCCCTCCAAAATTGATGAAAAGACGAGAAGAAAACTGGTCTGGGAGGCTACCAAGAGGCCTACAGCAACATTAAAGGAGCTGCAGGAATATCTGGCAAGTACTGGCTGTGTGGTACATGTGACAACAATCTCCCGTATTCTTCATATGTCTGGGCTATGGGGTAGAGTGGCAAGACTAAAGACTTTTCTTACGAAGAAAAACATCCAAGCCAGGCTACATTTTGCAAAAACACATCTGAAGTCTCCCAAAAGCATGTGGGAAAAGGTGTTATGGTCTGATGAAACCAAGGTTGAACTTTTTGGCCATAATTCCAAAAGATATGTTTGGCGCAAAAACAACACTGCACATCACCAAAAGAACACCATACCCACAGTGAAGCATGGTGGTGGCAGCATCATGCCTTGGGGCTGTTTTTCTTCAGCTGGAACTGGGGCCTTAGTTAAGATGGAGGGAATTATGAACAGTTCCAAATACCAGTCAATATTGGCACAAAACCTTCAGGCTTCTGCTAGAAAGCTGAACATGAAGAGGAACTTCATCTTTTAGCATGACAACGACCCAAAGCATACATCCAAATCAATAAAGGAATGGCTTCACCAGAAGAAGATTAAAGTTTTGGAATAGCCCAGCCAGACCCCAGACCTGAATCCGATTGAAAATCTGTGGAGTTATCTGAAGAGGGCTGTGCACAGGAGATGCCCTCGCAATCTGACAGATTTGGAGTGTTTTTGCAAAGAAGAGTGGGCAAATCTTGCCAAGTCAAAATGTGCCATGCTGATAGACTCATACCCAAAAAGACTGAGTGCTGTAATAAAATCATAAGGTGCTTCAACAAAGTATTAGTTTAAGGGTGTGAATACTTATGCAACCATATTATTTTATTTTTATATTTTTTCTTCCCTCTACCTAAAAGAGTTCAGTTTGTTTTTCAATTGAGTTGTACAGTTTATAGGTCACATTAAAGGTGGAAAAAGTTCTGAAATGATTTATCTTTGTCTCATTTTTTTACAGCACAGAAACCTGACATTTTAACAGGGGTGTGTAGACTTTTTATATCCACTGTATATATATATATATATAGATACTGTATATATATATATATATATATATATATATATATATATATATATATATATATATATATATATATATATATAGATACTGTATATATATATATATATATATATATATATATATATATATATACTTTATATTACCTTCTAAATGCAGATGAAGCTCCCATGTTTTCTATATAGTATGTGGTATTATAGTATACTATTTAGCAGAGTATCACTAATCACATATATAGTTGTCAGCCGAGCTTGTGTGTAACTCTTGCAAATGTGCGAGTTATGCATTCGCACTATGCCGTGTGGTGAGCAATAGAAGGGGGGGAGAGGGAGGGAGAAGGAAGGGAGAAGGAGGGAGAAGGAAGGAGGGATGAAGGGAGGGAGAAGGAAGGAGGGGGAGAGAGAAGGAGAGGGAGGGAGAGAGAGAGAGAAGGATGGAGGGGAGAGAGAAAAGGAGGAAGAAAGGAGGAAGGAGGGAGGTAGAAGGAAGGAGGGGGGAGAGAGAGAAGGAGAGGGAAAGAGAAGGAGGGGGGAGAAGGAGGGGGAGAAAGAGAGGGAGGGAGAGAGAAGGAGAGGGAGGGAGAGAGAAGGAGAGGAAGGTAGAGAGAATGAGGGAGGGGGAAGAGAGTAGAGGGGGGATAGAGTGAGAAGGGAGGGAGGGAGAGAGAGAAGGGGGATAGAGAGAGAGGTATGGAGCAAGAGAGACGGAGTGAGAGAGAGAGAGAAGGAGTGAGGGAGAGAAGGAGGGAGAGAGAGAGGACATGAGAGAGAGAAAAAGAGTAAAGGAAGGGAGAGAGAGAAAGAAAGGTGGGAGAGAGAGAGAGAGAGAGAGGAAGGGAGAGAGAAGGAGGGAGAGAGAGACAAGGAGGGAGAGAGAGATAGAGAAGAAGAGAGGAAGAGATAGAAGGAGGGAGGGAGAGAGAGAGATAAGGAGAGAGAGAGAGGACACAGAGAGAGAGAAGACGCAGAGAGAGGGAGAGGGCGCATAGAGAGAGGGCGCAGAGAGGGAGAGGTTGCAGAGAGAGAGGGCACAGAGAGAGAGAAGGCACAGAGCAAGAGAGACACAGGGTACACAGAGAGAGGGCGCACAAGAGACAGAACACACAATACAAGATTATACTCTTATTTTTGACGGGCAAGTGACTGGTAATTTATAAACAAATGTAATGCATTTACATCCAATTATTGAGGAGCCGCCATCACTGACTTGGCACAGAGACTCAAGGCTTCTTCTGTGTTTATGGTATGCTATTTTCTAATACCCCCTTCTGGATCGCTACCTTGTCATGGTGAAGGGGCTTGTGTACCTCATTGAAGCTGTGAGCTATACCATGTAAGGTCACCCAAGATAGACAGGTCATAACGGAGAGGCAGATAAATTGTGGTATTCTGGAGAAGGAACTGACAACCCACTCCAGTATCTTTGCCATAAAAACCATATGGATAAGCACAAGCAGAAACACTGACTGATGTCCCTAGTGTGCTGCGTCCATATGGTCACTGAGAGTCGGACAGATGACTCAAGGACGGAACAACAACAACAAATATTCTACTATATTCTAATTCCTTCTCCCAGAAGTGCTCAGCCTGGTTTGCATCCAAGTAGTAACTTAAGATGTATGGTCACCTGACTAGTCTCGTATCATTTGACTTATAACTCAAGCAAGAAGAGTCAGTGAAACTGCTGATTGGTCTTATACCTGCTCAGCATCCTCCGTTTCTATTTATTACAACGCATAGGAAAGCTCACTGTGAGGATGGAAAAGAAGTTCATGCGAGTTCTCAGAGTACTTTGTCAAGGAACAAACAGTTATTTGATCATCTAATTTAAATATTATGCTGCTGGTGCTACCAAGATGGCGGCGCACAGACTTGATGGGTAAGATCCATTTATTGGGAAAGCAGATTTAAGTATTATTAATAGGCAGTTTATGTAGTCTGGGCACTGAGAAGCAGGGAGGTGCCCAGAGGGCAAAGTGCTTCTCACTGACAAGGAGCACAGCCCCTAAATGTAAGGGGGTGCAGTGTTATTAAAGGCACAGTGTTGTGCATTTAAAAAGAGCAGGTTTTACAATATTTTTTACTCCTTGAAAAATGAGTGATCTGAAATCCAGCAATCTTAATTTTATCTTGTTTTTGTTGTGTGTTTCTGTCGACTTGGCAAGGAAATGCCAAATGGGTTTGGCATATCCAACATGGTGGTGACCAATAACAAGTGGTGGACGGGTCAGTTAGTGAATAGCCCACGGCACACAGACATTTCCTCCAGTAAAAACAACCTGCTGGTTTGACCACTATGCACCACACCCCTCCCTCGCATCATTTCACTTGTCCAATCAGAGATGAAATGAAAAGTTCACATGCAAATAAATATAACTATAATTGGGTGTAATATAACATTTAGTGGAAGTGTTAGATAACTGAGTTTGAATGTTGATGCTTTAAGAATAAATTTTTCCTGCGACATATATATATTATTTATATTGGTATATAGGTCTGATGACTGTGTTTGATCTTTATATATAGAGATTAATACTGTGAAGGTGTCAGTACATTACCCTGGCACTGCCCAGTGGCGCCTCTGGCCCTGCAGTCTGATCCTACAGATGAGCCCATTGATCATGCCCTTGTCTTGCCATCACGTCTGCCCGTGGCCCATATGTTCTCTCTGTGTCCTGAGCCTTGTACGCAGCAAGCTTTGGATCATTAACTCTGAGAGCAGTGGAGCAGTGCCAAGGGGCGCCGGAGTGATGGATGAGTGTCACCAGGGCCCATGCCCGCTCTGCCATCAGTCCCCAGGCTTCCTATCTCCAGCGCTGGCTCGTGTGCCCTGTTGAGTTTAATTTACAGCCCAGCGGAGGGAGCAGATGGCGAGAGAGGATTGATCAGCTTCTGTGTGACCTCTTGGACGGGGGCCAGGGACCCCAATTCTCCACAGAAAGGACAGTAGGATATGAGCGATGGGGCTGCCATTTGTATCAAGCTGTTCGAGTTCATAACATCAGCCCTGAACATCACTCATCTGATACAGAATCAAGGGCAGAGGGACCTTATATTGTTGTATTCCCTATAGATTGCAAGCTCCTGGATCCAGTCTCTGCTTTTACATCCATTACCAGGATATATTCATCCTATGTTGTGAATCTCGTGTTAAAACTAAGAGCCCTATTAAATTCCCTCAACGTTGAAAACCGTAGCCCGTAATGTAGCCTACAAGACTTGCGGCTATTAAATTGTCCCCGTATAGCAACCCGCCAACGACTTGCGCGGTAGGGGCTACGAAACATGGAAATTTGAACTGCGAGCCCGCAAATCCTTTGTTCTTTCAAGCCCAAAATGGTTACGTTCCAATCGCGCTATTAAATTGCATCGAAATCACTGGCGTTCAAGCCCGTAAGTCACAAATGGAGCCAAAAAGCTTACAGAGAGGACCCGCAAGGGGGGATAAAGTCCTATCCGTGGCACTGTAAATGCAAATATCAACACACTACTGTACTTATTATTAAAGGGAAAGTGATGTTAGGTATTATAATTAATCGCACAACATTCTCAAGCTCGCAAATCTGCAATATAAAATATTCTTATTTCTGTTTCATTTCCGTGTTATATCGATCCTGGCAATCAAATACATATAATGGAACTCGCGTGTAATAGAATATCATATTTACTGATTTATTATTATTGCATTATTTCTGCAATGCGGGTCCGATCGTAACTCGTAATTGAAGACTTTGAATCTCACCTCCATTTTTCAGTGACGTAATGATGACGATCTCATTTGCCATTGGCTCCATCTAACTAACTACGGGTTTGACTAACTGATCCTGTTCACGGTCGCACATCCAACGTGAGAAAAATGGTTTACGGATTTGTGTCTCTGGCCTGTAACTTGTGGCCTGGTTTAATGTAATAGCTCTGTAACGCAGCCGAATGTCAAGCCCGCAGCCGTTATGGGTCTCACATTGCACTTACGGGCTTCAAATTTAAAGTGGCTGCAAGTCTAGTAAACTGATGTTTGTAAATGCACACTCCCAGCTGCTCTTCTGAGCGCCCCCCTCCTCCTCATACGTTTTGGTGGTTATACCCTGATTTTTCATGTTTACCTGTATTGTCAGTATCACAGGCAATGAAACAGTTAATAGCCATAATTACTAAATAATGTCAGATTATAAAGCGACTTTTGGCGCTGTGTTCGCGAGTTATTGTATTAGTCATACCATTTCTGTTTTATAATATAATTATATTTAAGGACATGTGCAGGTCACAGCAGTCTCTCTCCCAAATAACCTCATTGAGAGTCATATAATGCATTGCACAGCACACTAAGGGTTACAGAGGAGCAGGGTGAGGCTGGGAGACCCTTCTTTAAGATTTCGATTAACGTGGCTTAAGAAGTTCTATAAAAAAATAATTTATATTATTTTATTAAAAGAACTTGGATGTTGCAGGTTAAATCTATATTTATAATTTGCTGTTTGAAGAACTAGACTTGTTAGTATCCAAATGGTTTAGAAAGTACAAAAATACACAAGTTATTAAGCTTTCTATGTATAATGGGAGACACCACTGCTGTGTATGTTTATCTGATTTGAGAAGGTGTCTCCTGCTTCAACAGAAAGCGCTGGCACTAAGGAATGCAAGATTCTGTACAAGGAATAGAACAATTAAAGGTACATGAATGCTCCTGGGTGGTTTTGGGTATATAATATCCCAAGGTATCTATTTACTGACATAGACTTTATTTTATTGAGAAGGGCTTATAAGCTCTGTATTTACTGGCAAAAATCAAACAAATAGTCCCTGCATGGGTCTGCCCATATGCTGCAGTGACAGTCACCATTTGTGTTTCTGTTCACCTGATTTTCATAGAAAGTTTTGGGTGCTGCAATTAAAATATGGCATTCCTCAGTGCCAGTACTTTCTGTAGGACTAATTGAAATCTAATCAGTGTTAAGGTGCTTTCTGTTAGGAAATCAGCTCAGTCAGACCAGATTATTTTCATGTAACGTGCGGTACACAGCTGACTTGTGGACCACTCTATGATGAACAAGTATATATATATATATATATATATATATATATACCGTATATGTTTTAAAAAATGAAGTTTGAAAAAAAAAATGATATTACTGTTACTGGGCCATGAAGGCATCCATAGGTCACATTTACATTTCTGCAGGATGGGGCTTGCAGAGCTATCGTGTGATAAAAAAGGAAAGGGTGTAGGTGTCAAATTATAAAATATTAAATTATTTAATAAATCTACCACTATTATTCAGTAGATAAGAATTGCCCTCTGGCTCTAAGGTAACAGGAAGTGCTCAATTCAGACAAGATGGAAACATCCTATGTGCAAACAGAATCGACATAAAATAAGATGTCCTCTTCTAATAGCTTTAAATTCATGGCTTCAGCTGCTAATTTAGTTAGTTTGTTACAAACGTGATGTTTTTCCTTAATTACACTGGTTCGTTAATATAAAATCTAGACCCTGTGCATTTTTTTCCAGTCCGTGCATTTTAGTTATTTTTTCCCCAGGACTTCAGAGCCAGACGCAGATTTTCCTGGCGCTTTTTTCCCTGGGGGGCGCGGTCCCGGCTCCTTTAATCAGTCCCCATTCAAGTACTTCATTAATTGTGATGCTTTGAAAATCCTTCCACGTTCGCAGCTGCACAATAATTAGAGCGGCGCCATATTTACCCAACACACGCTCCCCGCCGTGTGAGGGGCATCAATGGGAATGGGGGACATTAACCCTTCACTGTGCTGGATGTGTCAGGCAAAGTTTAACCCTTTCACTGGGAGAGCGGCTCTACAATGCTCTGCAGCCCCCTCTGCCCATGAAAGGGTTACACTAATTGCGTCAACTGCTGAAATTGCACAACATTTTTTTTTCCAATCTGAAATACATTATTGCCCTCATTTTGTTTTATTTTTATATTGCAACATAATGAATGGCCTCAATGCTTTGTTGTTGTGTGGGATTCCCGAATAAATAAACAAATAAACAAGAGATAAAATCCTGCAGTCTGTCTCTTCCAGTATGGCTTCTACATATAACTGTATTGGTTATAAGGTTAGATATGTGAGAATAATGGACCAATATGGGGCATCATGTACATGGTCCGGATGTACTAAAGGTCAGAGTAGGACATCCATATGCACAGTGATGCAGTGACAAACACACACACATATATATATATATATATATATATATATATATATATATGCCACTACAATTTGCTGTTTGCCTATAAAAAATATTTGTTGACAACTTGCAGTAATATAACCCTCCTCCTCAGGATACAAGCCAATAAGCATATGCTGAAACATTTAAAGGTATATGGAAGTTTATGTTCCTCAGGTGGATTAGGAAGCATCTTGGAGAATTAGTAGGGTATGAAAAAAAAAATGTGCATGAAAAATTCCCAAATAAAGATTAATAAATTTGCCCTAAAGTTTGCAGCATTTCTTCAGTTTTCAGGCAACTGATTCTGAGAAGGAACGTATATGTAAATCCAAGCTAAATTAGCATAATATTCATTAGTTTTGACCAAGCAGAGGCAGGTACAACAATGTATCTGTTTTCTTGGTTGAGCTAAAGCTGCTCGGGAGGCAGCTGTGATACTGACATCTGATAGGCTAGGACACAACTCCGCACATCTCATTGGCTCGGGCGCTCTGCCTACACAGGTTCCTTGGGGTGGAGCTCACACAAGAAATGTCAAATGTACTTTGAATGACAAATATACAGAATTCCTCAAGAAAATGATTTGATATGAGACGCCCGATCAGACGCACACAGGAGATCCCACTGACAGGTGCATATAAGGTCTCATCCAATCTCCAAATATCCCCCTAACCCCTCTGCTCGGTCAGTGTCTCGTTACCGGCATCATCACCTCATTACAGCCCATTCTCCGATCTAACTAAAAAGCTCAAACCTAATTATTGCTCAGAACAGTCCAATTTATTGTCAGCACTTCCACATACCTCACTGTGGGACCTGACAGCGCCGCATAATAGGTAATCATAGGAACGACGCCTGCTGTGAATATTATTTGAGCACACTGTGTATTTGCTGCCATAATCACTACAGCGACAATACTCACATATCAATAAAACAGACCTGTGCATAATAATCAGAAAAAAAGACAAATAGGTTTGTCTAATTGCTCTGTTTGTGCAAAAATTATATTAAAATATTGGTCCACTTCCATGTTGTAAGATCTGTGACTGGGGCCCCTCTGTGAGCGCCGCGCTCTCATTACCATATGGGTCCCTACTTGAAGTGCTCTCTTATTGTTCCATTCACCTCTCGGCGGCATCAATTTCCTTATTAATTACAGTGAAGGAGCAGCTGGAACTGGGACGTCTTCTACAGGCATTATACAATAAGGAGGCACATTTAACCCTCTCCGTGCTGGGCAGGACACAGTCACCTCTCACAGCTGGTTTAGTTCTGGGGATACATAAACATGATAGAAGTATACATATCGGTACAGAAGGTGCAAAGGACCCGACTCTCAGAAGAGCTTATATTACAAGCCTCACAATCTAAGTGGGTCAGTGGTATTGGAGACAACAAAAGGGAGAGGATTGTTTGATGGCAGAGGGATCCATTCACATCGGGTGGTCACTGCCTTGGTTGAATGGCTGATGTTAGGGAACACGTTGGGGGCTTCTCTGAATAGTTGGGTTTATGAGTGTTTTGGCTCTGGGGAGGGTTTGACATAGTGGGATTGGGGGGGGGGGGGGAGAGTTCCACAGGGTGGGGGATAGAAGTCTTGGAGATGATGGGGAATGATACTTACATCATGAGCAGAGCAGAGGGGCAGTTAGATGAGTATCTGGATATTAGATCTGAAATGTAGGCGGGGGCCATGTGGTTGAGAGCTTTGCAGGTGAGGGTTAACATTTTTAATTAGGTCTAAATGAGAAGCCGGTGTCATATAACATCAAATAAAGGATATAGAGTATAATTATAATACTTACCAATATATGGAATGGGAGTAACCGTGTATGCATATAACATCTCTATTCAGTTCTATTGAAAGACTGATACTTGATAGCACTGAATAGAAAGCAATCACCAGTAGGATAACCCCCATCAAGCTAAAGGCAGATTAGAAATGATCATGGCACAAGCAGAATATGCAAAATTTAATATTTTTTTTAAATACTGCTAGTTCATAATTGGTTTATACTTCACAAACATTTGAAGTTTTTCTCAATCTACATTGTCCTTTAATCAGGGGTATAAGTGGATGCATATTGCCTTGGGGAGTCTCAGCATCCTTCTTGCATCCTTTGATCCACTAACATCTTGATCATGTACTAAAATAAAATATGTAAATGTGAATAAATACACAAATAAACCCCGTACAATGAGCCAATCCAACAGCCAGCAAGAGTTTAACCCTTCCCTCTCTGCAATAACACATCCCGAAAAATGATCAGCGATTTTAATTCAAGCTCAGTTTGCCGCATCTTTAAATCAGATGAGCCTAACGACTAATTATCTCAGTTATTATTTGTTTCTAGTTTCTCATGTGCGTATTACACAGACTGACGCGCGTTTCTATCTATTTGTGTGTTTTTTTATTCTGTGACTAAATCTCTCATGTTTGGCCCAAAGTGCAGGGTTTGTGGGAGTTGGTTAGAAGAGCTCTCAGGATGTACTGAAGGATCCGCTAATAAGGGGGTATCAGGGGGACACGTGTATGTGGCCCCATAAAGAAGAGGGCTCTGAGGACAGCATTTGGTTTCTTTCAGGCATGTAACCAATCATAGGGCCCCATTCAATTGGCCGAATTTGAGATCCAGAGGCCCATAAGTAATCTCGCAGACAAATTCTGTGTCGTTTTGCGGGCTCGGATCGGGTTACAAGTTACGAGCTTGAAAAGATGGCGTCCATCAAACTCGTAACTTACAGCCTCCAGAACCCTTTGATCTCTCACTTTCGCAAGGCTAAAATCGCAAATCACTTTTCAATTGCTCCAATTCCCCAAGCTCGCAAACGTATCCACACTCGTAAACCACAAATGGAGGGGAAAATCCTACGAGTGCTAGATAGGACCCGCAACCTGTCCGTAGCACTGTAAATGCAAATACGAAAGTAATACTGGGGAAACGGGAAAAGTGATGACAGACATTAGAATTAATTGCACAACAGTCTCAAGCAATGAGTTAATACATATCAGGCCACCCACATGGACTAGAACAGTATTGGCATCCATTTTCATAATTCTCTATTTTCAAAGTTGTGCGAGTATGATCACATATCGGACCCCCGAAACTGATTGATTGACATGTAACCTCCATGTTTTACTGCCGTAATAATGACAGTCTCATTTTCTATTGGCCGATTCGAAATGGGCAGTTACGGGCTTGGGGAATTGATCAGGTTCCCACCCACAACTGTTCTGAAACAGTGCATGGTTTACAGAGCTGGCGTCAAGATCGCAACTCACGACCTGGAGCAAGTAAATAACCTCAATAGGAGACCAACAGGAGCCCGCAACTCAATTTCAGACATGCGGCTGTCTGCGATCGAGTTACGGGCTTGGAATTGAATGAGGCCCTAGGTATTTTCACATAACCTACTTCGATGAGTGAATGTTACATGCCCTTATTGCGATTGGTTACATGCATAATGAGAGATAACAACAACCTACACAGAACTACATTAGGTTTTGCTGTCATGTGTTGTTACAGTGTTGTGTATACAGGGGGGTATCAGGGGGTATATAAAGAAGACAGCTCTTGCTTCCTTTCACCAATCTCAAAATTTACTCATAACCTACATCAATGGGTGCATGCTGAGATAGGTTACATACACCTATTCAGATAGGTTACATACACCTATTCAGATAGGTTACATACACCTATTCAGATAGGTTACATACACCTATTCAGATAGGTTACATACACCTATTCAGATAGGTTACATACACTTATTAAGATAGGTTACATACACCTATTCAGATAGGTTACATACACTTATTAAGATAGGTTACATACAACTATTCAGATAGGTTACATACACTGGTTGAGATAGGTCACATACACTTATTCAGATAGGTTACATACACTTGTTGAGATAGGTTACATACGCTTATTCAGATAGGTTACATACACTTGTTGACATAGTTACCTTATAATTGTTGAGATAGGTTACATACACTTATTCAGATAGGTTACATACACTTGTTGAGATAGGTTACATACACTTATTCAGATAGGTTACATACACTTATTCAGATAGGTTACATACACTTGTTGAGATAGGTTACATACACTTGTTGAGATAGGTCAGATACACTTATTCAGATAGGCTACATACACTTGTTGAGATAGGTTGCATACACTTATTCAGATAGGTCACATACACTTGTTGAGATAGGTCAGATACACTTATTCAGATAGGTTACATACACTTGTTGAGATAGGTTGCATACACTTATTCAGATAGGTTACATACACTTGTTGAGATAGGTTACATACACTTATTAAGATAGGTTACATACACTTATTAAGATAGGTTACATACACTTATTCAGATCGGTTACATACACTTGTTGAGATAGGTTACATACACTTATTCAGATCGGTTACATACACTTATTCAGATCGGTTACATACACTTATTCAGATAGGTTACATACACTTATTCAGATAGGTTACATACACTTATTCAGATATATTAACAAATATTTGTAAAAGTTTGGAAAATCATCTTTAACCCCTTTGTAAGGATGTATAACTATACATCATAATTAAATATTTGGGCTGTGCCCTCTTTTTTTTGAAAATGTAATTTTTATTGAAAGCGACACAGTTAATATATCCAGACAGATACAATCTACTTACCTAATATTATTAAACACAAACCGTACTTAATAAACCGCTGGCATTTATTACATTTCCAATTTCAACATTGAATCAGTGTTGTGGTCTCATTTCTTTCTTTTTTTTCTCTAAGAAACTGAATCTCTTACCATCGTTGGTACTAAACATGTGAGGTTTTTCCTAATGCCCAGTGGTCCTTCAAGCTAGGGGAGACATGCCTTATCTGTTCAATGCAGTTTATTAAGCATTGAGGCCTTTATTTACTAAGAATAAATAAGACTAGCAAGACATTGCCAACAAAATACATTTGAATCGTTGTCTTTTAACCCTTTCACTGGCAGAGAGCAGCGCGTTGTGGACCCCCTCTGCCTCTGATGGAGCAGCCCCCCACTCCTCTCTCGCCTCTCCTTGCTATTCCTTCTCTCCAGCAGTAACAATTTCACAATAACCTTTTTTCTGAAAATGACATCCAGCAATTTCTCGCTGACCGGCGCACTCCACCATCACACTGCGCTCTCGGATTGCAGGAACGTCTTAAATAGATATCGATCAGCAAAGATTCAAAAGCATCAGGGGAGGGGGCCAGGGGCTTAAAGCACTTATTAAGCAGCGTTCGCAAAAGGAGGAAAATAGCTTCACCATAGGGGGCTTTCAGGAAACCACTCGCCTCCCAGAGAGTGCCGGGGAAAAGCATCAGCGGCAGAAATCCCGCCGTACGGGAATGAAATGTACAGAAAGAGTGCACCGCTGTGCCATGAAAACATATGTATACATAAAAATAAATATATATATATATATATATATATATATATAGTATCTGAGTCTGACTAAGAGTATAATTAGGCAGGAAAAAAAAAATATTATGCTAGAAACAGGAAGCATCCATGATACATTGTTGCAGGCTTTGTGTATGAGAGGACTTTACATTTCTGGAGAGCGTGACTTGACATTATTCATACAAGCAGCCAGTTTCTGGGCATGTGGAGGGAGGAAACAAGTGCCAAATTCAATGAGATCCAATTATATAACAAATCTCCCTCACATTTCTCTCTTTTTGAACAAGGCAGGCTTCCTGGGAAATGTGCCTCATTTGCATAACAACACAATTATATATATATTTGTTTATGTTTAATGCATAGCCCCTGCCTTCTCTTAACAGGTACCTTGAGCAAGTTCTCTCATGGATGTGAAGTGGCAGGTTTGAAGTGTGCTGCACTATAATATATATATATATATATATATATATATATATATATATCCCAAATATATTGCCAGTTTGTGAGCCACTAGGAAGGAACTAGCAATCCACTCTAGTATTTTGCTAAGAAATATGAATAAGCACAATCAGATACATAATGAAATATGTACCTGGTTTGCTGCTGTCCATAGGGTCGCGGAGAGCCGGACACGACTGAATGGCTGAACAGCAAGTATCACATATATTGTTGTCATTGTTGGGAACGCTTCCGCTGTTGGTCACACTTTGCGAACCTCGCGATGCGAGGCAAGCTGTTTGCAACCTGTAGGGCCGCAACTGCGAGCCTCGCGAAGCGAAGCAAGCCGTGTACGACACACCACTTAGGCTGGATGAGTGCCAAAGGCGCTCATCTGCGAAGCCTTGCGAAGCGAGGCGAGACATGTACGTTGCAGGAGTTAGCCTGGATGAGTGCCAAAGGCACTCATGTGCAAAGTCTCACGAAGCAAGGCGAGCCATGTATGGCGCAGGACTTAGGCTGCATTGTTTGGCTCGCAACTGCGAGCCAAGGGCGTAACTTTAAAAATCATCAAAACAATACATTTAACAAGTATAATAACACAGGGGGAGAGCCAGGAAGCCTGGGTGTGAGGTTACAAGCAATTTTGAGCCATATTTGTGGGTTTTCATGAATCCAAAATCGCCTAAGCGAGGACAAAAATGGCGGACGAAAAACGTAAACATTTCTGAAACTGGATGAAAACAAGGCTCACCAATGCGAGACATGCGGGACTTAGAAAATACACAACGTCAAACACAGTAAAACTTAAATACGAACAACGCCAGGCACTGCAGTCGGCGTGTAACACGCAAAGATTCAGCAGACACACAGAGGAGAAACACACAGGGAAGGCACAGGGGGAGATGGTAGAAAGAGACACATGGCGTTCCCAAGCACGAATCTTGCAGGTTAGCGAAACCTGTAATGAGCGACCCGTACAGTAGGTGGGAGGAAAGGCTCGCAATGAGCAAATGCGTTCATTGTGAGCCACAACATCAGCACCAAAAGCGTCAAAGGTGATCAGTGCAAAGTAGGAAAGTTCAAGTACACAGGGGGAGAGGCTCGCAATGAGCGCCAAAGGTGATCAGTGCAAAGTAGGAAAGGTCAAGTACACAGGGGGAGAGGCTCGCAATGAGCGCCAAAGGTGATCAGTGCAAAGTAGGAAAGTTCAAGTACATGAGGGGAGAGGCTCGCAATGAGCGCCAAAGGTGATCAGTGCAAAGTAGGAAAGTTCAAGTACATGAGGGGAGAGGCTCGCAATGAGCGCCAAAGGTGATCAGTGCAAAGTAGGAAAGTTCAAGTACATGAGGGGAGAGGCTCGCAATGAGCAGGGAAGGTGCTCAGAGGAGCAAAAGCCTCACATTGTGTGGCAAACAGCATTGCTAGCCTTACAATTTAAAACCCGTCATTGTTGACGGTCAAGTCGCTAGTTTAATATAAATACCTGTACATCTCACCCCCATCGTAGCTTCAAGTGACACAGAAAAGGTTCCTTTTATTAAGTAAATTAAATAAACATAATAACAATTAGTTGTAATTAAATGGAAGTGCCTTAAAATGGACACAAACGTTAGTTATTACATGTATAAAATGAATTGAAACTTCCACTCTCTGAACTAATAGTTTTATCTACAACAAATAATTAAGATTAATAAAAAAAGATGAAAATGTAATAGTGACAGAGATGTTTAACAATTACATATAATATTTTCATTGTCAAATGAGTTGCTCCCATCTCCTGATGACCTCATAAGGGTGGAGACAAGGTTTAGAAGTAAATGTAAATTTAATATTGATTATATTTTTTTCATCTGAGCATGGTCTTACTTAATACTCCCACGGCTAATCTAAAAAACTGCTGTTGATAAAGAATTAACCTCAGAGGGTGGGTTTTTAAGTTAATTTATATTTACAATATCTAACTTCTATATGAATTTTAAGCCACTTCTGGTTCATATTATTAAATAAATATATATTGTAATTATGTTTAGTTTCTATGTTTCATTTGTGTAATGACAATTAGCTTTTCTGTATCACCTTAATCCCCAAGTAATCTTCCTCCCAACGACGTCTCGCCAAGCATCGGATGAGAGCTGCTTTTATGATATTAGAGTATTAATTAGGATTAAGCTGTAAGGAAATAGAAATGATAAAGATATAATTGCAATTAGTTATGTGCTGTTCACACTCACGTCTGATGATATATTCACCCGGATGCGTTAACGTCATTATCACATTTTTATACGAGCATTTGCATCATTACCACGTATTCTATGTCTATAAGTGCGAAAGCGCGCGTTAAGTGGAACACAAAGGTTTAAATGTCACATGAGAGCGTGAGATGTACATATGCATGCGAGAGCGCCAGCTTTAGAGACAAAGAGGGCAACTGGGGAGATAAAGCGAGAGGGTTTCTGAAACGTTAGGATGTCTCCTAAATCAGAAGCGTGAACATTCGCCTCTATTAATGTATGTCTAGGAAAACTGCAATGCCCTAACCAGGCGCTAGATTTTTTAATTAAGCACTGACCTTTAAAATAAATGGTTTAAAAAAATATATTTAATACTAAACTTATTTGCACTCTAAAACTCAAGTTTTGTCTCCACCCCTATGAGGTCATCAGGAGGTGGGAGCAACTCTGACTTGGAGGCTGCCCTGAATAGCTTGTGTCCTTGCCAAGCTAAACTACATTAACACAACAAGTTCCCAGCCAGTGAAGAGTATCTGCTGCTGCGTAGACATGGTTTCCATCTACACAATGGGAATGTGGCATCTACAACTGCCAGCGTTTTCAGAAGCAATAATAAAAAAACTCATTCAAGGAGACACCCACAGACAGAATCAGCTTTCTAAAAACTTTTTCCTCCATTTTGCTCCATATTTAGTTCAAGTTTAGAAAAAAAGTGACTACAGTTCTCCTTTAATCATGATAATATAAAACTTTACACATCTTACTCAACTCATTTAATATATCTCTATGGAAATAGATTGTCGGCGAGAGGTCACACAGAGATCGTTATATATGACAACTGTAAAGATCATCAGTGGGGACAACTGGTTACTGGTAGTGGAGAGCCCCCCCATTCGCTCACCCACCCCCACCCCACAGGGGGATACAATGTATTCTATGTAACAGGATAATGCCACGTTAGATACAATTAACGAGAGCTCTGTAAATGTATACATAGTGTCACCGCTGTCACTTAGCATGAACAACCTCTCTGAGACGCTAATTAATGAGCCTGAAATAGAAGCACAAATGATCATTTGTCTCTTATTGGACAGTAGATGTAGCCATCGTGGGTGGAAGGGAGACACGGACTCAGAGTCGCTCGTATTCTTTCATTTATATATTTTAAAGAGCTGTAAACTGATTCCAATGTTTAACTGCTCTGGACGGCTTGTCCTTGTCAGCCAATGAGCAGCAATACAGGTGTAAGGGTCATGATTGGCTGCCAATACTTGTCTGGCGATTTTTGAGGGAATGTTCTGCAATTAACAAATATCCTGTCCATGGGCGTAGGAGCCCCCCAAAAGCTGGGGAGATAATTCAACTTTACTCCCATGACAGGAAGAAGTGAAAATCTACCACCGGTGCAGTGCACCGGGACCTTACTCTGGGGGGCTCCCATTGCTGCAGTGCCCCTCAAATCTTTTTTTTTATTTGTTTGTTTAAATTCTCAATGCTCCTGCCCCCCCATAAAATTACAAATAATTAAAAATAATATATATATATATATATATATATATATATATGTCTATATGTCAACTTATTATATATATATATATATATATATATATATATATATATATATATACATAAATATATATATATATATATATACATAAATATATATATATATATATATATATATATATATATATATGTACAGCTATACCTCATTTAACGCAATAGGAGTGCTAAGTGAAACAGCTCTAAATGGGGCAGTATAACATGGGGAAGATAGGGATAGAAGAATGCATAAATAAAACACCAATTTCAATTGAAATTTTTAGTTTTATGAACTTCAAAAAAACAACAAACATAACACCAACACAAACTTAAACATTAAATTATTGATGTTGAAGTTTCTGGCTCATCCTGGAGCTTTATCGTGAATCACCTTTAAATGGGGTAGCTTTAAGTGGGGTATACCTGTATAGATTTATATATATATATATATATAGATATGTATGTATAAGATAAATTAAGCCTTCATAGGAAAGGCATTCTGCTCCATGGTGCTGGCCCTTCTGGTGGCCAAATCTGGTAATGCTTGATTGAGATTAATTTTGCTATTTTTTGTGACCCCTATTCATTTAATCTGGCGGGGGGGGGGGTGTCCTACTCATCCCCCCAAGTTCCTACGCCCCTGTCCCTGTCCAAACCGGTGCAGAAGTGGATGAATATTCAGTGTTTCATATGTGGTATTAAAGGTGTCACAATGATCATTGGAATGTAACCAACTAGTCCCCATGAGTATTGGAAGGTAACCAGCCAGACACCATAAAAATTAGAAGGTAGACAAATGGTTCCCATTAGGTATCCAGTTGGACCCCATGAGCATTGGAAGGTAACAAGCTGGTCCCATGGGCATTGGAAGATAACCAGTTGGTTCCCACAAGCACTGGAAGGTAACAAGTTGTTTCCCAATATCATCAAAAGGAGAGCAACTGGTCCACCTGATTTTTGGAAGGTAACCAGTTGCTTCCCATGAGCGGAGGTTAACCAGCTGATTTCAATTGGAAGGTAATCGACCAGTCCCTATGAGCATTGGAAGGTAATCAGCCAGTCCCTATGAGCACTGGAAGGTAATTGGCCTGTCCACATGAGCATTGGAATGTAACCAGTCTGCCCCCATGATCATTGGAAGGAATCCAGTTGGTTCCTATGATCATTGAAAGATAACCAGACAGTCTCTGTGAGCATTGGAAGGTAACCAGTCTGTCACCATGAGCATTGATAGGTAATCTATTTATTTATATTGTTAAATGGCCACTAACAATGGTGGTCTTTCAACACAATCTAATAGAGACCTCAACAGAATCCACAGTTTTTCCTATTTTCCCTAAATAAACTCTGTGGATGATATCCCTATAGGGAGTCTATCCAAAACAGACACAGGTGGCCAAGAGGACAGGGTGATCACATGATCATACCTGGTGACCTATCTTATTATTGCAGGATTCTGGGACAGAACAACTAAACTGGTAACTCGAACACTGTAAATAAATGTGGGGATCCAGAGGTGGGGGTCTCTGGGAGAGACAATTATTTACAGTCAAATCCTCAAAGCAGAGAAAAAATGGGGCTACGGATTTAAATGACACTGTAGTTCAAGAAAAAAGGCTCTTGTTGGTGTAGTATGAACCAGTCTAAAAACATTAATAGAGGTGGATGTAAAACATTTTTAGAAATGAAAAAAATCTGGATCATAAGGGTGTGTTTTTTTATATATCTGTGGAAGGAGAGAGAGAGAGAGCAGAAGGTTCTGTTAGATAATTGGATCTGAATGAAATTGGCACCACACCCATTCCCCAACCAGACACATGTTACTTGCATCAATAGAAGGCGCTCATCGCAAGCCCCATAGGACTTAGGACCGAAGCACGTAAAATGGCCTAACCACGCAACTAAATCGCAAGCCCAGTAGGACTTAGGCCCGAAGCACGTAAAACAGCCAAACCACGCAAAAGAAAAGACCACCAAAAAAACTCAATTATGCCTCAAATTCACTTACACACTCACACACAGCCCAGGGGGGAGCCAGGGAGCCTGGGAGTGAGGTTGCAAGTTACTCTGAGGCATATTTGCTGTTTTCTCACGTTCGAAAATCGCCTAAGCGAGAAGCACCAAAGGTCCTCAGCGCGGGGCTCGCGATGAGTGCCAAAGGTGCTCAGAGGGTCAAAATCTTCCCATTGTGTGGCAAACCGCATTGCCAGGTTTAAAATGTTATTCCTGACATTTTTGACTGGCAATTTCCTATTATATATATATATATATATATATATATATTATTATTATTTTTTTCTCAAAACTACAAAAATACTACAAATACAACATTTAAGAGGCCGTTTAATTAAATCTGACCTGTGCAGATATATATTTGTTTTCTCTGCATTTTGGATTTTCATTCCACAGATGTTTCCTCCATTTCTTCTGCCAGAACCTTTACGCCTCGTCCCTAATTTGATTTAACGGCTCATTTAGCACAGACATCACGGCTGGATTCTGCACTAGGTGTCTGTCTCATCTCCGCACCCCCACATCACTCCTCTGATTGGATGTGACATGGACCCCCAGTTTAGAGCAGTAGCAAAGCTGACACATTATGTGGGGGTCTGGGGGTCTCTGGGAGAGATAATTATTTACAGTCAATTCCTCAACGCAGAGAAAAAATGGGGGTACAGATCAAAATGACACTGTAGTTCAAGAAAAAAGGCGCTTGTTAATTTAGTATGAACCAGTCCAAAAACATTAGATGCTGTGGGCGTAAAACATTTTTAGAAATAAAAAAATCTGATTTTTATGAAAAAATCATTGCTGTCACTTTCTAAAAGCTGCATCATAAGGGTGTGTTTTTTATATATATGTGGAAGGAGAGAGAGAGCAGAAGATGTTGTTAGATAATTGGATCTGAATGAAAATGTCACCACACTGATTCCCCCTTCCAGAACCAGACACAGGTTGCTTGCATCAATAGATGCAATCATTACTCTCCAGAAATGTTCTTAGTCAGACTCAAAGTTTTCAAACATAAATTTTTTCTGTTGTCTAGTGGTCCATTAATGGAAAAAAAATGCCTATGATGCCCCAGAGTGACAGATTCTCACATTTTGGATCACACCCTCTTCTTTCTGTTCTCTCATATGAATGCTGCAAACTACACCCACAGGAGGACTGCACACTGTCTCATGCTGCTCAGACTCACAGCATGTTATATACTGTATATGGCCGACTATTACACATTTTATTAATGAATTATTACACCAACATTTAAATGAATGTGTGTGTGTAAATTTAGACATAATTTAACTGGCCCACACAGCTGACAATCTGATTTTGTTGCAGGTTACTGAATCAAACTGACATAAATTGCAGGTGATGTTAAATAGTGAGAGCAGATTGTCCATATAGGTATAACTCTGTAAAGGGCCCTGTTAGGTGCGTCAGATGGGCTGGAATATAAACAAGATGTTGCTGAGTCTGTGATAACCTTGGAAATATTTATCTGTCTTGAAAGGAGACAATTCGGCAAAGATGCATTAAACAGACCTTGAGGAGGGAGCTGCTGAAAGGAGACGTCAGGAAGCGGCCTGTGCATTAGTAAGATAGAGTCATGCCAAGGAGCTGTGTGATTATAAGGAGAGAGTCATGACAGGGTGCTGTGTGATTATAAGGAGAGAGAGTCATGCCAAGGAGCTGTGTGATTATAAGGAGAGATTCATGCCAGGGTGCGGTGTGATTATAATAAGAGAGAGTCATGACAGGGTGCGGTGTGATTATAATAAGAGAGAGTCATGACAGGGTGCTGTGTGATTATAAGGAGAGAGTCATGCCAGGGTGCTGTGCAATTATAAGGAGAGAGAGTCATGCCAGGGTGCTGTGTGATTATAAGGAGAGAGAGTCATGCCTGGGAGCTGTGTGATTATAAGGAGAGAGAGTCATGCCAGGGTGCTGTGTGATTATAAGAAGAGAGTCATGCCAGGGTGCTGTATGATTATAAGGAGAGAGTCATGCCAGGGTGCTGTGTGATTATAAGGAGAGAGTCATGCCAGGGTGCTGTGCGATTATAAGGAGAGAGAGTCATGCCAGGGTGCTGTGTGATTATAAGGAGAGAGTCATGCCAGGGTGCTGTGTGATTATAAGGAGAGAGTCATGCCAGGGTGCTGTGCGATTATAAGGAGAGAGAGTCATGCCAGGGTGCTGTGTGATTATAAGAAGAGAGTCATGCCAGGGTGCTGTATGATTATAAGGAGAGAGTCATGACAGGGTGCTGTGTGATTATAAGGAGAGAGTCATGCCAGGGTGCTGTGCGATTATAAGGAGAGAGAGTCATGCCAGGGTGCTGTGTGATTATAAGGAGAGAGTCATGCCAGGGTGCTGTGCGATTATAAGGAGAGAGAGTCATGCCAAGGAGCTGTGTGATTATAAGGAGAGAGAGAGTCATGCCTGGGAGCTGTGTGATTATAAGGAGAGAGAGTCATGCCAAGGAGCTGTGTGATTATAAGACGAGAGAGTCATGCCAGGGTGGTGTGTGATTATAAGGAGAGAGTCATGCCAGGGAGATGCGTGATTATAAGGAGAGAGAGTTATGCCAGGGTTCGGTGTGATTATAAGGAGAGAGAGTTATGCCAGGGTGAGGTGTGATTATAAGGAGAGAGTCATGCCAGGGTGCTGTGTGATTATAAGGAGAGAGAGTTATGCCAGGAAGCTGTGTGATTATAAGGAGACAGAGTCATGCCAGGAAACTGTGTGACTATAAAGAGAGTAATGTCAGGGAGCTGTGTGATTATAAGGAGAGAGTAATGCCAAAAAGCTGTGTGAATATAATGAGAGAGTCATGCCAGAAAGCTGTGTGATAAGGAGACAGTCTTGCCAGGGAGCTGTGTGTTCATAAGGAGGGAGTTATGCCAGGGAGCTGTGTGATTATAAGGAGAGAGTCCTGCCAGGGAGATGTGTAATTGTAAGTAGAGAGAGAGTCATGCTAAGGAGCATTCTGATTATAATGAGAGAGTGTCATGCCAAGGAGCTGTGTGATTATAAGGAGAGAGTCATGTCAGGGAGCTGTGTGATAAGGAGAGAGTCATGCCAGGGAGCTGTGTGATTATAATGAGAGAGTCATGCCAGAAATCTGTGTGATAAGGAGAGAGTCATACCAGGGGGCTGTATGTTTATAAGGAGAGAGTCATGCCAGGGAGCTGTGTGATTTTAAGGAGAGAGTCATTCCAGGGAGCTGAGTGATGATAAGGAGAGAGTTATGCCAGGGAGCTGTGTGATTGTAAGGAGGGGGCTCATGTCAAGGAGCTTTGTGATTATAAGGACAGAGTCATGCTAGGAAGCTGTGTGTTTGTAAGAAGAGAGTCATGACAGGGATCTATATGATTATTATGAGAGAAATATATGCCAGGGAGCTGTGTGATTATAAGGAGAGAGTCATGCCAGTGAGCTGTGTGATTGTAAGGAGGGGGCTCATGCCAAGGAGCTGTTTGAAAAGAAGAGAGTCATGCTAGGGAGCTGTGTGATTATAATGAGAGAGTCATGCCAGGAATCTGTGTGATAAGGAGAGAGTCATGCTAGGGAGCTGTGTGGTTATAAGGAGAGAGTCATGCCAGGAATCTGTGTGATAAGGAGAGAGTCATGCCAGGGGGCTGTGTGATTATAATGAGAGCGTCACGCCAGGGAGCTGTGTGATTATAATGAGAGAGTCATGCCAGGAAGCTGTGTGATTATAAGGAGGGGGCTCATTCCAAGGAGCTGTGTGTTTGTAAGAAGAGAGTCATGACAGGGATCTGTATGATTATTATGAGAGAAATATATGCCAGGGAGCTATGTGATTATAAGGAGAGAGATCATGCCAGTGAGCTGTGTGCTTGTAAGGAGAGAGTCATGCCAGGGAGCTGTGTGATTATAAGGAGGGGGCTCATGCCAAGGAGCTGTGTGAAAAGAAGAGTCATGCCAGGGAGCTGTGTGATTATAATGAGAGAGTCATGCCAGGAATCTGTGTGATAAGGAGAGAGTCATGCTAGGGAGCTGTGTTGTTATAAGGAGAGAGTCATGCCAAGGAGCTGTGTGATAAGGAGAGAGTCATGCCAAGGAGCTGTGTGATAAGGAGAGAGTCATGCAAGGGAGCTGTGTGATTATAAGGAGAGGGAATGATACCATGGAGCTGTGTGATTATAAGGAGAAAGTCAGGCTAGGGTGTGGTGTTATTATGAGGCAAGAGAGTCATGCCAGGGTGCTGTGTGATTATAAGGATAGAGAGTCATGCCAGGGTGCTGTGTGATTATAAGGAGAGAGTCATGTCAGGGAGCTGTATGATTCTCATTAGAGAGTCATGCCAGGAAGCTGTGTGATTATAAGGAGAAAGTCATGATAGGGTGCTGTGTGATTATAATGAGAGATTCATGCTAGGAAGCTGTGTGATTATAAGGAGGGGGCTCATTCCAAGGAGCTGTGTGTTTGTAAGAAGAGAGTCATGACAGGGAGCTGTGTGATTATAATGAGAGAGTCATGCCAGGAAGCTGTGTGATTATAAGGAGGGGGCTCATTCCAAGGAGCTGTGTGTTTGTAAGAAGAGAGTCATGACAGGGATCTGTATGATTATTATGAGAGAAATATATGCCAGGGAGCTGTATGATTATAAGGAGAGAGTCATGCCAGTGAGCTGTGTGCTTGTAAGGAGAGAGTCATGCCAGGGAGCTGTGTGATTATAAGGAGAGAGGTCATGCCAGGGAGCTGTGTGATTATAATAAGAGAGTCATGCCAGGAAGCTGTGTGATTGTAAGGAGGGGGCTCATGCCAAGGAGCTGTGTGAAAAGAAGAGTCATGCCAGGGAGCTGTGTGATTATAATGAGAGAGTCATGCCAGGGAGCTGTGTGATTATAATGAGAGAGTCATGCCAGGGAGCTGTGTGATTATAATGAGAGAGTCATGCCAGGGAGCTGTGTGATTATAATTAGAGAGTCATGCCAGGAATCTGTGTGATAAGGAGAGAGTCATGCTAGGGAGCTGTGTTGTTATAAGGAGAGAGTCATGCCAAGGAGCTGTGTGATAAGGAGAGAGTCATGCCAAGGAGCTGTGTGATAAGGAGAGAGTCATGCCAGGGAGCTGTGTGATTATAAGGAGAGGGAGTGATACCATGGAGCTGTGTGATTATAAGGAGAAAGTCAGGCTAGGGTGTGGTGTTATTATGAGGCAAGAGAGTCATGCCAGGGTGCTGTGTGATTATAAGGAGAGAGTCATGTCAGGGAGCTGTATGATTATCATTGGAGAGTCATGCCAGGATGCTGTGTGATTATAAGGAGAAAGTCATGACAGGGTGCTGTGTGATTATAATGAGAGATTCATGCCAGGAACATGTGTGATAAGAAGAGAGCTGTATGATTATAAGGAGAGAGTCATGCTAGGAAGCTGTGTGATTATAAGGAGGGGGCTCATGCCAAGGAGCTGTGTGATAGTGAGAGAGTCTTGCCAGGGAGCTGTGTGTTTCTAAGTATAGAGAGTCATGCCAGGGGGCTGTGTGATTAGAAGGAGAGAGAGAGTCATGCTAAGGGGCATTCTGATTATAATGAGAGAGAGAGAGTGTCATGCCAAGGAGCTGTGTGATTATAAGGAGAGAGTCATGTCAGGGAGCTGTGTGATAAGGAGAGTGTCATGCCAGGGGGCTGTGTGTTTATAAGGAGAGAGTCATGCCAGGGGGCTGTGTGATTAGAAGGAGAGAGAGAGTCATGCTAAGGGGCATTCTGATTATAATGAGAGAGAGAGAGTGTCATGCCAAGGAGCTGTGTGATTATAAGGAGAGAGTCCTGCCAGGGAGCTGTTTGTTTATAAGAATAGAGAGTCATGCCAGGGAGTTGTGTGATTAGGAGGAGAGAGTTATGCCAGGGAGCTGTGTGATTATAAGGAGAGAGAGAGAGTCATGCTAAGGAGCTTTGTGATTATAAGGAGAGAGTCATGCCAGGAAGCTGCGTGATAAGGAGACAGTGATGCCAGCGAGCGGTGTGATTATAAGGAGAGAGTTATGCCAGGGAGCTGTGTGGTTATATGGATAGAGAGTCTTTCAAGGGCTCTGTGTGATTATAAGGAGAGAGAGTCATGCCAGGGAGCTGGGTGATTATAAGGAGAGAGAGTCAAGCCAGGGTGCTGTGTGATTATCATTAGAGAGTCATGCCAGGGTGCTGTGTGATTATAAGGAGAGGGAGTGATACCATGGAGCTGTGTGATTATAAGGAGAAAGTCATGCCAGGGAGCTGTGTGATTATAAGGAGAGAGAGTAATGCCAGGGTGCTGTGTGATTATAAGGATAGAGAGTCATGCCAGGGAGCTGTGTGATTATAATAAGACAGTCTTGCCAGGGAGCTGTGTGTTTCTAAGTATAGAGAGTCATGCCAGCGAGCTGTGTGATTAGAAGGAGAGAGTCATGCCAGGGAGCTGAGTAATTATAAGGAGAGAGAGAGTCATGCTAAGGGGCATTCTGATTATAATGAGAGAGAGAGTGTCATGCCAAGGAGCTGTGTGATTATAAGGAGAGAGTCATGTCAGGGAGCTGTGTGATAAGGAGAGTGTCATGCCAGGGGGCTGTGTGTTTATAAGGAGAGAGTCATGTCAGGGAGCTGTGTGATAAGGAGAGTGTCATGCCAGGGGGCTGTGTGATTATAAGGAGAGAGTTATGCCAGGGAGCTGTGTGATTATATGGAGAGAGTCATGCCAGGGAGCTGTGTGATTATAAGGAGAGAGTTATGCCAGGGGGGCTGTGTGATTATATGGATAGTGAGTCCTGCCAGGGAGCTGTGTGATTATAAGGAGAGAGTCATGCCAGGGGGCTGTGTGATTATAAGGAGAGAGTTATGCCAGGGAGCTGTGTGATTATATGGAGAGAGTCATGCCAGGGAGCTGTGTGATTATAAGGAGAGAGTCATGTCAGGGAGCTGTGTGATAAGGAGAGTGTCATGCCAGGGGGCTGTGTGTTTATAAGGAGAGAGTTATGTCAGAGAGCTGTGTGATTATAAGGAGAGAGTCATGCCAGGGAGCTGTGTAATTATAAGGAGAGAGACATGTCAGGGAGCTGTGTGATAAGAAGAGAGTCATGACAGGGAACTGTATGATAAAGAGAGAGTCATGCCAGGGGGTTGTGTGTTTATAAGGATAGAGAGTCATGCCAGGGAGCTGTGTGATTATAAGGAGAGAGTCATGCCAGGGTTCTGTGGGATTATAAAGAGAGAGTCATGCCAGGAACTTGTGTGATAAGAAGAGAGCCATGCCAAAGAGCTGTGTGAATATAAGGGGAGAGTCATGCCAGGGAGCTGTATGATTATAATGAGAGAGTCATGCCAGGGAGCTGTGTGATTATAATGAGAGAGAGTCATGCCAGGGAGCTGTGTGATTATAATGAGAGAGTCATGCCAGGGAGCTGTGTGATTATAATGAGAGAGTCATGCCAGGGAGCTGTGTGATTATAATGAGAGAGAGTCATGCCAGGAAGCTGTGTGACAAGGAGACAGTCTTGGCAGGGAGCTGTGTGATTATAATGAGAGAGAGTCATGCCAGGAAGCTGTGTGACAAGGAGACAGTCATGCCAGGGAGCTGTGTGATTATCAGGAGAGAGTCCTGCCAGGGAGATGTGTGTTTCTAAGTATAGAGAGTCATGCCAGCGAGCTGTGTGATTAGAAGGAGAGAGTCATACCAGGGAGCTGTGTGATTATAATGAGAGAGTCATGCCAGGGAGCTGTGTGATAAGGAGACAGTCTTGCCAAGGAGCTGTGTGTTAATAAGGAGAAAGTTATGCCAGGGAGCTGTGTGATTATCAGGAGAGAGTCCTGCCAGGGAGATGTGTGTTTCTAAGTATAGAGAGTCATGCCAGCGAGCTGTGTGATTAGAAGGAGAGAGTCATACCAGGGAGCTGTGTAATTATAAGGAGAGAGAGAGTCATGCTAAGGAGCATTCTGATTATAATGAGAGAGAGAGAGAGTGTCATGCCAAGGAGCTGTGTGATTATAAGGAGAGAGTCATGTCAGGGAGCTGTGTGATAAGGAGAGAGTCATGTCAGGGAGCTGTGTGATAAGGACAGAGTCATGCCAGGGAGCTGTGTGATTATAATGAGAGAGTCATGCCAGAAATCTGTGTGATAAGGAGAGAGTCATGCCAGGGGGCTGTATGTTTATAAGGAGAGAGTCATGCCAGGGAGCTTGTGATTTTAAGGAGAGAGTCATTCCAGGGAGCTGAGTGATGATAAGGAGAGAGTTATGCCAGGGAGCTGTGTGATTGTAAGGAGGGGGCTCATGTCAAGGAGCTTTGTGATTATAAGGACAGAGTCATGCTAGGAAGCTGTGTGTTTGTAAGAAGAGAGTCATGACAGGGATCTATATGATTATTATGAGAGAAATATATGCCAGGGAGCTATGTGATTATAAGGAGAGAGTCATGCCAGTGAGCTGTGTGATTGTAAGGAGGGGGCTCATGCCAAGGAGCTGTTTGAAAAGAAGAGAGTCATGCCAGGGAGCTGTGTGATTATAATGAGAGAGTCATGCCAGGAATCTGTGTGATAAGGAGAGAGTCATGCTAGGGAGCTGTGTGGTTATAAGGAGAGAGTCATGCCAGGAATCTGTGTGATAAGGAGAGAGTCATGCCAGGGGGCTGTGTGATTATAATGAGAGAGTCATGCCAGGAAGCTGTGTGATAAGGAGAGCGTCACGCCAGGGAGCTGTGTGATTATAATGAGAGAGTCATGCCAGGAAGCTGGGTGATTATAAGGAGGGGGCTCATGCCAAGGAGCTGTGTGATAAGGAGAGAGTCATGCCTGGAAGCTGTGTGATTATAATAAGACAGTCTTGCCAGGGAGCTGTGTGATTATATGGAGAGAGTCATGCCAGGGAGCTGTGTGTTTATAAGGAGAGAGTTATGCCAGGGAGCTGTGTGATTATAAGGAGAGAGTCCTGCCAGGGAGCTGTGTGTTTCTAAGAATAGAGAGTCATGCCAGCGAGCTGTGTGATTAGAAGGAGAGAGTCATACCAGGGAGCTGTGTGATTATAATGAGAGAGTCATGCCAGGGAGCTGTGTGATAAGGAGACAGTCTTGCCAAGGAGCTGTGTGTTAATAAGGAGAGAGTTATGCCAGGGAGCTGTGTGATTATCAGGAGAGAGTCCTGCCAGGGAGATGTGTGTTTCTAAGTATAGAGAGTCATGCCAGCGAGCTGTGTGATTAGAAGGAGAGAGTCATACCAGGGAGCTGTGTAATTATAAGGAGAGAGAGAGTCATGCTAAGGAGCATTCTGATTATAATGAGAGAGAGAGAGAGTGTCATGCCAAGGAGCTGTGTGATTATAAGGAGAGAGTCATGTCAGGGAGCTGTGTGATAAGGAGAGAGTCATGTCAGGGAGCTGTGTGATAAGGACAGAGTCATGCCAGGGAGCTGTGTGATTATAATGAGAGAGTCATGCCAGAAATCTGTGTGATAAGGAGAGAGTCATGCCAGGGGGCTGTATGTTTATAAGGAGAGAGTCATGCCAGGGAGCTGTGTGATTTTAAGGAGAGAGTCATTCCAGGGAGCTGAGTGATGATAAGGAGAGAGTTATGCCAGGGAGCTGTGTGATTGTAAGGAGGGGGCTCATGTCAAGGAGCTTTGTGATTATAAGGACAGAGTCATGCTAGGAAGCTGTGTGTTTGTAAGAAGAGAGTCATGACAGGGATCTATATGATTATTATGAGAGAAATATATGCCAGGGAGCTGTGTGATTATAAGGAGAGAGTCATGCCAGTGAGCTGTGTGATTGTAAGGAGGGGGCTCATGCCAAGGAGCTGTTTGAAAAGAAGAGAGTCATGCCAGGGAGCTGTGTGATTATAATGAGAGAGTCATGCCAGGAATCTGTGTGATAAGGAGAGAGTCATGCTAGGGAGCTGTGTGGTTATAAGGAGAGAGTCATGCCAGGAATCTGTGTGATAAGGAGAGAGTCATGCCAGGGGGCTGTGTGATTATAATGAGAGAGTCATGCCAGGAAGCTGTGTGATAAGGAGAGCGTCACGCCAGGGAGCTGTGTGATTATAATGAGAGAGTCATGCCAGGAAGCTGTGTGATTATAAGGAGGGGGCTCATGCCAAGGAGCTGTGTGATAAGGAGAGAGTCATGCCTGGAAGCTGTGTGATTATAATAAGACAGTCTTGCCAGGGAGCTGTGTGATTATATGGAGAGAGTCATGCCAGGGAGCTGTGTGTTTATAAGGAGAGAGTTATGCCAGGGAGCTGTGTGATTATAAGGAGAGAGTCCTGCCAGGGAGCTGTGTGTTTCTAAGAATAGAGAGTCATGCCAGCGAGCTGTGTGATTAGAAGGAGAGAGACATGTCAGGGAGCTGTGTGATAAGGAGAGAGTCATGTCAGGGAGCTGTGTGATAAGGAGAGAGTCATTCCAGGGAGCTGAGTGATGATAAGGAGAGAGTTATGCCAGGGAGCTGTGTGATTATAGATAGAGAGTCCTGCTAGGAAGCTGTGTGATTGTAAGGAGAGGGCTCATGTCAAGGAGCTTTGTGATTATAAAGACAGAGTCATGCCAGGAAGCTGTGTGTTTGTAAGAAGAGAGTCATGACAGGGAGCTGTGTGATTATAAGGAGAGAGTCCTGCCAGGGAGCTGTGTGTTTCTAAGAATAGAGAGTCATGCCAGCGAGCTGTGTGATTAGAAGGAGAGAGTCATGCCAGGGAGCTGTGTAATTATAAGGAGAAAGAGAGTCATGCTAGGGAGCATTCTGATTATAATGAGAGAGAGAGTGTCATGCCAAGGAGCTGTGTGAATATATGGAGAGAGACATGTCAGGGAGCTGTGTAATTATAAGGAGAGAGACATGTCAGGGAGCTGTGTGATAAGGAGAGAGTCATGTCAGGGAGCTGTGTGATAAGGAGAGAGTCATTCCAGGGAGCTGAGTGATGATAAGGAGAGAGTTATGCCAGGGAGCTGTGTGATTATAGATAGAGAGTCCTGCTAGGAAGCTGTGTGATTGTAAGGAGAGGGCTCATGTCAAGGAGCTTTGTGATTATAAAGACAGAGTCATGCCAGGAAGCTGTGTGTTTGTAAGAAGAGAGTCATGACAGGGATCTGTAGGATTATTATGAGAGAAATATATGCCAGGGAGCTGTGTGAATTTAAGTTGCGAGTCATGCCAGTGAGCTGTGTGATTGTAAGGAGAGAGGTCATGCCAGGGAGCTGTGTGATTATAAGGAGAGAGTTATGCCAGGAAGCTGTGTGATTGTAAGGAGGGGGCTCATGACAAGGAGCTGTGTGAAAAGAAGAGAGTCATGCCAGGGAGCTGTGTGATTATAATGAGAGAGTCATGCCAGGAATCTGTGTGATAAGGAGAGAGTCATTTCTAGGGAGCTCTGTGGTTAGAAGGAGAGTCATGCCAAGAAGCTGTGCGATAAGGAGAGAGTCATGCCAGGGAGCTGTGTGATTTTAATGAGAGAGTCATGCCAGGAAGCTGTGTGATAAGGAGAGCGTCACGCCAGGGAGCTGTGTGAATATAAGGGGAGAGTCATGCCAGAAAGCTGTGTGATTTTAAGGAGGGGGCTCATGCCAAGGAGCTGTGTGATAAGGAGAGAGTCATGTCAGGGACCTGTGTGATTAGAAGGAAAGAGTCATGCCAAGAAGCTGTGTGATTATAGGGAGGGGGCTTATGCCAAGGAGCGTTGTGATAGGGAGAGAGTCATGCCTGGGAGCTGTGTGATAATGAGAGAGTCCTGCCAGGGAGCTGTGTTATTATAAGGAGAGACTCATGCCAGGGAGCTGTGTTATTAAAAAGAGAGAGTCATGCTAAGGAGCTGTGTGATTATAAGGAGAGAGTCATGCCAGGAAGCTGTGTGATAAGGAGACAGTCATGCCATGGGGGCTGTGTGTTTATAAGGAGAGGGTTATGCCAGGGAGCTGTGTGGTTATATGGATAGAGAGTCTTTCAAGGGCTCTGTGTGATTATGAGGAGAGAGAGTCATGCCAGGGAGCTGTGTGATTATAAGGAGAGAGAGTCATGCCAGGGTGCTGTGTGATTATAAGGATAGAGAGTCATGCCAGGGTGCTGTGTGATTATATGGAGAGAGAGTAATGCCAGGGTGCTGTGTGATTTTAAGGATAGAGAGTCATGCCAGGGAGCTGTGTGATTATAAGGAGAGAGTCATGCCAGGGAGCTGTGTGATTATCATTAGAGAGTCATGCCAGTGAGCTGTGTGATTATAAGGAGAAAGTCATGATAGGGTACAGTGTGTTTATATGGAGAGAGAGTCATGCCAGGGTGCTGTGTGATTATAAGGATAGAGAGTCATGCCAAGGAGCTGTGTGATTATAAGGATAGAGAGTCATGCCAGGGTTCTGTGTGTTTATAATGAGAGATTCATGCCAGGAACATGTGTGATAAGAAGAGAGCCATGCCAGAGAGCTTTATGATTATAAGGAGAGAGTCATGCTAGGAAGCTTTGTGATTATAAGGAGGGGGCTCATGCCAAGGAGCTGTGTGATAAGGAGAGAGTCATGCCAGGAAGCTGTGTGATTATAATAAGACAGTCTTGCCAGGGAGCTGTGTGTTTATAAGGAGAGAGTCCTGCCAGAGATCTGTGTAATTATAAGGAGAAAGAGAGTCATGCTAGGGAGCATTCTGATTATAATGAGAGAGAGTGTCATGCCAAGGAGCTGTGTGATTATAAGGAGAGAGTCATGTCAGGGAGCTGTGTGATAAGGAGAGAGAGTCATGCCAGGGGGCTGTGTGTTTATAAGCAGAGAGTTATGTCAGGGAGCTGTGTGATTATAAGGAGAGAGTCATGCCAGGGGGCTGTGTGTTTATAAGAAGAGAGTTATGTCAGGGAGCTATGTGATTATAAGGAGAGAGTTATGCCAGGGGGCTGTGTGTTTATAAGAAGAGAGTTATGTCAGGGAGCTGTGTGATTATATGGAGAGAGTTATGTCAGGGAGCTGTGTGATTATAAGGAGAGAGTTATGCCAGGGAGCTGTGTGATTATATGGAGAGAGTCATGCCATGGAGCTGTGTGATTATAAGGAGAGAGTTATGCCAGGGAGCTGTGTGATTATATGGATAGAGAGTCCTGCCAGCGAGCTGTGTGATTAGAAGGAGAGAGTCATGCCAGGAAGCTGTGTGTTTCTAAGTATAGAGAGTCATGTCAGCGAGCTGTGTGATTAAAAGGAGAGAGTCATGCCAGGGAGCTGTGTAATTATAAGGAGAGAGAGAGTCATGCTAAGGAGCATTCTGATTATAATGAGAGAGAGAGTGTCATGCCAAGGGGCTGTGTGATTATAAGGAGAGAATCATGTCAGGGAGCTGTGTGATAAGGAGAGAGTCATGCCAGGGGGCTGTGTGTTTATAAGGAGAGAGTTATGCCAGGGGGCTGTGTGTTTATAAGGAGAGAGTTGTGCCAGGGAGCTGTGTAATTGTAAGAAGAAAGTCATGACAGGGATCTGTATGATTATTTTGAGAGAAATATATGCGAGGGAGCTGTATGATTATAAGGAGAGAGAGTCATGCCAGTGAGCTGCGTGGTTGTAAGGAGTGAGGTCATACCAGTGAGCTGTGTGATTGTAAGGAGAGAGAGTCATGCCAGTGAGCTGCGTGGTTGTAAGGAGTGAGGTCATGCCAGTGAGCTGTGTGGTTGTAAGGAGTGAGGTTATGCCAGTGAGCTGTGTGATTATAATAAGAGAGTCATGCCAGAGAGCTGTGTGATTGTAAGGAGACAGGTCATGCCAGTGAGCTGTGTGATTATAATAAGAGAGTCATGCCAGGAAGCTGTGTGATTGTAAGTAGGGGACTCATGCCAAGGAGCTGTGTGAAAAGAAGAGAGTCATGCCAGCGAGCTGTGTGATTATAAGGAGAGAGTCCTGCCAGAGAGCTGTGTAATTATAAGGAGAAAGAGAGTCATGCTAGGGAGCATTCTGATTATAATGAGAGAGAGAGTGTCATGCCAAGGAGCTGTGTGATTATAAGGAGAGAGTCATGTCAGGGAGCTGTGTGATAAGGAGAGAGTCATCCCAGTGGGCTGTGTGTTTATAAGGAGAGAGTTATGCCAGGGAGCTGTGTGATTATAAGGAGAGAGTTATGCCAGGGAGATGTGTGACTATAAGGAGAGAGTCCTGCCAGGGAGCTGTGTGTTTCTAAGTATAGAGAGTCATGCCAGCGAGCTGTGTGATTAGAAGGAGAGAGTCATGCCAGGGAGCTGTGTAATTATAAGGAGAGAGAGAGTCATGCTAAGGGGCATTCTCATTATAATGAGAGAGAGTGTGTCATGCCAAGGAGCTGTGTGATTATAAGGAGAGAGTCATGTCAGGGAGCTGTGTGATAAGGAGAGAGTCATGCCAGGGAGCTGTGTGATTATATGGAGAGAGTCGTGCCAGGGAGCTGTGTGATTATAAGGAGAGAGACATGTCAGGGAGCTGTGTGATAAGGTGAGAGTCATGTCAGGGAACTGTGTGATAAGGAGAGAGTCATGCCAGGGAGCTGTGTGATTATATGGAGAGAGTCATGCCAGGGAGCTGTGTGATTATAAGGAAAGAGAGTCATGCCAGGGAGCTGTGTGATTATAAGGAGAGAGTCATGCCAGGGTTCTGTGGGATTATAATGAGAGAGTCATGCCAGGAACATGTGTGATAAGAAGAGAGCCATGCCAGAGAGCTGTGTGAATATAAGGGGAGAGTCATGCCAGGGAGCTGTATGATTATAAGGAGAGAGTCATGCTAAGAAGCTGTGTGTTTATAAGGAGGGGGCTCATGCCAAGGAGCTGTGTGATAAGGAGAGAGTCATGCCTGGAAGCTGTGTGATTATAATAAGACAGTCTTGCCAGGGAGCTGTGTGTTTATAAGGAGAGAGTCCTGCCAGGGAGCTGTGTGTTTCTAAGAATAGAGAGTCATGCCAGCGAGCTGTGTGATTAGAAGGAGAGAGTCATGCCAGGGAGCTGTGTAATTATAAGGAGAAAGAGAGTCATGCTAGGGAGCATTCTGATTATAATGAGAGAGAGAGTGTCATGCCAAGGAGCTGTGTGATTATAAGGAGAGAGTCATGTCAGGGAGCTGTGTGATAAGGAGAGAGTCATGCCAGGGGGCTGTGTGTTTATACGAAGAGAGTTATGTCAGGGAGCTGTGTGATTATATGGAGAGAGTCCTGCCAGGGTGCTGTGTGATTATAAGGATAGAGAGTCATGCCAGGGAGCTGTGTGATTATATGGAGAGAGAGTAATGCCAGGGTGCTGTGTGATTATAAGGATAGAGAGTCATGCCAGGGAGCTGTGTGATTATATGGAGAGAGAGTCATGCCAGGGTGCTGTGTGATTATAAGGATAGAGAGTCATGTCAGGGAGCTGTGTGATTATATGGAGAGAGTTATGTCAGGGAGCTGTGTGATTATATGGAGAGAGTCATGCCATGGAGCTGTGTGATTATAAGGAGAGAGTTATGCCAGGGAGCTGTGTGATTATATGGATAGAGAGTCCTGCCAGGGAGCTGTGTGATTAGAAGGAGAGAGTCATGCCAGGAAGCTGTGTGATTATATGGAGAGAGTCATGCCAGGGGTCTGTGTGTTTATAAGGATAGAGAGTCATGCCAGGGAGCTGTGTGATTATAAGGAGAGAGTCATGCCAGGGTTCTGTGGGATTATAATGAGAGAGTCATGCCAGGAACATGTGTGATAAGAAGAGAGCCATGCCAGAGAGCTGTGTGAATATAAGGGGAGAGTCATGCCAGGGAGCTGTATGATTATAAGGAGAGAGTCATGCTAAGAAGCTGTGTGTTTATAAGGAGGGGGCTCATGCCAAGGAGCTGTGTGATAAGGAGAGAGTAATGCCTGGAAGCTGTGTGATTATAATAAGACAGTCTTGCCAGGGAGCTGTGTGTTTATAAGGAGAGAGTTATGCCAGGGAGCTGTGTGATTATAAGGAGAGAGTCCTGCCAGGGAGCTGTGTGTTTCTAAGAATAGAGAGTCATGCCAGCGAGCTGTGTGATTAGAAGGAGAGAGTCATGCCAGGGAGCTGTGTAATTATAAGGAGAAAGAGAGTCATGCTAGGGAGCTGTGTGATTATAAGGAGAGAGTCATGTCAGGGAGCTGTGTGATAAGGAGAGAGTAATGCCAGGGGGCTGTGTGATTATAAGGAGAGAGTCCTGCCAGGGAGCTGTGTGAATATATGGAGAGAGAGTCATGCCAGTGAGCTGCGTGGTTGTAAGAGAATAGGTCATGCCCGGGAGCTGTGTGATTTTCAGGAGAGAGTCATGCCAGGGAGCTGTGTAATTATAAGGAGAGAGTCATGTCAGGGAGCTGTGTGATAAGGAGAGAGTCATTCCAGGAAGCTGAGTGATGATAAGGAGAGAGTTATGCCAGGGAGCTGTGTGATTATAGATAGAGAGTCCTACCAGGAAGCTGTGTGATTGTAAGGAGGGGGCTCATGTCAAGGAGCTTTGTGATTATAAGGACAGAGTCATGCCAGGAAGCCGTGTGTTTGTAAGAAGAGAGTCATGACAGGGATCTGTAGGATTATTATGAGAGAAATATATGCCAGGGAGCTATGTGATTATAAGGAGAGAGTCATGCCAGTGAGCTGTGTGATTGTAAGGAGAGAGTCATGCCAGGGAGCTGTGTGATTATAAGGAGAGAGTCATGCCAGGAAGCTGTGTGATTATAAGGAGGGGGCTCATGACAAGGAGCTGTGTGAAAAGAAGAGAGTCATGCCAGGGAGCTGTGTGATAAGGAGAGCGTCACGCCAGGGAGCTGTGTGAATATAAGGGGAGAGTCATGCCAGAAAGCTGTGTGATTATAAGGAGGGAGCTCATGACAAGGAGCTGTTTGATAAGGAGAGAGTCGTGTCAGGGAGCTGTGTGATTATAATGAGAGAGTCATGTCAGGAAGCTGTGTGATTTTAAGGAGGGGGCTCATGCCAAGGAGCTGTGTGATAAGGAGAGAGTCATGTCAGGGACCTGTGTGATTAGAAGGAAAGAGTCATGCCAAGAAGCTGTGTGATTATAAGGAGGGGGCTTATGCCAAGGAGCTGTGTGATAGGGAGAGAGTCATGCCAGGGAGCTGTGTGATAATGAGAGAGTCCTGCCAGGGAGCTGTGTGTTTATAAGAATAGAGAGTCATGCCAGGGATCTGTGTGATTAGAAGGAGAGACTCATGCCAGGGAGCTGTGTTATTATAAGGAGAGAGTCATGCTAAGGAGCTGTGTGATAAGGAGACAGTCATGCCATGGGGGCTGTGTGTTTATAAGGAGAGGGTTATGCCAGGGAGCTGTGTGGTTATATGGATAGAGAGTCTTTCAAGGGCTCTGTGTGATTATAAGGAGAGAGAGTCATGCCAGGGAGCTGTGTGATTATAAGGAGAGAGAGTCATGCCAGGGTGCTGTGTGATTATAAGGATAGAGAGTCATGCCAGGGAGCTGTGTGATTATATGGAGAGAGAGTAATGCCAGGGTGCTGTGTGATTATAAGGATAGAGAGTCATGCCAGGGAGCTGTGTGATTATATGGAGAGAGAGTCATGCCAGGGTGCTGTGTGATTATAAGGATAGAGAGTCATGCCAGGGAGCTGTGTGATTATATGGAGAGAGAGTAATGCCAGGGTGCTGTGTGATTATAAGGAGAGAGTCATGCCAGGGAGCTGTGTGATTATCATTAGAGAGTCATGCCAGTGAGCTGTGTGATTATAAGGAGAAAGTCATGATAGGGTGCAGTGTGATTATATGGAGAGAGAGTAATGCCAGGGTGCTGTGTGATTATAAGGATAGAGAGTCATGCCAGGGAGCTGTGTGATTATAAGGATAGAGAGTCATGCCAGGGTTCTGTGTGATTATAATGAGAGATTCATGCCAGGAACATGTGTGATAAGAAGAGAGCCATGCCAGAGAGCTGTGTGAATATAAGGGGAGAGTCACGTCAGGGAGCTGTATGATTATAAGGAGAGTCATGCTAGGAAGCTGTGTGATTATGGAGAGAGTTATGTCAGGGAGCTGTGTGATTATATGGAGAGAGTCATGCCATGGAGCTGTGTGATTATAAGGAGAGAGAGTTATGCCAGGGTGAGGTGTGATTATAAGGAGAGAGTCATGCCAGGGTGCTGTGTGATTATAAGGAGAGAGAGTTATGCCAGGGAGCTGTGTGATTATAAGGAGAGAGTCCTGCCAGAGATCTGTGTAATTATAAGGAGAAAGAGAGTCATGCTAGGGAGCATTCTGATTATAATGAGAGAGAGAGAGTGTCATGCCAAGGAGCTGTGTGATTATAAGGAGAGAGTCATGTCAGGGAGCTGTGTGATAAGGAGAGAGTCATGCCAGGGGGCTGTGTGTTTATACGAAGAGAGTTATGTCAGGGAGCTGTGTGATTATATGGAGAGAGTTATGTCAGGGAGCTGTGTGATTATATGGAGAGAGTTATGTCAGGGAGCTGTGTGATTATATGGAGAGAGTCATGCCATGGAGCTGTGTGATTATAAGGAGAGAGTTATGCCAGGGAGCTGTGTGATTATATGGATAGAGAGTCCTGCCAGGGAGCTGTGTGATTAGAAGGAGAGAGTCATGCCAGGAAGCTGTGTGATTTTAAGGAGAGAGTCATGCCAGGGAGCTGTGTGATTAAAAGGAGAGAGTCATGCCAGGGAGCTGTGTAATTATAAGGAGAGAGAGAGAGTCATGCTAAGGAGCATTCTGATTATAATGAGAGAGAGAGTGTCATGCCAAGGGGCTGTGTGATTATAAGGAGAGAGTCATGTCAGGGAGCTGTGTGATAAGGAGAGAGTCATGCCAGGGGGCTGTGTGTTTATAAGGAGAGAGTTATGCCAGGGTGCTGTGTGTTTATAAGGAGAGAGTTGTGCCAGGGAGCTGTGTGATTGTAAGGAGACAGGTCATGCCAGTGAGCTGTGTGCTTGTAAGGAGAGAGTCATGCCAGGGAGCTGTGTGATTATAAGGAGAGAGGTCATGCCAGGGAGCTGTGTGATTGTAAGGAGAGAGGTCATGCCAGTGAGCTGTGTGCTTGTAAGGAGAGAGGTCATGCCAGTGAGCTGTGTGCTTGTAAGGAGAGAGTCATGCCAGGGAGCTGTGTGCTTGTAAGGAGTGAGGTCATGCCAGGGAGCTGTGTGATTATGAGAGAGGTCATGCCAGGGAGCTGTGTGATTATAGTAAGAGAGTCATGCCAGGAAGCTGTGTGATTGTAAGTAGGGGACTCATGCCAAGGAGCTGTGTGAAAAGAAGAGAGTCATGCCAGCGAGCTGTTTGATTATAAGAAGAGAGTCCTGCCAGAGAGCTGTGTAATTATAAGGAGAGAGTTATGCCAGGGGGCTGTGTGTTTATAAGGAGAGAGTTGTGCCAGGGATCTGTATGATTATTATGAGAGAAATATATGCCAGGGAGCTGTATGATTATAAGGAGAGAGAGTTATGCCAGGGTGAGGTGTGATTATAAGGAGAGAGTCATGCCAGGGTGCTGTGTGATTATAAGGAGAGAGAGTTATGCCAGGGAGCTGTGTGATTATAAGGAGAGAGTCCTGCCAGAGATCTGTGTAATTATAAGGAGAAAGAGAGTCATGCTAGGGAGCATTCTGATTATAATGAGAGAGAGAGAGAGTGTCATGCCAAGGAGCTGTGTGATTATAAGGAGAGAGTCATGTCAGGGAGCTGTGTGATAAGGAGAGAGTCATGCCAGGGGGCTGTGTGTTTATACGAAGAGAGTTATGTCAGGGAGCTGTGTGATTATATGGAGAGAGTTATGTCAGGGAGCTGTGTGATTATATGGAGAGAGTTATGTCAGGGAGCTGTGTGATTATATGGAGAGAGTCATGCCATGGAGCTGTGTGATTATAAGGAGAGAGTTATGCCAGGGAGCTGTGTGATTATATGGATAGAGAGTCCTGCCAGGGAGCTGTGTGATTAGAAGGAGAGAGTCATGCCAGGAAGCTGTGTGATTTTAAGGAGAGAGTCATGCCAGGGAGCTGTGTGATTAAAAGGAGAGAGTCATGCCAGGGAGCTGTGTAATTATAAGGAGAGAGAGAGAGTCATGCTAAGGAGCATTCTGATTATAATGAGAGAGAGAGTGTCATGCCAAGGGGCTGTGTGATTATAAGGAGAGAATCATGTCAGGGAGCTGTGTGATAAGGAGAGAGTCATGCCAGGGGGCTGTGTGTTTATAAGGAGAGAGTTATGCCAGGGTGCTGTGTGTTTATAAGGAGAGAGTTGTGCCAGGGAGCTGTGTGATTGTAAGGAGTGAGGTTATGCCAGTGAGCTGTGTGATTGTAAGGAGACAGGTCATGCCAGTGAGCTGTGTGCTTGTAAGGAGAGAGTCATGCCAGGGAGCTGTGTGATTATAAGGAGAGAGGTCATGCCAGGGAGCTGTGTGATTGTAAGGAGAGAGGTCATGCCAGTGAGCTGTGTGCTTGTAAGGAGAGAGTCATGCCAGGGAGCTGTGTGCTTGTAAGGAGTGAGGTCATGCCAGGGAGCTGTGTGATTATAGTAAGAGAGTCATGCCCGGAAGCTGTGTGATTGTAAGTAGGGGACTCATGCCAAGGAGCTGTGTGAAAAGAAGAGAGTCATGCCAGCGAGCTGTTTGATTATAAGAAGAGAGTCCTGCCAGAGAGCTGTGTAATTATAAGGAGAAAGAGAGTCATGCTAGGGAGCATTCCGATTATAATGAGAGAGAGAGTGTCATGCCAAGGGGCTGTGTGATTATAAGGAGAGAGTCATGTCAGGGAGCTGTGTGATAAGGAGAGAGTCATGCCAGGGGGCTGTGTGTTTATAAGGAGAGAGTTATGCCAGGGGGCTGTGTGTTTATAAGGAGAGAGTTGTGCCAGGGATCTGTATGATTATTATGAGAGAAATATATGCCAGGGAGCTGTATGATTATAAGGAGAGAGTCATGCCAGTGAGCTGTGTGATTGTAAGGAGAGAGAGTCATGCCAGTGAGCTGCGTGGTTGTAAGGAGAGAGAGAGAGTCATGCCAAGGAGCTGTGTGATTATAAGGAGAGAGGTCATGTCAGGGAGCTGTGTGATTATAATAAGAGAGTCATGCCAGGAAGCTGTGTGATAAGGAGAGAGTCCTGCTAGGGAGCTGTGTAGTTATAAGGAGAGAGTCGGGTCAGGGAGCTGTGTGATTATAATGAGAGTGTCATTTCAGGAAGCTGTGTGATTATAAGGAGGGGGCTCATGACAAGGAGCCATGTGATAAGGAGAGAGTCATGTCAGCGACCTGTGTGATTAGAAGGAAAGAGTCATGCCACGAAGCTGTGTGATTATAGGGAGGGGGCTTATGCCAAGGAGCGGTGTGATAATGAGAGAGTCATGCCAGGGAGCTGTGTAATTAGGAGAGAGTCATGCCAGGAATCTGTGTGATAAGGAGAGAGTCATGCTAGGGAGCTGTGTGGTTATAAGGAGAGAGTCATGCCAAGGAGCTGTGTGATTAGGAGAGAGTCATGCCAGGGAGCTGTGTGATTCTAATGAGAGAGTCATGCCAGGAAGCTGTGTGTTAAGGAGAGAGTCATGCCAGGGAGCTGTGTGATTATAAGGAGGGGGCTCATGCCAAGGAGCTGTGTGATAAGGAGAGAGTCATGTCAGGGACCTGTGTGATTAGAAGGAAAGAGTCATGCCAAGAAGCTGTGTGATTATAGGGAGGGGGCTTATGCCAAGGAGATGTGTGATAGGGAGAGTGTCATGCCAGGGAGCTGTGTGATAATAAGAGAGTCCTGCCAGGAATCTGTGTGATAAGGAGAGAGTCATGCTAGGGAGCTGTGTAGTTATAAGGAGAGAGTCATGCCAAGGAGCTGTGTGATAAGGACAGAGTCATGCCAGGGAGCTGTGTGATTATATTGAGAGAGTCATGCCAGGAAGCTGTGTGATAAGGAGAGAGTCACGCCAGGGAGCTGTGTGAATATAAGGGGAGAGTCATGCCAGGAAGCTGTGTGATTATAAGGAGGGGGCTCATGCCAAGGAGCTGTTTGATAAGGAGAGAGTCGGGTCAGGGAGCTGTGTGATTATAATGAGAGTGTCATTTCAGGAAGCTGTGTGATTATAAGGAGGGGGCTCATGACAAGGAGCCGTGTGATAAGGAGAGAGTCATGTCAGGGACCTGTTTGATTAGAAGGAAAGAGTCATGCCATGAAGCTGTGTGATTATAGGGAGGGGGCTTATGCCAAGGAGCTGTGTGATAATGAGAGAGTCATGCCAGGGAGCTGTGTAATTAGGAGAGAGTCATGCCAGGAATCTGTGTGATAAGGAGAGAGTCATGCTAGAGAGCTGTGTGGTTATAAGGAGAGAGTCATGCCAAGGAGCTGTGTGATTAGGAGAGAGTCATGCCAGGGAGCTGTGTGATTCTAATGAGAGAGTCATGCCAGGAAGCTGTGTGATTATAAGGAGGGGGCTCATGCCAAGGAGCTGTGTGATAAGGAGAGAGTCATGTCAGGGACCTGTGTGATTAGAAGGAAAGAGTCATGCCAAGAAGCTGTGTGATTATAGGGAGGGGGCTTATGCCAAGGAGATGTGTGATAATAAGAGAGTCATGCCAGGGAGCTGTGTGATTAGAAGGAGAGAGTCATGCCAGGGAGCTGTGTGATTATAAGGAGAGAGAGAGTCATGCTTAGGAGCTGTGTGATTATAAGGAGAGAGTCATGCCAGGAAGCTGTGTGATAAGGAGAGAGTCCTGCCAGGGAGCTGTTTGTTTATAAGAAGAGAGTCATGCTAGGGAGCTGTGTGATTATATGGATAGAGAGTCCTGCCAGGGAGCTGTGTGATTATAAGAAGAGAGTCATGTTAGGGAGCTGTGTGATTATAAGGAGAGAGTTATGCCAGCAAGCTGTGTGATTGTAAGGAGGGGCTCATGTCAAGGAGCTGTGTGATTATAAGGACAGAGTCATGCAAGTGAGCTGCGTGATTGTAATGAGAGAGTCATGCCAGAAAGCTGTGTTATAAAGAGAGAGTCATGCCAGGAAGCTGTGTGATTGTAAGGAAAGAGTCATGCCAGGAAGCTGTGTGAAAAGAAGAGAGTCATGCCAGGGAGCTGTGTGATTATAAGAAGAGAGTCATGTTAGGGAGCTGTGTGATTATAAGGAGAGAGTTATGCCAGCAAGCTGTGTGATTGTAAGGAGGGGCTCATGTCAAGGAGCTGTGTGATTATAAAGATGGGATCATGCCAAGGAGCTTTGTGATTATAAGGACAGAGTCATGCAAGTGAGCTGCGTGATTGTAATGAGAGAGTCATGCCAGAAAGCTGTGTTATAAAGAGAGAGTCATGCCAGGAAGCTGTGTGATTGTAAGGAGAGAGTCATGCCAGGAAGCTGTGTGATTGTAAGGAGGGTCTCATGCCAAGGAGCAGTGTGAAAAGAAGAGAGTCATGCCAGGGAGCTGTGTGATTATAATGAGAGAGTCATGCCAGGAATCTGTGTGATAAGAAGAGAGGTCATGCCAGGGTGCTGTGTGATTATGAGGAGAGAGTAATGCCAGTGAGCTGTGTGATAAGGAGAGAGTCATGCCAGGGAGCTGTGTGATTATAATGAGAGAGTCATGCCAGGAACCTGTGTGATAAAGGGAGGGTCTTGTCAGGGATCTGTGTGTTTTTAAGGAGAGCGTCCTGCCTGGGAGCTGTGGGATTAGAAGGAAAGAGTAATGCCAGGAAGCTGTGTGATTATAAGGAGAGAGTCATGCTAGGGAGCTATGTGATTCTAATGAGAGAGTCATGCCAGGGAGCTGTGTGATTATAATGAGAGAGTCATGCCAAGTAGCTGTGTTATTATATTGATAGTCATGCCAGGGGGCTGTGTGTTTATAAGGATAGAGAGTCCTGAACGGGAGCTGTGTCCTTATAAGGAGAGAGTCATGCCAGGAAGCTGTGTTATTGTAAGGAAAGAGTCATGTCAAGGAGCTGTGTGATTGGGGTCATGCCAAGGAGTTCTGTGATTGTAAGAAGAGAGTCATGCCATGAAGTAGTGTTGTGATAAGGAAATAGTCATGCCAGGGTGCTTTGTGATTATAAGGAGAGAGTCATTCCGGGAACCTGTGTGATAAGGAGAGAGTCATGCTAGGGAGCTGTGAGTTTATAAGGAGATAGTCGTGCCAGGAAGCTGTGTGATTATAAGGAGAGAGTCATGCCAGGAAGCTGTGAGATTGTAAGGAGGGGTTCATACCAAGGAGCTGTGTGATAAGGGGAGAGTCATGCTAGGGAGCATCGTGATTATAAGTTGAGAGTCATGCCAGTTAGTTGTGCAATGATAAGGAAATAGTGTTGCCAGGGATCTGTATGAATATTATGAGAGAGAGTCATGGCAGGTTTCTAGGTGATTATAAGGAGAGAGTCATGCCAGGAAGCTGTGTGATTGTAAGGAGTGTGGTCATGCCAGGGAGCTGTGTGATTATAAAGAGAGTCATGCCAGGAAGCTGTGTGATTGTAAGGAGGGGGTTTATGCAAAGGAGCTGTGTGATAAGGAGAGAGTCATGCTAGGGAGCTGTGTGATTATAAGGAGAGAGTCATGCCAGGGAGCTGTGTGATTATATGGATAGAGAGTCCTGCTAGGGAGCTGTGTGATTGTAATGAGAGAGTCATGCCAGAAAGCTTTGTGATAAGGAGAGAGTCATGCTAGGGAGCTATGTGATTATAATGAGAGAGTCATGCCAAGGAGCTGTGTTATTATAATGATAGAGTCATGCCAGGGGGCTGTGTGTTTATAAGGAGAGAGTTATGCCATGGAGCTGTTTGATTATAAGGATAGAGAGTCCTGCCAGGGAGCTGTGTCCTTATAAGGAGAGAGTCATACTAGGAAGCTGTGTTATTGTAAGGAAAGAGTCATGTCAAGGAGCTGTGTGTTTATAAGGAGGGGGTCATGCCAAGGAGCTTTTCTGATTAAAAGGAGAGAGTCATGCCAGGAAGCTGTGTGATTGTAAGAAGAGCGTCATGCCATGGAGTGGTGTGATGATAAGTAAAGAGTCATGCCAGGGTGCTTTGTGATTATAAGGAGATAGTCGTGCCAGGAAGCTGTGTGATTATAAGGAGAGAGTCACGCCAGGAAGCTGTGTGATTGTAAGTAGAGAGTCACGCCAGGAAGCTGTGAGATTGTAAGGAGGGGTTCATACCAAGGAGCTGTGTGATAAGGGGAGAGTCATGCTAGGGAGCATTGTGATTATAAGTAGAGAGTCATTCCAGTTAGTTGTGCAATGATAAGGAAAGAGTGTTGCCAGGGATCTGTATGAATATTATATGAGAGTCATGGCAGGGAGCTGTGTGATTATAAGAAGAGAGTCATGTTAGGGAGCTGTGTGATTATAAGGAGAGAGTTATGCCAGCAAGCTGTGTGATTGTAAGGAGGGGCTCATGTCAAGGAGCTGTGTGATTATAAAGATGGGATCATGCCAAGGAGCTTTGTGATTATAAGGACAGAGTCATGCAAGTGAGCTGCGTGATTGTAATGAGAGAGTCATGCCAGAAAGCTGTGTTATAAAGAGAGAGTCATGCCAGGAAGCTGTGTGATTGTAAGGAGAGAGTCATGCCAGGAAGCTGTGTGATTGTAAGGAGGGGCTCATGCCAAGGAGCAGTGTGAAAAGAAGAGAGTCATGCCAGGGAGCTGTGTGATTATAATGAGAGAGTCATGCCAGGAATCTGTGTGATAAGAAGAGAGGTCATGCCAGGGTGCTGTGTGATTATGAGGAGAGAGTAATGCCAGTGAGCTGTGTGATAAGGAGAGAGTCATGCCAGGGAGCTGTGTGATTATAATGAGAGAGTCATGCCAGGAACCTGTGTGATAAAGGGAGGGTCTTGTCAGGGATCTGTGTGTTTTTAAGGAGAGCGTCCTGCCTGGGAGCTGTGGGATTAGAAGGAGAGAGTCATGCTAGGGAGCTATGTGATTCTAATGAGAGAGTCATGCCAGGGAGCTGTGTGATTATAATGAGAGAGTCATGCCAGGTAGCTGTGTTATTATATTGATAGAGTCATGCCAGGGGGCTGTGTGTTTATAAGGAGAGAGTTATGTCAGGGAACTGTGTGATTATAAGGATAGAGAGTCCTGAACGGGAGCTGTGTCCTTATAAGGAGAGAGTCATGCCAGGAAGCTGTGTTATTGTAAGGAAATAGTCATGTCAAGGTGCTGTGTGATTGGGGTCATGCCAAGGAGTTCTGTGATTAAAAGGAGATAGTCATGCCAGGAAGCTGTGTGATTGTAAGAAGAGAGTCATGCCATGAAGTAGTGTTGTGATAAGGAAATAGTCATGCCAGGGTGCTTTGTGATTATAAGGAGAGAGTCATTCCGGGAACCTGTGTGATAAGGAGAGAGTCATGCTAGGGAGCTGTGTGATTATAAGGAGATAGTCGTGCCAGGGATCTGTATGAATATTATAAGAGAGTCATGGCAGGGAGCTGTGTGATTGTAAGTAGAGAGTCATGCCAGAAAGCTGTGAGATTGTAAGGAGGGGTTCATACCAAGGAGCTGTGTGATAAGGGGAGAGTCATGCTAGGGAGCATTGTGATTATAAGTAGAGAGTCATGCCAGGGAGCTGTGTGATTATAAGGAGAGAGTCATGCCAGTTAGTTGTGCAATGATAAGTAATAGTGTTGCCAGGGATCTGTATGAATATTATGAGAGAGAGTCATGGCAGGTAGCTAGGTGATTATAAGGAGATAGGCATGCCAGGAAGCTGTGTGATTGTAAGGAGAGAGGTCATGCCAGGGAGCTGTGTGATTATAAGGAGAGAGTCATGCCAGGAAGCTGTGTGATTGTAAGGAGTGAGGTCATGCCAGGGAGCTGTGTGATTATAAGGAGAGTCATGCCAGGAAGCTGTGTGATTGTAAGGAGGGGGTTTATGCCAAGGAGCTGTGTGATAAGGAGAGAGTCATGCTAGGGAGCTGTGTGATTATAAGGAGAGAGTCATGCCAGGGAGCTGTGTGATTATATGGATAGAGAGTCCTGCTAGGGAGCTGTGTGATTGTAATGAGAGAGTCATGCCAGAAAGCTTTGTGATAAGGAGAGAGTCATGCTAGGGAGCTATGTGATTCTAATGAGAGAGTCATGCCAGGGAGCTGTGTTATTATAATGATAGAGTCATGCCAGGGGGCTGTGTGTTTATAAGGAGAGAGTTATGCCATGGAGCTTTTTGATTATAAGGATAGAGAGTCCTGCCAGGGAGCTGTGTCCTTATAAGGAGAGAGTCATGCCAGGAAGCTGTGTTATTGTAAGGAAAGAGTCATGTCAAGGAGCTGTGTGTTTATAAGGAGGGGGTCATGCCAAGGAGCTTTTCTGATTAAAATGAGAGAGTCATGCCAGGAAGCTATGTGATTGTAAGAAGAGCGTCATGCCATGGAGTGGTTTGATGATAAGTAAAGAGTCATGCCAGGGTGCTTTGTGATTATAAGGAGAGAGTCGTGCCAGGAAGCTGTGTGATTATAAGGAGAGAGTCATGCCAGGAAGCTGTGTGATTGTAAGTAGAGAGTCACGCCAGGAAGCTGTGAGATTGTAAGGAGGGATTCATACCAAGGAGCTGTGTGATAAGGGGAGAGTCATGCTAGGGAGCATTGTGATTATAAGTAGAGAGTCATTCCAGTTAGTTGTGCAATGATAAGGAAAGAGTGTTGCCAGGGATCTGTATGAATATTATAAGAGAGTCATGGCAGGGAGCTGTGTGATTATAAGGAGAGAGTTATGCCAGGGAGCTGTGTGATTATAAGGAGAGAGTTATGCCAGGGAACTGTGTGATTATAAGGAGAGAGTTATGCCAGGGAGCGGTGAGATTATAAGGATAGAGTCATGCCAGGGTTCTTTGTGATTATAACGAGAGAGAGTCATGCCAAGGAGCTGTGTGATGATAAGGAGAGAGGGTCATGGATGGATGCAGTGCTATTATAAGGAGATAGATTCATGCCAGTTAGTTGTGCTATGATAAGGAAAGAGTCATGCCAGGGATCTGTATGAATTTTACGAGAGATTGTCATGGCAGGGAGCTGTGTGATTATAACGAGAGAGCCATGCCAGGGAGCTGTGTGATTTTAACGATAGAGTCATGCCAGGAAGCTGTGTTATTATATTGATAGTCATGCCAGGGGGCTGTGTGTTTATAAGGAGAGAGTTATGCCATGGAGCTGTTTGATTATAAGGATAGAGAGTCCTGCCAGGGAGCTGTGTCCTTATAAGGAGAGAGTCATGCCAGGAAGCTTTGTTATTGTAAGGAAAGAGTCATGTCAAGGAGCTGTGTGATTATAAGGAGGGGGTCATGCCAAGGAGCTTTGTGATTATGAGGACAGAGTCATGCCAGGAAGCTGTGTGATTGTAAGGGGAGAGAGTTATGCCAGGGAGCTGTGTGATTATAAGGAGATAGTCGTGCCAGGAAGCTGTGTGATTATAAGTAGAGAGTCATGCCAGAAAGCTGTGAGATTGTAAGGAGGGGTTCATACCAAGGAGCTGTGTGATAAGGGGAGAGTCATGCTAGGGAGCATTGTGATTATAAGTAGAGAGTCATGCCAGTTAGTTGTGCAATGATAAGGAAAGAGTGTTGCCAGGGATCTGTATGAATATTATGAGAGAGAGTCATGCCAGGGAGGGGTGTGTTTATAAGGAGAGAGTTATGCTAGTGAGCTGTGTGATTGTAAGAAGAGAATCATGCCAGGGAGCTGGTTGATTATACGGAGAGAGACATGCCAGGAAGCTGTGTGATTATAAGGAGAGAGAGTCATGCCAGGGAGCTGTGTGATTATAATGAGAGAGTCATGTCGGAAACCTGTGTGATAAGGAGAGAGTCATGCTAGGGAGCTGTGTGATTTTAAGGAGAGAGTTATGCCAGAAAGCTGTGTGATAGGGAGAGAGTCGTGCCAGGGAGGTGTGTGTTTATAAGGAGAGAGTTATGCCAGTGAGCTGTGTGATTATAAGAAGAGAGTCATGCCAGGGAGCTGTGTGATTATAAGGAGGGGGTCATGCCAAGGAGCTTTGTGATGATAAGGAAAGAGTAATGCCAGGGATCTGTATGAATTTTACGAGAGAGAGTCATGGCAGGGAGCTGTGTGAATATAACGAGAGAGTCATGCCAGGGAGCTGTTTGATTATAATGATAGAGTCATGCCAGGAAGCTGTGTGATAAGGAGAGAGTCATACCAGGGAGGTGTGAGTTTATAAGGAGAGAGTTATGCCAGTGATCTGTGTGATTATAAGAAGAGAGTCCTGCCAGGGAGCTGTGTGATTATAAGGAGAGAGTCATGCCAGGGAGCCGTGTGATTATAAGGGGAGAGAGTCATGCCAGAGAGCTGTGTGATTATAAGAAGAGAGTTATGACAGGGAGCTGTGTGATTATAAGGAGAGAGTCATGCCAGGGAGCAGTGGGATTATAAGGAGAGAGAGTTATGCCAGGGGGGCTGTGTGATTATAAGAAGAGAGTCCTGCGAGGGAGCTGTGTGATTGTAAGGAGAGAGTCATGCCAGGGAGCTGAGTGATTATAAGAAGAGAGTCCTGCCAGGGAGCTGTGTGATTATAAGGAGAGAGTCATGCCAGGGAGCCGTGTGATTATAAGGGGAGAGAGTCATGCCAGAGAGCTGTGTGATTATAAGAAGAGAGTTATGACAGGGAGCTGTGTGATTATAAGGAGAGAGTCATGCCAGGGAGCAGTGGGATTATAAGGAGAGAGAGTTATGCCAGGGGGGCTGTGTGATTATAAGAAGAGAGTCCTGCGAGGGAGCTGTGTGATTGTAAGGAGAGAGTCATGCTAGGGTTCTGTTTGATTATAAGGAGAGAGAGCCATGACATGGTGCTGTGTGATTATAAGGAGAGAGAGTCATGCCAGGGAGCCGTGTGATTATAAGGGGAGAGAGTCATGCCAGGGAGCTGTGTGATTATAAGGAGAGAGAGTCAGGCCAAGGTTCGGTGTTATTGTAAGGTAAGAGAGTTATGACAGGGAGCTGAGTGATTATAAGGAGAGAGTCATGCCAAGGTGCTGTGTGATTATAAGGAGAGAGTCATGCCAGGGAGCAGTGTGATTATACGGGGAGAGAGTCATGCCAGAGAGCTGTGTGATTATAAGGAGAGAGTTATGACAGGGAGCTGTGTGATTATAAGGAGGGGGTTCATGTCAATGAGCTGTGTGAGTAGAAGGAGAGAGTTATGCCAGGGGGGCTGTGTGATTATAAGAAGAGAGTCCTGCCAGGGAGCTGTGTGATTATAAGGAGAGAGTCATGCCAGGGAGCTGTGTGATTATAAGGAGAGAGAGTCATGCCAGGGAGCTGAGTGATTATAAGGCGAAAGTCATGCCATGGAGCTGTGTGATTATAAGGAGAGAGAGTCATGCCAGGGAGCTGAGTGATTATAAGGAGAAAGTCATGCCAGGAAGCTGTTTGATTAGGAGAGAGTCATGCCAGGGAGCTGAGTGATTATAAGGAGAAAGTCATGCCAGGAAGCTGTTTGATTAGGAGAGAGTCATGCCAGGGAGCTGAGTGATTATAAGGAGAAAGTCATGCCATGGAGCTGTGTGATTATAAGGAGAGAGAGTCATGCCAGGGAGCTGAGTGATTATAAGGAGAAAGTCATGCCATGGAGCTGTGTGATTATAAGGAGAGAGAGTCATGCCAGGGAGCTGTGTGATTATAAGGAGAAAGTCATGCCAGGAAGCTGTTTGATTAGGAGAGAGTCATGCCAGGGAGCTGAGTGATTATAAGGAGAAAGTCATGCCAGGGAGCTGTGTGATTATACGGGGAGAGAGTCATGCCAGGGAGCTGTGTGATTATAAGGAGAGAGTTATGCCAGGGGGGCTGTGTGATTATAAGAAGGGGGCTCATGCCAATGAGCTGTGTGATTAGAAGGAGAGAGTCATGTCAGGGGGGCTGTGTGATTATAAGAAGGGGTGATGCCAAGGAGCTTCCTGTGTATTAGGAGTCAGTGTCGTAGCTACAGCTCATGCAGCAGGTGCAAAACACAGGGGCCCACGGAGGGTAGGGGCCCTCTGCTATCTGTACTCCTCGCAATTTATTAGAGAAGGGAAGATGATTATTTTCATAGAAAAGTGATTTGATCACCCTATGGTGACCTGACCATTGTTATATATTTTGGGCTTTTTTACTGACCCCTGTGAGGTGTATAGAGGTGTGCAAGGAGCCCCCACAATTATATTGCACAGGGGCTCTCCATTCACTTGCTCCACCATTGTTAGGAGCATAGAAATGCAATGCTGGAAGTATCTGTGTATTAGGAAGTGAAAAAGACAATGCCAGGAAGGAAACAACAAGGTGTTTTTTAACCCCCTACACCCACCCCTGGTACATGTGTGTTAGGAGAAAGTGAGAGATTGATGTCTTGACATGAGTATGAAGGATATGCCCTGTGCATTAGGATGGGCAGAACAACCCATGCTGCAGGCAGTGACATCTTCCAAGGCACCCCTCTGGGGGGCCCCTCAGCTCATACCCCTCAGCCCCCAGGACCCCATCATTTTCACCAGAACCACCTTGTAGGCTTCTTACCATGATCTGAGGAGTTAATTGCTGTCCTTCTTCTGCTCCTCTCATGCTGCTGTGTATTTTTGCTGTATCTCTAGCTGTCACTCAGTCCATCTGTCAATCTGTATCTCTAACTGTCACTCAGTCCATCTGTCACTCTGTATCTCTAGCTGTCACTCAGTCCATCTGTCAATCTGTATCTCTAACTGTCACTCAGTCCATCTGTCACTCTGTATCTCTAACTGTCACTCAGTCCATCTGTCACTCTGTATCTCTAGCTGTCACTCAGTCCATCTGTCAATCTGTATCTCTAACTGTCACTCAGTCCATCTGTCACTCTGTATCTCTAACTGTCACTCAGTCCATCTGTCACTCTGTATCTCTAGCTGTCACTCAGTCCATCTGTCAATCTGTATCTCTAGCTGTCACTCAGTCCATCTGTCAATCTGTATCTCTAGCTGTCACTCAGTCCATCTGTCACTCTGTATCTCTAGCTGTCACTCTGTATCTCTAGCTGTCACTCAGTCTATCTGTCACTCTGTATCTCTAGCTGTCACTCAGTCCATCTGTCACTCTGTATCTCTAGCTGTCACTCAGTCCATCTGTCAATTTGTATCTCTAGCTGTTACTCAGTCCATCTGTCACTCTGTATCTCTAGCTGTCACTCTGTATCTCTAGCTGTCACTCAGTCCATCTGTCACTCTGTATCTCTAGCTGTCACTCTGTATCTCTAGCTGTCACTCAGTCCATCTGTCACTCTGTATCTCTAGCTGTCACTCAGTCTATCTGTCAATCTGTATCTCTAGCTGTCACTCAGTCTATCTGTCACTCTGTATCTCTAGCTGTCACTCTGTATCTCTAGCTGTCACTCAGTCCATCTGTCAATCTGTATCTGTCACTCTGTATCTCTAGCTGTCACTCTGTATCTCTAGCTGTCACTCAGTCCATCTGTCACTCTGTATCTCTAGCTGTCACTCAGTCCATCTGTCACTCTGTATCTCTAGCTGTCACTCAGTCTATCTGTCAATCTGTATCTCTAGCTGTCACTCAGTCCATCTGTCACTCTGTATCTCTAGTTGTCACTCAGTCCATCTGTCAATCTGTAACTCTAGCTGTCACTCAGTCCATCTGTCACTCTGTATCTCTAGCTGTCACTCAGTCTATCTGTCAATCTGTATCTCTAGTTGTCACTCAGTCCATCTGTCACTCTGTATCTCTAGTTGTCACTCAGTCCATCTGTCAATCTGTATCTCTAGCTGTCACTCAGTCCATCTGTCACTCTGTATCTCTAGCTGTCACTCTGTATCTCTATCTGTCACTCAGTCCGTCTGTCACTGTGTATCACTTTATGTCTCTCTCTCTGTCTCTCTCTGTCCCTCTGTGCTTCCCTCTCTCTCTCTGTCTCTCTCTGTGTCTCTGTGCTTCCCTCTTTCTCTCTCTGTCCCTCTCTGTGTCTCTGTGCTTCCCTCTCTCTCTGTGTCCCTCTGTGTCTCTGTGCTTCCCTCTCTCGCTCTGTCCCTCTCTGTGTCTCTGTGCTTCCCTCTCTCTCTCTCCGTCCCTCTCTGTGTCTCTGTGCTTCCCTCTCTCTCTCTCTCTGTCCCTCTCTGTGTCTCTGTGCTTCCCTCTGTCTCTATGTCCCTCTCTGTGTCTCTGTGCTTCCCTCTCTTTCTCTGTCCCTCTGTGTCTCTGTGCTTCCCTCTCTCTGTCCCTCTCTGTGTCTCTGTGCTTCCCTCTCTCTCTCTCTCTGTCACTCTCTGTGTCTCTGTGCTTCCCTCTCTCTCTCTCTGTCCGTCTCTGTGTCTAACTCTGTCTCTCTGTCCCTCTCTGTGTCTCTGTGCTTCCCTCTCTCTCTCTCTGTCCCTCTCTGTGTCTCTGTGCTTCCCTCTGTCTCTCTGTCCGTCTCTGTGTCTCTGTGCTTCCCTCTCTCTCTCTCTGTCCCTCTGTGCTTCCCTCTCTGTCTCTCTGTCCCTCTCTCTGTCCCTCCCTGTGTCTCTGTGCTTCCCTCTCTCTCTCTGTCCCTCTCTGTGTCTCTGTGCTTCCCTCTCTCTCTCTCTCTCTCTCTCTATCCCTCTCTGTGCTTCCCTCTCTCTCTCTGTCAGTCTCTGTGTCTCTGTGCTTCCCTCTCTCGCTCTGTCCCTCTCTGTGTCTCTGTGCTTCCCTCTCTCTCTCTCCGTCCCTCTCTGTGTCTCTGTGCTTCCCTCTCTCTCTCTCTCTCTGTCCCTCTCTGTGTTTCTGTGCTTCCCTCTGTCTCTATGTCCCTCTCTGTGTCTCTGTGCTTCCCTCTCTTTCTCTGTCCCTCTGTGTCTCTGTGCTTCCCTCTCTCTGTCCCTCTCTGTGTCTCTGTGCTTCCCTCTCTCTCTCTCTCTGTCCCTCTCTGTGTCTCTGTGCTTCCCTCTCTCTCTCTCTGTCCCTCTCTGTGTCTAACTCTGTCTCTCTGTCCCTCTCTGTGTCTCTGTGCTTCCCTCTCTCTCTCTCTGTCCCTCTCTGTGTCTCTGTGCTTCCCTCTGTCTCTCTGTCCGTCTCTGTGTCTCTGTGCTTCCCTCTCTCTCTCTCTGTCCCTCTGTGCTTCCCTCTCTGTCTCTCTGTCCCTCTCTCTGTCCCTCCCTGTGTCTCTGTGCTTCCCTCTCTCTCTCTGTCCCTCTCTGTGTCTCTGTGCTTCCCTCTCTCTCTCTCTCTCTCTCTCTCTATCCCTCTCTGTGCTTCCCTCTCTCTCTGTGTCCCTCTGTGTCTCTGTGCTTCCCTCTCTCTCTCTGTCCCTCTCTGTGTCTCTGTGCTTCCCTCTCTCTCTCTCCGTCCCTCTCTGTGTCTCTGTGCTTCCCTCTCTCTCTCTCTCTGTCCCTCTCTGTGTCTCTGTGCTTCCCTCTGTCTCTCTGTCCCTCTCTGTGTCTCTGTGCTTCCCTCTCTTTCTCTGTCCCTCTGTGTCTCTGTGCTTCCCTCTCTCTGTCCCTCTCTGTGTCTCTGTGCTTCCCTCTCTCTCTCTCTCTGTCCCTGTCTGTGTCTCTGTGCTTCCCTCTCTCTCTCTCGGTCCCTCTCTGTGTCTAACTCTGTCTCTCTGTCCCTCTCTGTGTCTCTGTGCTTCCCTCTCTCTCTCTCTGTCCCTCTCTGTGTCTCTGTGCTTCCCTCTGTCTCTCTGTCCGTCTCTGTGTCTCTGTGCTTCCCTCTCTCTCTCTCTGTCCCTCTGTGCTTCCCTCTCTGTCTCTCTGTCCCTCTCTCTGTCCCTCCCTGTGTCTCTGTGCTTCCCTCTCTCTCTCTGTCCCTCTCTGTGTCTCTGTGCTTCCCTCTCTCTCTCTCTCTCTCTCTCTCTATCCCTCTCTGTGCTTCCCTCTCTCTCTCTCTGTGTCCCTTTCTGTGTCTCTGTGCTTCCCTCTCTCTCTCTCTGTCCCTCTCTGTGTCTCTGTGCTTCCCTCTCTCTCTCTCTGTCCCTTTCTGTGTCTCTGTGCTTCCCTCTCTCTCTCTGTCCCTCTCTGTGTCTCTGTGCTTCCCTCTCTCTCTCTCTGTCCCTTTCTGTGTCTCTGTGCTTCCCTCTCTCTCTGTCCCTCTCTGTGCTTCCCTCTCTCTCTCTGTCCCTTTCTGTGTCTCTGTGCTTCCCTCTCTCTCTCTCTGTCCCTTTCTGTGTCTCTGTGCTTCCCTCTCTCTCTGTCCCTCTCTGTGTCTCTGTGCTTCCCTCTCTCTCTCGCTGTCCCTCTCTGTGCTTCCCTCTCTCTCTCTGTGTCCCTCTCTGTGTCTCTGTGCTTCCCTCTCTCTCTCTCTGTCCCTCTCTGTGTCTCTGTGCTTCCCTCTCTCTCTCTCTGTCCCTCTCTGTGTCTCTGTGCTTCCCTCTCTCTCTGTCCCTCTCTGTGCTTCCCTCTGTCTCTCTGTCCCTCTCTGTGTCTCTGTGCTTCCCTCTGTCCCTCTCTGTGTCTCTGTGCTTCCCTCTCTCTCTGTCCCTCTCTGTGTCTCTGTGCTTCCCTCTCTCTCTGTCTCTCTCTGTGTCTCTGTGCTTCCCTCTCTCTCTCTGTCCCTCTCTGTGTCTCTGTGATTCCCTCTCTCTCTGTTCCTCTCTGTGTCTCTGTGCTTCCCTCTGTCCCTCCCTGTGTCTCTGTGTCTCTGTGCTTCCCTCTCTGTCCCTCTCTGTGTCTCTGTGCTTCCCTCTGTCTCTCTGTCCCTCTCTGTGTCTCTGTGCTTCCCTCTGTCTCTCTCTCTCATTCCCTCTCTGTTTCTCTGTGCTTCCCTCTGTCACTCACTCACTCTCTCTCTCTCTCTCTCTCTCTCTCTCTCTCTGTCCCTCTCTGTGTCTCTGTGCTTCCCTCTGTCTCTCTGTCCCTCTCTGTGTCTCTGTGCTTCCCTCTGTCTCTCTCTCTCATTCCCTCTCTGTTTCTCTGTGCTTCCCTCTGTCACTCACTCTCTCTCTCTCTCTGTCCCTCTCTGTGTCTCTGTGCTTCCCTCTGTCTCTCTGTCCCTCTCTGTGTCTCTGTGCTTCCCTCTGTCTCTCTCTCTCTCTGTCCCTCTCTGTGTCTCTGTGCTTCCCTCTGTCTCTCTGTCCCTCTCTGTGTCTCTGTGCTTCCCTTTGTCTCTCTCGCCATCCCTCTCTGTGTCTCTGTGCTTCCCTCTGTCTCTCTCTCTCATTCCCTCTCTGTGTCTCTGTGCTTCCCTCTCTCTCTCTGTCTCTCTCTGTGTCTCTGTGCTTCCCTCTGTCTCTCTCTCTGTCCCTCTCTGTGTCTCTGTGCTTCCCTCTGTCTCTCTCTCTCTGTCCCTCCCTGTGTCTCTGTGCTTCCCTCTCTCTCTCTGTCCCTCTCTGTGTCTCTGTGCTTCCCTCTGTCTCTCTGTCCCTCTCTGTGTCTCTGTGCTTCCCTCTCTCTCTCTGTCCCTCCCTGTGTCTCTGTGCTTCCCTCTCTCTCTCTTTGTCCCTCTGTGTCTCTGTGCTTCCCTCTGTCTCTCTGTCCCTCTCTGTGTCTCTGTGCTTCCCTCTCTCTGTCCCTCCCTGTGTCTCTGTGCTTCCCTCTCTCTCTCTGTCCCTCTCTGTGTCTCTGTGCTTCCCTCTCTCTCTCTGTCCCTCTCTGTGTCTCTGTGCTTCCCTCTCTCTCTCTCTATCCCTCTCTGTGCTTCCCTCTCTCTCTCTCTGTGTCCCTTTCTGTGTCTCTGTGCTTCCCTCTCTCTCTCTGTGCCTCTCTGTGTCTCTGTGCTTCCCTCTCTCTCTCTGTCCCTCTCTGTGTCTCTGTGCTTCCCTCTCTCTCTCTCTCTATCCCTCTCTGTGCTTCCCTCTCTCTCTCTCTCTATCCCTCTCTGTGCTTCCCTCTGTCCCTCCCTGTGTCTCTGTGTCTCTGTGCTTCCCTCTCTGTCCCTCTCTGTGTCTCTGTGCTTCCCTCTCTCTCTCTCTGTCCCTTTCTGTGTCTCTGTGCTTCCCTCTCTCTCTGTCCCTCTCTGTGTCTCTGTGCTTCCCTCTCTCTCTCGCTGTCCCTCTCTGTGTCTCTGTGCTTCCCTCTCTCTCTCTCTTTCTCTCTCTCTCTCTGTGCTTCCTTCTCTCTCTCTCTGTCCCCCTCTCTCTCTCTCTCTTTGTGCTTCCCTCTCTCTCTGTGCTTCCCTCTCTCTCTCTGTCCCTCTCTCTCTCTCTCTCTCTCTCTCTCTGTGCTTCCCTCTCTCTCTGTCCCTCTCTGTGTCTCTGTGCTTCCCTCTCTCTCTGTCCCCTCTGTCTCTCTCTCTCTTTGCTTCCCTCTCTCTCTCTCTGTGCTTCCCTCTGTCTCTCTCTCTGTCCCTCTCTGTGTCTCTGTGCTTCCATCTGTCTCTCTCTCTCTGTCCCCCTCTCTCTCTCTCTTTGCTTCCCTCTCTCTCTCTCTCTCTCTTTGCTTCCCTCTCTCTCTGTGTCCCTCTCTGTGTCTCTGTGCTTCCCTCTCTCTCTCTCTGTCTCTCTCTCTGTGCATCCCTCTCTCTCTCTGTCTCTCTCTCTCTCTGTGTCTCTGTGCATCCCT